>OY282641.1:95547921-95766832 GCA_958299015.1 Tetanocera ferruginea | reverse complement strand
TGGAAATTTTTCTGAAAAATAAAAAAAAATCGCCGAAATTTGAATTTATTCCGCCAAAACAAACAGCTCCACCAAGAAATGATGTTTGCATTGTTTGTAAGAAATTTTATTAGCTTTTATTTGATATATCATTTGTTTGATTACTGTTGTTGGTTCTGGAGATATATGCAATTAAGTGGAACAAACTTTTTTTTCGTTGAAAAGCCTACAGTGGGCAATATCTCGAAAACGGAGTGACAGAACAAAAAAAAATTTTTTTCGGAATTAGCGACCAATTTTACATGAGAAAAGGATAGTGGCATTCAATGTACATATTGGCTGTAAACCAGTGTTAGTTAACATAAACACGCGAGAGTTGGTAGCGGATCATTGTTTACATTTTGCCTATTCTTAGCTTTCTACTCGTTCGTAGATTTTGTATGAGCTGTGAACTTCGTTTTGACAATCACGGTAAGCTGCTCTCATCCCTGATATTACTTCGTTAATTATATTATGGCTATGAAAACATCAGTCGATGTACTAAATGTTGGGTAAATGGGTACCGTAACAATTTACTAGACAATTGGGTAGTAGTAAGTTGTTGAGAACTCAGAACAAATGATTATTAAAGCAGAGCTGATACTAAGCAGCGTGATTATTTTGTTTGACTCTTTGTTTAACAGCCTTAAACTAACAAGTAAAAGTTGAGTTTGCGAAAATGTTGTGTTTTAAAAAATAAAGCGATATTGAAGTCAAACGAAAACGTTGAATGTTTATGGTGCAGCTAAGATTACTAAATAGTAAACGATTGATGAAGGTGAATAGAACCCATCACCGTCCACGCGTCAATATAAGCTTCTACATGCTTCAATATATGCGAGCCGAGATTTTGTAAGTAGCAACCTTAATATTTAAAATGCAAGCTATTGAGTTGATAGGGACAATAAGTTTAATTTTTTTATCTTTTATTGAAAATGGTTGCCTACAGAGGTTTTATTTTGGATTATAAGGCGTTATATAGATTAAGTGTCAGTGGTCAAGGTCATGTTAACCTGCGAAGATTCCGGGAGAAGCTGTGGTTTACTTATTTTTGGATTGCTTGGACGTAACTGCAACCACCTAAGCACTTCGGTGATGCCCGAGATTGAATCGAGTAGTGGCGAGTATACTTTATGAACAACAATTTAACGCTAAACAATTTTAACTATATTAATCAAAAAACATTCCATTTTTAAGGTCTTGAAGAGACTCCTCAAGTTTATAGTCTAGAGGAGACCTCGCCGCTCAAATTAGCCGCCAAAGTTTATCGGGTGATGTTTTTTGACGTTTCCAGGAGACACCACGTGGAGGTTTTGAGTCGACTTGAGACGATTTCGACATGGATAATGCTGGCCTCGCCAAGTTGAGGCAATCAGACATGTTGCCATGTGAAGATCGCCCCCTTGTCTCCCATACAAAACAATTGGATTATATAAACTCGTAAACTTAAACAAAATGAATTGAAAAAAAAAATGAAAGAACCAAAAGAAAATGAATTATAATTTTAAGTTATTATTGTGAAAGTAGGATAAAGGTAGTTACGATTAGATATAGGTTCAGATTGAGGTTTTAATGATAAATGCCAAAATAAAATACTTTGTAAATCAATTGAATTAAATGATAATTGTTGTTAATGAAGAAGTGCTTGTTCCATAACTCGTCTAACCCCCATTACGATTCGCGATCTCACAATGGTGGGTATATCTCCCGGGTACCTTCGCGTGGCGCCCAACAACATACATCTTATAATCTTTGCTCACGACCTTTCTTCATTGAGCTAGTACTGGGAGCCCTGCCAGGACTTGTAACGTAACATATTTTCAACAACAGCGCGGTTTATTAACCTAAAAACATACATACTACATTGCAATTCAATCCACAAGAGTTAAGCTGACCGTTAAGTTAGTTAATTTTAAGCTGACCGTTGCATTTTATTAATTGTTCGGTGCTTGACAGTAAACTTCAATTGGTAAGCATTGCAAAAACGCTGATCGCTTCACAACATGGCCTAAAATTGCATTACAGCGATTCCTAGACTCAATGCGAAGTCTTTTAGAATCAGAATTTTTGTTAGAACTCTAATTCTGAAAGGCTTCCTCTTTGGACCTAACTGCAATCCTGCAAGTCTCATTTAACCGGGAGTGGTCTTTTTGTTTAATGCTTCTAATCTTATTAGGTATGAAAGACCGCTTGTCCAATAAAATAATCTCTTGTACCATTATAGCCGCGGCATTCACATTTCTTCACTGAGAAAACTACATTTTCAAAACTAGCAGAAACGTGCTACTTTTCAAAACGTTTAACTCAGATGTTGCGCTCGAGTCTTATCCCTGACAAAACCAGCAAGAGTTTGTTTTTACTTAAAACACATTTATTTTTGATAGATTGTTTTTTTTATAAGATTGTAAGCGCGAACTTAGTTCGAGGGATTTTTCTGACTAATGAGTTAATGAAACAATTAGAGTTAGAATTTAAATAATTAAATTTATACTTTTGATACATACACAGTTAGGATGCAAACCTACCTATTCTGCATGCCAGTCTAGAACTCTTCCACTGAGCCTTTGGTAACGATAAGTTAACTGTAGCAAAACATATTTAAAACTACTCAATAACAGTAACTGCTCTTTAATAGTATCAGAAAGTCTTGACAAAAACATGCAATTTTTAAAAAAGTCTTTTAAAACCGTTTTCAGTTGAGTAGATATGTTTAGACGGTAAAATGTGCATTTCAATTTTTGTATGGCGTAGAATGTTTTTGAAAATATTAATTTTACCTAACTACATCATAGTTAAAAGTCTGTTGTTGTTTCTAAAACGTTTCGTTTTACTTTTGTTTTTTAAAATGAGATCTGTATATCATTCTGTAATAATTTCCAATATTAAGCGCGTTACCCGAATGATATGCCTCGAACGAAAATGGACTAAATGGACGAAAATGGAAGCAGCTGCTTAAGATTTTTCAAGATTTTTCGCCATGTGGCGAAAGTACAATTTTGAAAATTTCTTCTGACCAACGTGTTCGAGATCCAAAAAGAAAAGGTTACAATTGCGGATGTTGAAATTGACGTAGGCCTTTGAAGAGAGAAATGATACTTATATTGAAGTTTTGTTTGATTCTGACGTTTAATTTTTTAGACTTGTGAAAAATGAGTGTTGTAAAGGGTTGCCAATGATTAATCGTTACTTTAATACAATAAGATTATTTTTGTATTTTTTTAAAACTGATAACAATTATTTTTACTTTGGTTATTATTATTCTTGCTATTGTTTTTATTATTATGCTTTTTATGTGTTGTTGTCAGACCTGGGACTAATGCATTAAATGAGGTAATGCATTAACCATAATTTTATCATTAAAACAAATCAATGATAATGGAACTTTATTTCATTACCATTTATTTTTGCAATTTTAATGCATTGTTTTTTACATTAAATTATTTTCTCATCAAAATAATGCATTAATTTTCCATTAGCATTAAATTGTATGGCAAATAATGCATTGATTTTACATTATCATTAAAACGCATTGTAAATAATGCATTATTATTGCATTACCATTAACAACCTATCAAACCAATTTTGATGAAAGGTATTTTAACTAATACAAATCTGCTATGGAGGTGACAGGTGGGTCATTGGAACTTTAATGGATGACTGGTACATTTGGACAAAAATGGATGATTCTATGGCCAATTGGATGCAATGGGATTATCTCAGGTCATTGGCGGTTCGTTGGAACTGTTTTGGGTTCCATGGAATTTTTATGGGTTCCATGGAACATTTGTACAAAAATGGATGATTCTATGGCCAATCGGGTGCAATGGGATTATCTGAGGTCACAGCCGGGTCATTGGCACTTTTATGGGTTCAATGGAACATTTGGACAAAAATGGATGATTCTATGGGCAATCGGATGAAATGGGATTATCTGAGGTCACAGACGGGTCATTGGCACTTTTATGGGTTCAATGGAACATTTGGACCAAAATGGATGATTCTATTGGCAATCGGGTGCAATGGGATTATCTGAGGTCACAGCCGGGTCATTGGCACTTTTATGGGTTCAATGGAACATTTGGACAAAAATGGATGATTCTATGGCCAATCGGCTGAAATGGGATTATCTCAGGTCATAGGCGGTTCGTTGGAACTGTTTTCGGTTCCATGGAATTTTTATGGGTTCCATGGAACATTTGGACAAAAATGGATGATTCTATGGCCAATCGGGTGCAATGTGATTATCTGAGGTCACAGCCGGGTCATTGGCACTTTTATGGGTTCAATGGAACATTTGGACAAAAATGGATGATTCTATGGCCAATCGGATGAAATGGGATTATCTCAGGTCATAGGCGGTTCGTTGGAACTGTTTTGGGTTCCTTGGAATTTTTATGGGTTCCATGGAACATTTGGACAAAAATGGATGATTCTATGGCCAATCGGGTGCAATGGGATTATCTGAGGTCACAGCCGGGTCATTGGCACTTTTATGGGTTCAATTGAACATTTGGACAAAAATGGATGATTCTATGGCCAATCGGATGAAATGGGATTATCTGAGGTCACAGGCGGGTCATTGGCACTTTTATGGGTTCAATTGAACATTTGGACAAAAATGGATGATTCTATGGCCAATCGGATGAAATGGGATTATCTGAGGTCACAGGCGGGTCATTGGCACTTTTATGGGTTCCATGGAACATTTGGACCAAAATGGATGATTCTATGGCCAATCGGGTGCAATGGGATTATCTGAGGTCACAGCCGGGTCATTGGCACTTTTTTGGGTTCCATGGAACATTTGGACCAAAAATCCTCCTCTATAGAAGGCAACAACGATTCATCTGTAATAATTAATTCACTTGTTCCATAACAAGTGCGCGACAGTAGAGACGAGACAAAAATTTTATGGCAAAACCCTGTTCCATCTTCTACTAGATTTTGTAGAGCAGTGAAATTTATTTTTGATAAGGAAACCAACGAATAATTAACGAAAGAAAACAAGTAATAATTAATTCACTTGTTCCATAACAAGTGCGCGACAGTAGAAACGAGACAAAAATTTTATGGCAAAACCCTGTTCCATCTTCTACTAGATTTTGTAGAGCAGTGAAATTTATTTTTGATAAAATATTTACATAATTATTTGCCTAATTATGCGACTTCACTTATGAGGAGAAAAAGGATTAGTTTTATACTTATCCTCACAATGACTGACGAAAAAGTGATTAATGCGTTAACAGGGACTAAGTCTTCGCAAAGTTGCTATATATGCCAAGCAAAGCCAACAGAAATGAATGACTTCGAAAATATTTCAAAAAAAGTGCCGAGGATCGAAAACTATACTTTTTGACTATCAACGCATCATTTGATGCCTCTTTGTCTAATTTCGTCTCACTTTTTCTACTGTGCTCTAAAAACATCCTACCCACCCATGTATCTATTTTCAAAAACCATGAAACCGATAGTCCATTTTTTAAACCCGCACATTTTGAACATCCTGCTTCAAAAGCATCCCAACATCTTCTTTAGCAAATTTCATTGCCCTTGTGCTGTAGAATCGCTTTTTTCAAGCCTGCTGATTTAATTCACACTAGAATCGCCTTCTAGAGCACAGTGCGAAGGTGCGCTCAGGTATCGCTTGGTTTTAATTGTATTCCTTCTTTTATTTCAACCTTGTTGCGATCCAAGGCATTCTTGATTGAAGAGGGAACACCTGAAATCCTTAGTTAAAATCTTAAAAGTTTATTCTAGAGTCAACCCTGGGAGAAGGAAAAACATCACAATTAAATTTCCTTAAAAATAACCCTTGATAAATAGAAGAAATCAGAAAAATTCTGCACGGGTAACCGCCATTGCAAAAATACCAAAAATATCAGCCATTGAGGCCGTTGTCTCAGAGGAAATACTATCAGTTTCGTATGATGGCCTATCTGCTGATGGTAAGTCAACCTTACCCCGTGGAACAAGAGAGCCTTTCAAGACCTTAGATAGTCCCAGCTTATTCAGGAGGCGCCTCTTAAAAGCTATGGAAACCAAAGAGTGCTTGAAAGAGCACGAACTTCTTTCGGAGAGCTACTTTCGGAGAACTACTTTCGTACTAACTGCTCACTTTGGTTATCCGGATGGATGCTCGAAATTTCTACCAGCAGGTTAAGCGTCTAACCCAAGGTTTCAAGCCCGGAGCATCCACTTGTAGAGATGAGAATGGTGATCTGGTTACAGATGCGCAGTACGCATTGAGATTATGGACACATCATTTTTCCAATCTGCTTGCAGGCGACGATACCAACAATTCCGCCCTTGAAATTGCAGTCCGACACCACCAATCAACGATGATGGAGTGGAAATTCCACTTCCTAGCCATGACGAGGTTAAAGTTGCTATCCAGCGACTCAAAAACAAAAAAAAACGCAGGTGCTGACGGTTTGCCTGCTGAATTGTTTAAAACTGGCGGCGGTGAATTGATAAGGTGCATACATCAACTCATCAGCAAAATATGGCTAGCGGAAAGCATGCTTGATGATTGGAATCTCAGTGTGCTTTGTCCTATACTTAAGAAAGGAGACCCGACAATCTGCGCCAACTACCGAAGTATCAGTCTTTATTCCATCGCATACAAAGTTCTTTCGAGCGTATTGTTGTCAAACTGTCATAATAGTTGTCAAACTGGTGATATGTCAGACAGTAAGCCAACAGTTTGTAACACTAACGAAAATATAATTTATTTTCATCACTTTAAATGAATAAATTTTTAAAAAATTCTCATCAAATATGTATTTTAACGACCACAATATGTTCATTCGTTGTTTTTTGGTACTTGGACTTGCATTTGAACAACTTTCCAATATATCTGGAGCCTGACTTAACAATTCAGTTATAGAAAAAAAGCGCTAAGTTAAGAATCTCTACCAGAACATTTGTATCGTCTGAAGGCGGTCACTGTTTTAATCTGAAAGCCACCACGGCCTGAATCTTTACTGCAGTGTTACTTGAAAAAGTAGTTTTGTACTATTTGGAGTAGGTTTTTTCGATACGAATTAATAAGTACGAATTTATAATAGTATTGTACTAGTACTATTTCATTAAGAATAATTTTATATAGGTCGGGTTTGCGTTACAGGAAGTCTTCACTAGGTATAACATCAAGGCGCAGAAAAGTTTAACATTATTTCTGCCCTCATTAAGAATTAGCAGTGTTTCGGTTTTTTTCTCAAAAAAACTATCTTTTTAAATTTAATCGTGATCTTTCTCTGAAATTTTGATCTCAAAAGTAAGATTAATTGCAGTTCCCTCTCAATATTCTCTCCACAAATGCTTCCAACTGAAGAAACAGAAAAGTGGCATGTTAAGAAATAAATGAACATTATTATTGATATTTCATTTAAGCCCCAGCAAAATCCTTCCCAAGTAACATTGTTGGAGCTACTAGGTACGAGTGAGCTTTAAAAATGTTCTAAAGGTGTGTCATATGTAGTTAAAGCTTTACCCCAGCTTGTTTTGCTGCTAGTTGCCTTTTATTATAAGTAAAATGCTCAATAGATGATTTTTCTGCCATTCTTAGCTCTAAAACTTTATATAGTTCTTTAAAGGAATTTATAAAATCTGCAAAATAGCAGAATTCGGAAATTTTTTATTTGCTTTGTAAAGGCTCTTTTACTGCAATAAAAATTACTACAGAGCTGTTTTAAACCCCGTAGATTCAGTATAATTTTAGCTTTAAGATGTATATTTTGACTGCATTTTCAAAGCTAATAAATGTTAAATACAGCATATATGCAAAAATCAACAAAATGGCGATCTTATTACAAATAAAAACTCATGGGAATTGTATTAAGTTAAATATTATAGTTTATAATATTATTTAAAGCAAATTGATGATTTTTATTAAATTTATATTATAAAATAAAGAATTTGAAGCATTTTCAGCTAATTTTAAGGAATGTTGAAAAATTTTTTAAGAATTTTAAATTTTTAAACGCTCCTTAATTTAAATTATTTTTGAAGCCCATTGTATTTTTTCGAAGTTTTACATTCATATTTCCGATAAATTTAAAAGTGCACCAAAATTCGCAACATATAACGGATATGCGAACATATTTTAGTATGATATAGTTCACACTTTATTATATCTTTAGTTTATTTGTCATTATAATAATAACGAATACTTGGGTCAAAGAAGTTGGGTCAAATTGAATGTATCAATTTAGTTTATTTTTCACACAAACTTAGACAAATTGTGAATAAAAAAGAGCTTTGCAAGAGTTCTTATTAAGTTTTGACAGGGACTCTTTTAAAAGCTAGCAGCTACTTTTGCTCCTCATATGAAGCAAAAATAGTGCTTTGAAACTCAAGGAAGTAGCCTTATATATTCTCTGCAAGAGCTTTAGTAGCGCTACTAAAGCTAAAGTTGAAGCTTGTTGCTTTATGCTATAGCACTATAAGCTCTGCAAGAATTAATATACGGCTAAAATTGTTACTTGGGTTGCTTACATGTAATCGATAAAGTAATCCAAAAAATTTGAACCGTGGATTACCATCTCGATTGCGGAACCCATTATTTCTATAAAAACATGTCATTAAAAGTAATCGATGAAGCTTTCGCGTGACACAAAAATAATTATGTTTCATAAATCTCATTGAATAACTAAGATTTTGCCAATCACCAATAACTACTTTGAAGTTGTTAAATAAGATATCGCTTTGTTCGTATTCCATATTTGGAAAGCGATTGAAATATTGAGTAAGGATCTTCACAAGACTCTTGCTAAACAGGGCGAAAGTGTAAAAAAAAGATGTTTAAATTTAATGAATTTATTTTTTAAAATAAAAATTCTCTAATTTAGAAGATATCATATATAAATCTGTGAATTCAAGATCTTAAATTAATAAATAATCGTAATAAACTTACTTACTTACTTAGATGGCGCTTACAACCGTTGGTCGGTTTTGGCCTGGTCCAAGAATTTTCGCCAGCCTCTTTTGTCGTGCGCTTGCTGGCGCCAGTTAAAAACTCCAAGCGTTGTCATGTTATCCAATGCCTGGTTTTTCCAACGGAGATGCGGTCTTCCTCGTCTGCGTTGGCCACCGCTGGGTACCGAATCCAATATCTTTTTCGCTGGAGCTTCGTCGTTCATTCTCTCGACATGACCTAGCCAGCGAAGCCGCTCTATTTTAATACGCTTGACTATATCGATGTCGGCATATAGCTCATATAGCTCGTGGTTCCATCGTATTCGGTACTCGCCATTGACGCAGATTGGACCATAGATCTTGCGAAGGATTTTTCTCTCGAACGCTCCCACAGTCCTTTCATCAGAGCTGCTCAACGTCCAGGTTTGTGATGCGTATAGTAGGACGGGCATGATTATTGACTTATAGAGCGTCAGTTTTGTTCGTCGAGAGAGAGCTCTGCTTCTCAATTGCCTACTGAGCCCAAAGTAACACCTGTTGGCAAGAGTTATCCTTCGTTTAATCTCAATACTGATATCGTTGGAGGAGTTAATGCTGGATCCCAGGTAAACAAAGTCCTTCACTACCTCAAAGGAGGTGCTGTCAACAGTGACGTGGTTTCCAAGACGCTGGGACTGTTTGTTTGTTGACACAAGATACTTCGTTTTATCTGCGTTCACTGCAAGACCCATTCGACTCGACTCTTTTTCTAGCCTGGAGAATGCTGCACTGACTTCGCGCGTATTTTGACCAATGATGTCAATATCATCAGCATACGCCAGCAGCATACGCCAGCAGCATAACACTCTTATAGAAAATTGTGCCGCTGCGTCTCAGGTCAGCAGCTCGGATGATCTTCTCCATTACTATATTAAAAAAGTCGCACGATAAGAAATCACCTTTTCTGAAACCTCGCTTGGTATCGAACGGAAGGGAGAGGTCCTTCCCGATTTTTACTGCACTGCTGGTGTTGTTCAGTGTCATCCTGCAAAGACGAATTAGCTTCGCAGGAATACCAAATTCAGACATGATGGCAAATAGGTGACTCCTTATTGGACTGTCGAAGGCGGCTTTGAAATCGACAAAAAGATGGTGTGTGTCGATTTGTTTTTCGAGGGTCTTTTCCAAGATTTGTCGGAGCGTGAAGATCTGGTCGATGGTGGACTTTCCAGGTCTGAAGCCACACTGATAAGGTCCAATCAGTTGGTTAACGATGGGCTTCAGTCTTTCACACAATACGGCTCGACAGGACCTTATATGCGATATTAAGAAGGCTAATCCCACGGTAGTTGGCGCAAATGGTGGGATCGCCTTTCTTGTGGATTGGGCAGAGCACACTGAGGTTCCAATCATCTGGAATGCATTCTTCCGACCATATTCTGCATAGAAGTCTGTAAATGCATTTAAACAGAGCTTCGCCACCGGTCTTAAACAGCTCAGCCGGTAGGCCATCGGCTCCTGCGGCTTTGTTGTTTTTAAGCCGAGCTATAGCTCTTAAGACCTCGTTATAGTCGGGCAGCGGAACTTCAACGCTGTCATCCATAATTGGGGTTTCCGGGATATCAACTCCACTGACGGGATTGTTGTCAGCGTCGCCCTTTTAAAAGTCTAGAGAAGTGTTCCCTCCATAACATCAGTGTACTCTGGATATCTGTCACTAGATTCCCATTCTCGTCCTTGCAGGAAGAGGCTCCGGTCTTAAAACCATCGGCCAGGCGTCTAATTTTTTCGAAAAATTTTCGAGTCTCATTCCTGTCGCCATGCATCTCAATTTTCTCGCACTCACGCATTTCTGCGTCTCGTTTTTTTCGCCTAAAAATGCGTCTCTCTTCCCTCCTCTTCTCTCGGTATCGCTCCATAACAGCACGCGTTACAACCGACTGTAGGGTGGCTTTGTAGGCGGCGTCCTTCTCTGCAGTAGCGTCGCGACACTCCTGGTCGTGCCACTGGTTTCGGCGAGGGCGGTGGTAGCCTATCATCTCTTCGGCAGCCATACGCATAGAGTGGGATATGTGCGTTCACTGTCCGCATATATCGTCGATCGGAGGAGTGCTTTCTTGAAGCAGCAGTGAGAGTCGAGTAGCGAGGGCTTCGGCCGTCCGTTTTGACTGCAGCTTGTCGACCTCTAGCTTTCTTTGTGTAGGATTGCGAGCATTCTTAGCTGCGCACAGACGTGTGCGGATCTTGGTTGCGACAAGATAATGATCCGAGTCTATGTTAGCACCACGGATCGTGCGTACGTCTAGTACACTGGAAGAGTGCCTTCCGTCAATCAAAACGTGATCAATTTGGTTGCATGTTTTATGATCAGGGGACAACCAGGTGGCCTTATGAATATTGAGATGCTTGAATCTAGTGCTACTAACGACCATGTTTCGTGCTGCGGCGAAGTCAATCAACCTCATTCCGTTATCGGATGTATTGTCGTGGAGGCTGAACTTTCCGACTGTTGGACCAAATATGTTTTCCTTACTCACCCTGGCGTTGAAGTCACCAAGCACGATTTTTATGTCATGACGGGGGCAGCGCTCGTATGCGTCTTCAAGGCGCTCGTAAAAACTCTCTTTGGTCTCGTCATCTTTATCTTCTGTCGGAGCGTGCGCACATATTAGGCTTATGTTAAAAAATTTTGCCTTGAAGCGGATTATGGCAAGTCGTTCGTTCACAGGAGTGGATCGCAGGACATGATGCCGTATTCTCTTGCCAACTACAAATCCGCATCCAAACTCGTGCTTCTCCACATGGCCGCTGTAGTAGATATCACAGGATGCTTGCCGTAAGCAACCCTGTCCCTTCCATCGCATTTCTTGGATTGTAGTAATATCAGCATTATATCTTTCCAAGATATCAATCAGTTGGATAGAGGCACCATCCAAATTTAGGGTTCGGACATTCCAGGTGCATATCCGTAAATCATTATCAGTTTTTCGTTTGCGGTAGTCGTCATCAGATTTGGGAGATCATTCTTTTATTAATTCTTGTACTTTTCATTGAAATAGTTTATTACATGGTGGGCTTCAAACCCAACGCACAACCTTTGCTTGATGGCCAAAGGAAGCCCGCCGCTCAGATTCGCCGCCAAAGTATATCGGGTGATAGTTTTCGTAATAAAACTTAACATAAAATTAGCAATAAATTTCACTTAAATATTTAAAAGACGTTTATTTTCAAATATTCAATCTTGAAGGCCATGAGCAGCTTAAAGTAAAAGTATGAGTGCGTTGCATTTTGGCACAACTTTGCTTAAAACGTTAAAACATTCAATTTAATGTTAAAATAAGTTAATTATTGAAGTAAGTTTACCGTATGAATTTGTTGTTATGTAGTGAATATTCGGCAAAAAATTATTTAATTTTCCAAACTTTGATGAATTTTATCTCCTAAGCTATAAAAGAGCATCTTTTATTTTACCCCTATTGAGTTTAAGAAGCCTATATACATATGATCCAACTCGAAAACAAAATAAAGAGGTATGGGCCATAAAGTAGAATTATGCAAAATATAGTTTTTCGCTCTTATCTCGAGTAAGAAAAGGTAAAAATTGTTGAATTCAAGATAAAATAGAAAATATTCTGCACTCTCTGCATAGAGGGTCAACAGAAAAATTTAATGTATTCTCTATTTCTTTTAGAAAGAAAAGAAAATGCCATAAGACAACAACATTTACAACATTTTAGTTCAAAGCAACTTTGATTTAAGAGTACATTTTTATTTTTTTTGCATTGCAACCCTATTCATAGACTCTGACAATAATACTTGACAACTATGAGGTGAATAGCGTACACAATACATGAGCCTTCGAAAAGTATACAAAAAGTTAAAGAAGAAGCATGAATATGGCGGGAAACATCAAAAAAGTCATTACTAAAAAGAAGTTTCCCATCTCTTTATCTCTGTTACAAAGCTGCGTTCGATAGCCAGATTCGAGATTGCCTGTACGCAACAATGTCTGAGTTCGGTTTAACTGCAAAGTAGATAAGGCTCTGTAGAATGACGTTGGGCAATATAATTTGTTTGATTACTGTCGTTGGTTCTGGAGATATATGAAATTAAGTGGAACCAACTTTTTTGTTTCAAAAAAATTCAGAGGGTATCCCAAACAACATTCAGGCTATTTTAAGCAACTCATATTCATACTTTGTGGGTCTGCTGTGGGAAAAATTTTAAAAAGAAATTAATCATATTTGAGAATTTTAGAAATTTCGGAATAATTATATTTTCAACATGGACTTTATTATTGAACTTCAGTCTTCATTTCAAAAGTTATTCAACATTAAACATTGCGTTTTTAGTGATGTTAAATTTACTGAAATTAAAAAACCGGAAATTATTTTCCAACTTCGAGAGTGAATAGCTACAAAAACCATTTCTTTTTTTTAAATTTTTTATATGTTATTTATCAACTTATTTAAAAGATATGTTAAAAATATAGAGGTGCGATTTTGCGTTGTTTTATTTTTGCGTAATTTTCGTTGAGGGTATTTTTGGGTAATTTTTGGTAAAATTTGCATAGAAAGTCATGTTATTTTATATTAGAAAAATATTGTTTAAGCTTAAAAGAGTAATGTTTATATAGAAATAAGTATTTTTTAAAATTTTTAATTGCTAGGGTATTAACCCTAGAAAAGAAAAAAACTTTCGTAGAACTTACTCCCGAACATGTCACCTGAAAAGATGACATTGTAAAAAAGTAAAAGAGTGGGTTTTGACCAGAAAATGTGGAAATTTTACCCCAACGTTTAAAGCTATAAAAAGTGTTATATAGTATATGAGTTAGAGAGAGAGAACATTTTAAATGAGAGTATATATGATCGAATCAAGTTTTGTACCAAAAAATCCGCTCACTTAAAACATGCGTAAAATTGGGTACAGTTATTTCCAAGTTAGTATAACCCGTGCTTATTTATCCAAAATAGAGCCCCATTAAATGTTAATATTACAAACTTTTTGAATGCGCACCTTTTGATTACAACTTTTGAATGCCTAATACATATTGCATACAGGATGGCTTTCAAATGCTGGAAGATACGAGGCGAAGACACAAACGAATTTTTTTAGAGCAAAAAAAAAAAATCCAAAAAGAGTTTAGAGCAGGGGTGCGCAAACTAATACACACAAAGTTTTGTGTTTGTATTGCAAAGCTTTTGTTATTCAAAGATCTCATTGCATCTTATTGTACTAATATTTTTTAAATAAATGAAATGAAATTAAATAAATTAAATTGAATCCCTATTATTTAAAAACAAACAAATTACTACCTACAACCAAAAAAATGAAAGAACGCAAGAATGATAGCTTGTCATATTTAACAAAACTTCGCAGGATCAAGCGACTTTTAAATTTTGTATATGTTATTTATCAAATTATTTAAAAGATATGTTGAAAAGATAGAGGTGCGATTTTGCGTTGTTTTATTTTTGCGTAATTTTCGAAGAGGGTATTTTTGGTAAAATTTTCATAGAAAATCGTATTATTTAATTTTGGGAAAAAATGTTCAAGCTTAAAGGAGTAATGTTTATAAAGATATAAGTATTTTTTAAATTTTTAATTGCGTAAAACCTACTCCCGAACATGTCACCTGAAAAGATGTGGTCCGTAAGCGTAGAATTATCGGAAGGAGTTGAGATAATTACATGAAACTTGGTACATATGTTCATATGCGACCAAATTCCTGGACATGTGTTAGTTTTTTAAAACGAACACGCCCACCTCCCATAGAACCCACAACAGAGTAATTACTATAAAATGGCTTATAATAATGATACATATATAAGATTTGGTATGTGTGAAAGTAGCATCGAAACTGCAAATAATAGGCGTAGTCCGCCCACAAATACAACCACTTTCAATACAACCCTCAACGTTTGAAGCTATTATAAGTGTTATATAGAATATGAGTTAAAGAGAACATTTTAAATGAGAGTATATATGATCGAATCAAGTTTTGTACCAAAAAATCTGCTCACTTAAAACATGCGTAAAATTGAGTACAGTTATTTCCAAGTTAATCTAACCCGTACTTATTTATCCAAAATAGAGCCCCATTAAATGTTAATAATACAAACTTTTTGAATGCCTAATACATATTGCATACAAGATGCCTCTCAAATGCTGTCAGGTACGCGGCGAAAAAACAAACGAATTTTTTAAAACAAAAGTTAAAAAGAAACAGTTTCGATAGTATCGTAAGTGTAGACGTAGAATTCCGTTTTAGTTGTAGCCTCTTCTACTTTGTCTCTTTGGTCCGATTGTTTTGTCCATTTTGCACGTATATTTATTGATCTTCCGAAAATTAACAAATAAATGAATAGCACTCAATTATGGACTCATTGAGCCCAAAACAAAGAAAAAGTAAAAATGTAAGTATGATTAAATGAGCAAGCAAAAGGAAACAAGCAAAATTTCAAATTTTTTCGATCATTTCGTTTAGTTTGATAGGTTGAGTTCATTGAATTAGTTGAAAAGAAGGCGAAGCAAATGCACTTTCTATTGGTGCCACTTTCGTCTCTGCCCGATATATAGTTTGCGAGCTACAGTCAGTTTAACTACTAATTTCAAATTAAAATTAAGATCCCGATTTTTAAAAAATCGTATGTTGTCTATATTTCACGCTTAGCACATGTCCTTTCCTCTCGACTCTGTCTGATACTTAGTTTGCGAGCTACACTTTCGTCTCTGTTCGATGTATAGTTACACTCGCTAGTGCTAGTGGGATGTGGGATCCAAATTAAAAATTTTTATTAAAATTTTACGCTATCTATTGGGTAAAAGCATAAAACGAAATATGATCCAACTCGTTTTTTTCATAAGAGTTAAATCTAACCGGATCACAGACCCATTTAATTAAATTTAACAGTTTGAAATCATTGACTGAGTTGAAAAGAGGTAAATGACCTCTGGTTTCAAAATAGAGCACTAAGTAAACTAGAACAGTAGTGCATATATAACCCAATGCGAACCAATGCTTACAATACTACCAAAACGAACTAGAACTTCCAGTTTCACAAAAACACGAACCTCAACTACACGTGTATTTTATTCATGAACTTCACGTGAAGTTCGTATTAACGTGAAAGTGCCAATGACCCACCTGTGACCTCAGATAATCCCACTGCATATCCGATTGGCCATAGAATCATCCATTTTGGTCCAAATATTCCATGGAACCCATAAATGTGCCAGTGACCCACCAGTGACCTCAGATAATCCCACTGCATCCGATTGGCCATAGAATCATCCGTTTTGGTTCAAATGTTCCATGGAACCCATTAAAGTACCATTGACCCACCTGTGACCTCAGGTAATCCCGCTGCATCCGATTGGCCATAGAATTATCCATTTTGGTCCAAATGTTCCATGGAACCCATAAATGTGCCAGTGACCCACCAGTGACCTCAGATAATCCCACTGCATCCGATTGGCCATAGAATCATCCATTTTGGTTCAAATGTTCCATGGAACCCATCAAAGTACCATTGACCCACCTATGACCTCAGATAATCCCACTGCATCCGATTGGCCATAGAATCATCCATTTTGGTCCAAATGTTCCATGGAACCCATAAAAGTACCAATGACCCACCTGTGACCTCAGATAATCCCACTGCATCCGATTGGCCATAGAATCATCCATTTTGGTTCAAATGTTCCATGGAACCCATCAAAGTACCATTGACCCACCTATGACCTCAGATAATCCCACTGCATCCGATTGGCCATAGAATCATCCATTTTGGTTCAAATGTTCCATGGAACCCATAAAAGTACCATTGACCCACCTGTGACCTCAGATAATCCCACTGCATCCGATTGGCCATAGAATCATCCATTTTGGTCCAAATGTTCCATGGAACCCATAAATGTGCCAATGACCGACCTGTGACCTCAGATAATCCCACTGCATCCGATTGGATATAGAATCATCCATTTTGGTTCAAATGTTCCATGGAACCCATCAAAGTACCATTGACCCACCTATGACCTCAGATAATCCCACTGCATCCGATTGGCCATAGAATCATCCATTTTGGTTGAAATGTTCCATGGAACCCATCAAAGTACCATTGACCCACCTATGACCTCAGATAATCCCACTGCATCCGATTGGCCATAGAATCATCCATTTTGGTCCAAATGTTCCATGGAACCCATAAAAGTACCAATGACCGACCTGTGACCTCAGATAATCCCACTGCATCCGATTGGCCATAGAATCATCCATTTTGGTTCAAATGTTCCATGGAACCCATCAAAGTACCATTGACCCACCTATGACCTCAGATAATCCCACTGCATCCGATTGGCCATAGAATCATCCATTTTGGTTCAAATGTTCCATGGAACCCATAAAAGTACCATTGACCCACCTGTGACCTCAGATAATCCCACTGCATCCGATTGGCCATAGAATCATCCATTTTAGTCCAAATGTTCCATGGAACCCATAAATGTGCCAGTGACCCACCAGTGACCTCAAATAATCCCACTGCATCCGATTGGCCATAGAATCATCCATTTTGGTTCAAATGTTCCATGGAACCCATCAAAGTACGCTATCTATTGGGTAAAAGCATAAAACGAAATATGATCCAACTCGTTTTTTTCATAAGAGTTAAATCTAACCGGATCACAGACCCATTTAATTAAATTTAACAGTTTGAAATCATTGACTGAGTTGAAAAGAGGTAAATGACCTCTGGTTTCAAAATAGAGCACTAAGTAAACTAGAACAGTAGTGCATATATAACCCAATGCGAACCAATGCTTACAATACTACCAAAACGAACTAGAACTTCCAGTTTCACAAAAACACGAACCTCAACTACACGTGTATTTTATTCATGAACTTCACGTGAAGTTCGTATTAACGTGAAAGTGCCAATGACCCACCTGTGACCTCAGATAATCCCACTGCATATCCGATTGGCCATAGAATCATCCATTTTGGTCCAAATATTCCATGGAACCCATAAATGTGCCAGTGACCCACCAGTGACCTCAGATAATCCCACTGCATCCGATTGGCCATAGAATCATCCATTTTGGTTCAAATGTTCCATGGAACCCATTAAAGTACCATTGACCCACCTGTGACCTCAGATAATCCCGCTGCATCCGATTGGCCATAGAATTATCCATTTTGGTCCAAATGTTCCATGGAACCCATAAATGTGCCAGTGACCCACCAGTGACCTCAGATAATCCCACTGCATCCGATTGGCCATAGAATCATCCATTTTGGTTCAAATGTTCCATGGAACCCATCAAAGTACCATTGACCCACCTGTGACCTCAGATAATCCCACTGCATCCGATTGGCCATAGAATCATCCATTTTGGTCCAAATGTTCCATGGAACCCATAAAAGTACCAATGACCCACCTGTGACCTCAGATAATCCCACTGCATCCGATTGGCCATAGAATCATCCATTTTGGTTCAAATGTTCCATGGAACCCATCAAAGTACCATTGACCCACCTATGACCTCAGATAATCCCACTGCATCCGATTGGCCATAGAATCATCCATTTTGGTTCAAATGTTCCATGGAACCCATAAAAGTACCATTGACCCACCTGTGACCTCAGATAATCCCACTGCATCCGATTGGCCATAGAATCATCCATTTTGGTCCAAATGTTCCATGGAACCCATAAATGTGCCAATGACCGACCTGTGACCTCAGATAATCCCACTGCATCCGATTGGATATAGAATCATCCATTTTGGTTCAAATGTTCCATGGAACCCATCAAAGTACCATTGACCCACCTATGACCTCAGATAATCCCACTGCATCCGATTGGCCATAGAATCATCCATTTTGGTTGAAATGTTCCATGGAACCCATCAAAGTACCATTGACCCACCTATGACCTCAGATAATCCCACTGCATCCGATTGGCCATAGAATCATCCATTTTGGTCCAAATGTTCCATGGAACCCATAAAAGTACCAATGACCGACCTGTGACCTCAGATAATCCCACTGCATCCGATTGGCCATAGAATCATCCATTTTGGTTCAAATGTTCCATGGAACCCATCAAAGTACCATTGACCCACCTATGACCTCAGATAATCCCACTGCATCCGATTGGCCATAGAATCATCCATTTTGGTTCAAATGTTCCATGGAACCCATAAAAGTATCATTGACCCACCTGTGACCTCAGATAATCCCACTGCATCCGATTGGCCATAGAATCATCCATTTTAGTCCAAATGTTCCATGGAACCCATAAATGTGCCAGTGACCCACCAGTGACCTCAAATAATCCCACTGCATCCGATTGGCCATAGAATCATCCATTTTGGTTCAAATGTTCCATGGAACCCATCAAAGTACCATTGACCCACCTGTGACCTCAGATAATCCCACTGCATCCGATTGGCCATAGAATCATCGATTTTGGTCCAAATGTTCCATGGAACCCATAAATGTGCCAGTGACCCACCAGTGACCTCAGATAATCCGACTACATCCGATTGGCCATAGAATCATCCATTTTGGTCCAAATGTTCCATGGAACCCATTAATGTGCCAATGACCCACCTGTGACCTCAGATAATCCCACTGCATCCGATTGGCCATAGAATCATCCATTTTGATCCAAATGTTCCATGGAACCCATAAATGTGCCAGTGACCCACCAGTGACCTCAGATAATCCCACTGCATCCGATTGGCCATAGAATCATCCATTTTGGTCCAAATATTCCATGGAACCCATAAATGTGCCAATGACCCACCAGTGACCTCAGATAATCCCACTGCATCCGATTGGCCATAGAATCATCCATTTTGGTCCAAATATTCTATGGAACCCATAAATGTGCCAATGACCCACCTGTGACCTCAGATAATCCCACTGCATCCGATTGGCCATAGAATCATCCATTTTGGTCCAAATGTTCCATGGAACCCATAAAAGTACCAATGACCCACCTGTGACCTCAGATAATCCTACTGCATCCGATTGGCCATAGAATCATCCATTTTGATCCAAATGTTCCATGGAACCCATAAATGTGCCAGTGACCCACCAGTGACCTCAGATAATCCCACTGCATCCGATTGGCCATAGAATCATCCATTTTGGTCCAAATATTCCATGGAACCCATAAATGTGCCAATGACCCACCTGTGACCTCAGATAATCCCACTGCATCCGATTGGCCATAGAATCATCCATTTTGGTCCAAATATTCCATGGAACCCATAAATGTGCCAATGACCCACCTGTGACCTCAGATAATCCCACTGCATCCGATTGGCCATAGAATCATCCATTTTGGTCCAAATGTTCCATGGAACCCATAAAAGTACCAATGACCCACCTGTGACCTCAGATAATCCTACTGCATCCGATTGGCCATAGAATCATCCATTTTGGTCCAAATGTTCCATGGAACCCATAAATGTGCCTATGACCCACCTGTGACCTCAGATATTCCCACTGCATCCGATTGTCCATAGAATCATCCATTTTGGTCCAAATATTCCACGGAACCCATAAATGTGCCAGTGACCCACCAGTGACCTCAGATAATCCCACTGCATCCGATTGGCCATAGAATCATCCATTTTGGTTCAAATGTTCCATGGAACCCATCAAAGTACCATTGACCCACCTGTGACCTCAGATAATCCCACTGCATCCGATTGGCCATAGAATCATCGATTTTGGTCCAAATGTTCCATGAAACCCATCAAAGTACCAATGACCCGCCTGTGACCTCAGATAATCCCACTGCATCCGATTGGCCATAGAATTATCCATTTTGGTCCAAATGTTCCATGGAACCCATAAAAGTACCAATGACCCACCTGTGACCTCAGATAATCCCACTGCATCCGATTGGCCATAGAATCATCCATTTTGGTCCAAATGTTCCATTGAACCCATAAATGTGCCTATAACCCACCTGTGATCTCAGATATTCCCACTGCATCCGATTGGCCATAGAATCATCCATTTTGGTCCAAATGTTCCATGGAACCCATAAAAGTACCAATGACCCACCTGTGACCTCAGATAATCCCACTGCATCCGATTGGCCATAGAATCATCCATTTTGGTCCAAATGTTCCATGGAACCCATAAATGTGCCTATGACCCACCTGTGACCTCAGATATTCCCACTGCATCCGATTGGCCATACAATCTTCCATTTTGGTCCAAATGTTCCATGGAACCCATCAAAGTACCAATTACCCGCCTGTGACCTCAGATAATCCCACTGCATCCGATTGGCCATAGAATCATCCATTTTGGTCCAAATGTTCCATGGAACCCATCAAAGTACCATTGACCCACCTGTGACCTCAGATAATCCCACTGCATCCGATTGGCCATAGAATCATCCATTTTGGTTCAAATGTTCCATGGAACCCATCAAAGTACCATTGATCCGCCTGTGACCTCAGATAATCCCACTGCATCCGATTGGCCATAGAATCATCCATTTTGGTCCAAATATTCCATGGAACCCATAAATGTGCCAATGACCCACCTGTGACTTCAGATAATGCCACTGCATCCGATTGGCCATAGAATCATCCATTTTGGTTCAAATGTTCCATGGAACCCATCAAAGTACCATTGACCCACCTGTGACCTCAGATAATCCCACTGCATCCGATTGGCCATAGAATCAATCATTTTGGTCCAAATGTTCCATGGAACCCATAAATGTGCCAGTGACCCACCAGTGACCTCAGATAATCCCACTGCATCCGATTGGCCATAGAATCATCGATTTTGGTCCAAATGTTCCATGAAACCCATCAAAGTACCAATGACCCGCCTGTGACCTCAGATAATCCCACTGCATCCGATTGGCCATAGAATTATCCATTTTGGTCCAAATGTTCCATGGAACCCATAAAAGTACCAATGACCCACCTGTGACCTCAGATAATCCTACTGCATCCGATTGGCCATAGAATCATCCATTTTGGTCCAAATGTTCCATGGAACCCATAAAAGTACCAATGACCCACCTGTGACCTCAGATAATCCTACTGCATCCGATTGGCCATAGAATCATCCATTTTGGTCCAAATGTTCCATGGAACCCATAAATGTGCCTATGACCCACCTGTGACCTCAGATATTCCCACTGCATCCGATTGTCCATAGAATCATCCATTTTGGTCCAAATATTCCACGGAACCCATAAATGTGCCAGTGACCCACCAGTGACCTCAGATAATCCCACTGCATCCGATTGGCCATAGAATCATCCATTTTGGTCCAAATATTCCATGGAACCCATAAATGTGCCAATGACCCACCTGTGACCTCAGATAATCCCACTGCATCCGATTGGCCATAGAATCATCCATTTTGGTCCAAATGTTCCATGGAACCCATAAAAGTACCAATGACCCACCTGTGACCTCAGATAATCCTACTGCATCCGATTGGCCATAGAATCATCCATTTTGGTCCAAATGTTCCATGGAACCCATAAATGTGCCAGTGACCCACCAGTGACCTCAGATAATCCCACTGCATCCGATTGGCCATAGAATCATCCATTTTGGTTCAAATGTTCCATGGAACCCATCAAAGTACCATTGACCCACCTGTGACCTCAGATAATCCCACTGCATCCGATTGGCCATAGAATCATCGATTTTGGTCCAAATGTTCCATGGAACCCACAAATGTGCCAATGACCCACCTGTGACCTCAGATAATCCTACTGCATCCGATTGGCCATAGAATCATCCATTTTGGTCCAAATGTTCCATGGAACCCATAAAAGTACCAATGACCCACCTGTGACCTCAGATAATCCTACTGCATCCGATTGGCCATAGAATCATCCATTTTGGTCCAAATGTTCCATGGAACCCATAAATGTGCCTATGACCCACCTGTGACCTCAGATAATCCCACTGCATCCGATTGGCCATAGAATCATCCATTTTGGTCCAAATATTCCATGGAACCCATAAATGTGCCAATGACCCACCTGTGACCTCAGATAATCCCACTGCATCCGATTGGCCATAGAATCATCCATTTTGGTCCAAATATTCCATGGAACCCATAAATGTGCCAATGACCCACCTGTGACCTCAGATAATCCCACTGCATCCGATTGGCCATAGAATCATCCATTTTGGTCCAAATGTTCCATGGAACCCATAAAAGTACCAATGACCCACCTGTGACCTCAGATAATCCTACTGCATCCGATTGGCCATAGAATCATCCATTTTGGTCCAAATGTTCCATGGAACCCACAAATGTGCCAATGACCCACCTGTGACCTCAGATAATCCGACTGCATCCGATTGGCCATAGAATCATCCATTTTGGTCCAAATGTTCCATGGAACCCATAAATGTGCCAATGACCCACCTGTGACCTCAGATAATCCCACTGCATCCGATTGGCCATAGAATCATCCATTTTGGTCCAAATGTTCCATGGAACCCATAAAAGTACCAATGACCCACCTGTGACCTCAGATAATCCCACTGCATCCGATTGGCCATAGAATCATCCATTTTGGTTCAAATGTTCCATGGAACCCATCAAAGTACCATTGACCCACCTGTGACCTCAGATAATCCCACTGCATCCGATTGGCCATAGAATCATCGATTTTGGTCCAAATGTTCCATGGAACCCACAAATGTGCCAATGACCCACCTGTGACCTCAGATAATCCTACTGCATCCGATTGGCCATAGAATCATCCATTTTGGTCCAAATATTCCATGGAACCCACAAATGTGCCAATGACCCACCTGTGACCTCAGATAATCCTACTGCATCCGATTGGCCATAGAATCATCCATTTTGGTCCAAATATTCCATGGAACCCATAAAAGTACCAATGACCCACCTGTGACCTCAGATAATCCCACTGCATCCGATTGGCCATAGAATCATCCATTTTGGTCCAAATGTTCCATGGAACCCATCAAAGTACCATTGACCCACCTGTGACCTCAGATAATCCCACTGCATCCGATTGGCCATAGAATCATCCATTTTGATCCAAATGTTCCATGGAACCCATAAATGTGCCAGTGACCCACCAGTGACCTCAGATAATCCCACTGCATCCGATTGGCCATAGAATCATCCATTTTGGTCCAAATATTCCATGGAACCCATAAATGTGCCAATGACCCACCTGTGACCTCAGATAATCCCACTGCATCCGATTGGCCATAGAATCATCCATTTTGGTCCAAATGTTCCATGGAACCCATAAAAGTACCAATGACCCACCTGTGACCTCAGATAATCCCACTGCATCCGATTGGCCATAGAATCATCCATTTTGGTTCAAATGTTCCATGGAACCCATCAAAGTACCATTGACCCACCTGTGACCTCAGATAATCCCACTGCATCCGATTGGCCATAGAATCATCGATTTTGGTCCAAATGTTCCATGGAACCCACAAATGTGCCAATGACCCACCTGTGACCTCAGATAATCCTACTGCATCCGATTGGCCATAGAATCATCCATTTTGGTCCAAATGTTCCATGGAACCCATAAAAGTACCAATGACCCACCTGTGACCTCAGATAATCCTACTGCATCCGATTGGCCATAGAATCATCCATTTTGGTCCAAATGTTCCATGGAACCCATAAATGTGCCTATGACCCACCTGTGACCTCAGATAATCCCACTGCATCCGATTGGCCATAGAATCATCCATTTTGGTCCAAATATTCCATGGAACCCATAAATGTGCCAATGACCCACCTGTGACCTCAGATAATCCCACTGCATCCGATTGGCCATAGAATCATCCATTTTGGTCCAAATATTCCATGGAACCCATAAATGTGCCAATGACCCACCTGTGACCTCAGATAATCCCACTGCATCCGATTGGCCATAGAATCATCCATTTTGGTCCAAATGTTCCATGGAACCCATAAAAGTACCAATGACCCACCTGTGACCTCAGATAATCCTACTGCATCCGATTGGCCATAGAATCATCCATTTTGGTCCAAATGTTCCATGGAACCCATAAATGTGCCAGTGACCCACCAGTGACCTCAGATAATCCCACTGCATCCGATTGGCCATAGAATCATCCATTTTGGTCCAAATGTTCCATGGAACCCATAAAAGTACCAATGACCCACCTGTGACCTCAGATAATCCTACTGCATCCGATTGGCCATAGAATCATCCATTTTGGTCCAAATGTTCCATGGAACCCATAAATGTGCCTATGACCCACCTGTGACCTCAGATATTCCCACTGCATCCGATTGTCCATAGAATCATCCATTTTGGTCCAAATATTCCACGGAACCCATAAATGTGCCAGTGACCCACCAGTGACCTCAGATAATCCCACTGCATCCGATTGGCCATAGAATCATCCATTTTGGTTCAAATGTTCCATGGAACCCATCAAAGTACCATTGACCCACCTGTGACCTCAGATAATCCCACTGCATCCGATTGGCCATAGAATCATCGATTTTGGTCCAAATGTTCCATGGAACCCACAAATGTGCCAATGACCCACCTGTGACCTCAGATAATCCGACTGCATCCGATTGGCCATAGAATCATCCATGTTGGTCCAAATGTTCCATGGAACCCATCAAAGTACCAATGACCCACCTGTGACCTCAGATGATCCCACTGCATCCGATTGGCCATAGAATCATCCATTTTGGTCCAAATGTTCCATGGAACCCATCAAAGTACCAATCACCCGCCTGTGACCTCAGATAATCCCACTGCATCCGATTGGCCATAGAATCATCCATTTTGGTCCAAATGTTCCATGGAACCCATAAATGTGCCAATGACCCACCTGTGACCTCAGATAATCCCACTGCATCTGATTGGCCATAGAATCATCCATTTTGGTCCAAATGTTCCATGAAACCCATCAAAGTACCAATGACCCGCCTGTGACCTCAGATAATCCCACTGCATCCGATTGGCCATAGAATTATCCATTTTGGTCCAAATGTTCCATGGAACCCATAAAAGTACCAATGACCCACCTGTGACCTCAGATAATCCCACTGCATCCGATTGGCCATAGAATCATCCATTTTGGTCCAAATGTTCCATTGAACCCATAAATGTGCCTATAACCCACCTGTGACCTCAGATATTCCCACTGCATCCGATTGGCCATAGAATCATCCATTTTGGTCCAAATGTTCCATGGAACCCATAAAAGTACCAATGACCCACCTGTGACCTCAGATAATCCCACTGCATCCGATTGGCCATAGAATCATCCATTTTGGTCCAAATGTTCCATGGAACCCATAAATGTGCCTATGACCCACCTGTGACCTCAGATATTCCCACTGCATCCGATTGGCCATACAATCTTCCATTTTGGTCCAAATGTTCCATGGAACCCATCAAAGTACCAATTACCCGCCTGTGACCTCAGATAATCCCACTGCATCCGATTGGCCATAGAATCATCCATTTTGGTCCAAATGTTCCATGGAACCCATCAAAGTACCATTGACCCACCTGTGACCTCAGATAATCCCACTGCATCCGATTGGCCATAGAATCATCCATTTTGGTTCAAATGTTCCATGGAACCCATCAAAGTACCATTGATCCGCCTGTGACCTCAGATAATCCCACTGCATCCGATTGGCCATAGAATCATCCATTTTGGTCCAAATATTCCATGGAACCCATAAATGTGCCAATGACCCACCTGTGACCTCATATAATCCCACTGCCACCGATTGGCCATAGAATCATCCATTTTGGTCCAAATTTTCCATGGACCAAAATGGATGATTTTAGAGCTGAAGCTCTATACGAACCAATCAGTTCGTGCAAAATAAAAACAATGCAAGCATAAACAACGAAACAAAAACAAAGAAAGCAGCAAGCACAGCAGGTACATTATAAGCAGCTGAAGATCGACTGCATTTTTCTTCTTATATTTTACTATTTTCTGACTTTCATATAATAGTGACAAAATCCAAAATTAGATATTTATTCAGCGCAGGATATATCTGATATTTTAGTATATATATTATATTTGAACAATTAGTATTAAAGGCTGTAGGTATACCCTAAAGTATTCGCCAAAAACGTTGCATGACCTTCAAAAAATCTGTTAAAACGACCCCATACAAACCGCGCTGTAAGACGTAATTCTACGTCAAAATGCAAAAATAGTATAGAGATAAAATGGGTCTTATTGTTGGTAAAGTAAAAACCGAATATGGCACTTCAAACATTGGGAATACTGCCAGAAGGTTTTTTCAAATATTGAAATGGTGTATGATATAACAAACATTAATATTTGTTTACCAAAAAATTTCAGTTTGATTCTGAGAACACTGTCAAGCGGCAAAAAAATACAACAAGATTCAGTGCAGTTTTAAAGGATACTTTTAAAATATATGTGGATAATTATCCCTGGTGTAATATGCCAATAACCGTCCACAAAATATTGATTCATGGATGTGAAGTAATTTAAACTTTTCATTTACCAATTGGACTTTTATCTGAAGACACATTAGAATCTAGTCATAAGGAATCTAGAAAATATCGATTAGGTCACACTAGAAAAAATTTAAGGGAAAATTGCAATCGAGATCTTATGGCTGCATTACTGATAAATTCGGATCCTCTCATGTCTTCGAACAGGCATATTGCCAAAATAAAAGGAAATGATTATAAAGATGTATTGCCATAGAAGAAAGTATGGATGCCGATGTTGAAAATAGCTTCATTTCTGATATAAATTTTGAAGATTTTGTTTCAAGTGACACTTCGGATGTAACAGATCAACTACTGAAATTCTTATACATAATTTTTTCTATTTGTAATGTAACTTTCATTTTTATTTTCTTTTTTATTTATAAAATATATGAATATATTATTTTTTACAAATTTTTTTAATAAATGATCTCAAATTGTTTTTTGTGTTGAAAATTTGGTGTTTTGAAAATTTGGTTTAAATTGTGATAGCACAAAAAGAAGTAAGCATATTTCATAAGGAATCTTTATTTGGAAAATCGCCTTTTTTATAAAATTTTAAAGTGAAAGTGTTTCAAAAACATGGGTTATATGGGGGTATCCCAAAAACATTCAGGCTTTTTTAAGCAAAGACTAAGTTGGGATAAAATAAAGTTCTCTATGTTATTTTTTTAAATGAAGTGATTATGATAAAAGCACTCGGGTTTTAACCCTTCATTGCATTGTGATGGAAATTTCCATCGAACCATTAAAGAGAAAAATATACACACAAACCCAGTTAGTGTCATAATTTATTGCATATGGCAACTTATTTTTTTTCAAAAAATAATCAAAAAAAAGGGTCAAGAATTTAAGTTTTAGGAGGCGTGCCCCAAAAACTGGTCTGACCCAGCCCATTTTTAGTAAAGACCATTGCAATTATACTGACAATGTTTGCGTGTGACTATAATAAAAATAACACTGTGCTCGAATCGGATACTTTTTCCCATCAAACGGGGCACCCGGGGGGCTGATTCGAGTTTGCTGATTCTAATGGTGCTAAGCGTTTCTTTAGGTAAGCTCTTGTTTTCGAGAATTTTGAAAATCAAAATTCTAGACCCACGAAGAATAAAAATTAAAATGCATCCGTGCACTTACCAAAATATTATCCGTAATACCCACCAATCAGACTTAGTGAAATTAGTTTTTATTTCAACCCAAACATCCTATTTACATAACATAAAAATGTTCGAACCTGTTAAGCCATTCGCTTATTTTAAACAATAACGTTTTATATATAACCTACATTATAATTTTTTGTACAAATTGTTAAGTTGTTTACCTTATAACAAAAGTGCTGACTCTTAATCAGTACTGTTTATAGTATTGCACCATAGTGTGGGGATCAGCCTATTTAGCATTTCCCGGAAAAATTCCTATAAGGAAGTTTGCTACACATAATTTAAACGTTTCAGCTCTTTGGTATGATAGAAACATTCAAGGTCATCAACTAATTAAAGCAAGCGTTAAGCTAATGTAAACATTAGCCCACGCTATCTTCAAATATGCACTTCCCCTTAACCCTCAAAGCCATGAAATGTTGTCGTTGCTTAAGGACCCATTAAAGTTTTTTTTTTATTAATATTTTTGCGGGAAAATCACTCAGATCTACTAAATCGAATTAATATTCTTCAAATTGTTTTTATTTGATGTATATTTGCGATACAATGTCTATCAATTTGTTTAATAAATTTTAAAAAATAATAAATAAAATTGCTTCTATTTTATCCTTAATAGTGATATTTTGTTTTTCGAATAACTCGAAAACTAGAGCTAACTTAATAAAACGCATAACACCATTTGAATCAGCGCACTCGAATTAAGTTATCCCCCTGGGTGCCCCGTTAGATAGATTTTGCAACTAGCACAGTGTAATTATTTAAATTTAAAGATACAAGATATTTTAAATTTGGGTTATATGGAGGGTACCCCGAATAATGGTCTGATTATAGCGATTTTTAGTACGAATAATTTGATAGTACGATTTTTAGTACGAATGTTTGAAGTGATTTTAGACTCAATATGAAATTTTTTTAAAAAATATTGAATGAGTCCAAAGATACATCGATTTTTAACTTTTTTTATTATAGGAGTTGAGCGTGTTCATTCGCCGATTTGGCCAATATTTTGAAAATTTCTTAATCTATGTAAAAAAGTCGTCCACACCAAATTCGTTGCTCTGCTTTTCATACTGTTTCACTGTGCGCTGTAGTGAAATTATGTTTCGCGCGAAAGCAAGATTGGTGTTTTATTATAAGCTTATGATGATAAAAATAGATTTTTAATTGATTGCCCAAAATAATTTCAAAGGGTCCCTTACTTTCTCGAAAGCAGACCACAACAAACATAAAAAAATTTGGAAAAATTGCACGGAGACGCGTATATGAAACTTGTTGAATCTCTAAAACAGACTTCTGCAGAAAAGCTTCGCACAAAAGAAAATTAAACAAAAGCAATTAAATATGTGCAAGATTCGTTGCCATAAAACTCAAAACTAGTGGCCCGACAACCACTCCGGCAGCATTCGAATTGAAAGGTCAATATGCATTTGATTTTGAAAAGACCTTATTTGCAGATCCAGATGACAAGTCAAAATAAAGACAAACAACTGAAAAATACTTTAGAAGCACATTGATGCCAATTACACTGTGCTCGAATCGGACACTTTTTTTCTCATCAAACGGGGGACCCGGGGGGATAATCTAATTCGAGTATGCTGATTCTATTGGTGCTAAGCGTTTTTTTAGGCTAGCTCTTATTTTCGAGAATTTTGAAAATCAAAATTTTAGACCCACGAAGAAAAAATGTTTAATTCTTGACAATTTATTTAATTCCTCTGTGAATTGTAACGAAAAATTATATCCGTGTACTTAACCAATATACTCTTTGTAATGCCCACCATCAGACTAAATCAAATAAGTTTCTATTTCAACCCAAACATCCTATTTAGAAGTTTGCTTTTGTACCCAAAAATCATGGAGTCATAACATAAAAATGTTCGAACCTGTTAAGCCATTGGCCATTTGTAAACAATAACGTTGTATATTTTGTTTTTAGTTTTTTTCAGTTAATAATTATATTTCTCTCTCGCAGAATGGTTTCATGCCTGGTCGTTCGACTGTCTCCAACCTGGTAATTTTTTCTGAATATTGCACATCATCGTTTCGAGAGGGATGTCAAGTTGATGTTATTTACACAGACTTTTCAAAAGCATTCGACAAAGTCAATCATTATATTTTAATAAAGAAATTAGAAAATATGGGGTTTCACTAGTTTTCTTAGGTGGTTGAGGTCATATCTATTCAATAGACTGTGTGTTGTAGCCTTTGATAGTGTTAAATCATTTCCATCTGTGGCTACCTCTGGAGTTCCGCAAGGGAGTATCTTTGGACCGCTGCTGTTTATTCTCTTTATTAATGATATAACATCTCTTTTTTCTCACAGTAATTTTTTGTTGTATGCTGATGATTTTAACCAGTACTGTTTATAATATTGCACCATAGTGTGGGTATCAGCCTATTAACCAATTCCCGGAAAAATTCCTGTATGGAAGTTTGCTACACATAATTAAGACGTTTCAGCTCTTTGATATGATAGAAACATTCAAGATCATCAACATACACAGTGCAACACCAAAAAAAATAACCATATACGGACACCACTACGTGATAAAAGACTAAAAAAAAAAAGACCCGTGTCTCCCAATTTTCCCCAAAGTCATGCACTTTTTGTTTTATGGGCCCCCAAAGATTTGGGGCCTCGGTATCATTTTCGTAAAAATGTGATCATTTTCTCAGGCTCATATCTTGTAAAACGTTCAGAATTTCGATTTACTCTCAGAGGCAAAGTTGTAGCTCTCGTCATAAGGAACAAAAATTGCCAACATATAAAATCCAAAAAACTTCACCTTCCAGGTCAAAATCGCAAAAAACTTAAAAAATTTCGATTTTTTTTTACCTTTTTTCCCGTGTTCAGGTCCATAGGTAGCAAACCGTTCAAAATTCAAGGAAACAATCAACTACAAAAATGTACCTAAGATCTCAATAATTAAATTTCTAAAACATATAAACTTCCTAGAGATGTTTCTTAACACCGTTTTTTAATTTCATTTGTTTTTTATTTACTTCAACATTGAGTTACTATGCTATCTATTACAAAAATATTAAAAAAAAATATTCGTATTATAATAATTATGTTAAAATGTTATAATTATGTTTATAATGTTGATGGCCCTGGACTTGCAAATCGCGCTCTCTTAAGTTGTGGATCCAAATCGTCGTCCGAATCGTCCGAATCTGACTCTGATTCAGAAATTATGGTGTCCACAGGCACGTTGCTTACAGACTGCCCTCCATCATCAGCTCTTTCTTCTTCAACTACTTCATTAACATCATACAGGGTGATCTTGTGACTCCACCAACATACCTCTGCAAGCAATGCGTCCAGGTTTTTGCCTTTGAACCGTTTTTCCATGGGCATTGTGGTTTGGTGAAACCGTTATCCTTGCTCATCGGATTCGGTAGGGAGTTGTTTGATGAAATCGTCAAAATGAAAATGAAGAAAATGCAGCTTTAATGTCATCGATGCGCCGATTATCTCAAAATAATACAGCATTGCTTTCACCCATTCTCTTGCTTCCGGTTCCGCGTTTCGATCCACTCCCAAGACTCTAGTGCATACACACTGAAGGTAAATCCATGCCATTGAATGATTTTCATCAAGCGATGAAGCAAAGTTGCTCTTGAATAGCTTTCTAATGTCAGGGCCATTAAGTACGCCTGTTAAATGAAAACAAAAAATAAAGACAGAAAAGAAAACATTAACATAGTGTAAAAAGCTATATATATAGTACAATTAGGTGAACAAAAATCCGTTTTAAATTTACTACAATACCTTTTTTAATTTTGTCATCGCTACGCTTTGGGAAAACGCTTTTCAAATAGTCGAATGCGTTTGGACAATTTACAACGGCCACTTCGATGAATTTTTTAACAATTCCCAATTTTATGTGGAGCGGTGGCAGCAAGATGTCTTGAGTATTGTCAATTAAAGGTGCATTCTTCAGTCTATGTTGTTGTATTTGTTCATCCACACTTCCTCTTGGCCTCCACGAATTACATTGGAATTGATTCAGAGGTGAGCGTGAATCCCAAATACAAAGAAAACAAAAGAATTTTGGGAAGCCGCCCTTATCGATGATCCCTTGCATAATGTTGATGACCTTCAAATCACAGCAAATCTTCCATTTATTTTCGTAATATTTGATTTTTTCCATTATATCTTTCAATGTTTCATAGCTTTCTTTCATGTTGATACCCATTGCTAGCGGAATGGAAGGTTTTCGGTTCGACACATGCAACAACACTGCTTTCAAGCTTGAAACAGAACCATCAATAAATAATCTCCACTCACTAGCGATGTAGTTCATTCCCATTTTTACCACCAAAGCTTTTATATCGTTGCAGTAAGCCAACGAATTGTCATCATTTAGAGTGTACAGCATTTGAAATTCAGCTTGTCGTTTGCGGTACGCCGTAGAGTTTACATTAGCATGTGTGAGTTTTCTTTTTTTTAAAAAAGCTGTTAAAAATATTGCAAGCCGCTGGGAAAATCCCAATATGGCCACAATGAAATCCATTTCCATTTGTGTTATAAGTTGTGGTCCATCTCTTCCCTGTTGGGGCTCATAATCGGTATTAAATGGATCTTCATAAGTAACTCCACTTGCTGTACTCATTGCTGTAAATTCTGTAGTACGATCTAGAGTTGGCGGCCTTGGTGATACAAAATTTTCAGGTGCAAGCACTGGTAGTGTGGCTGTTGCAGTTGCTTTATAAATTTTGTTCTTCTCAGCATGTCGATTTAGACGTAAATTATAATTTACGCATGCATAGCAACTGGTTGCATCATGATCACCTGGACGATTAATCCAGTTTACCGGCTTACAATACTTCATAGTACCTCTGCCTCCACTCAACCATGCCATGAGATTGTTATAACATTGGCGACACACTGTATTAGGTGTGTAATTTTCACCGGTCAAGTCCATTTCGTCGAAAAACAATGTATATGCTCTTTTGAATTCAGTAGTTAAAAGATTCTTTTCCTTTTGAAATCTTGTAGATGTTATTTTTCTGGTTTGATGACCGCAAACGTAGCAAAATAAATCCTTTTTTTCACACTGCATATTGAAATTGTCAGTTGCCAATGTTGTGTGCGAATTATGCAGTAGCACTTTCACTTTTTTTTACTTTCACTGTCACTTTATAACTTTCACCGCTGAGCTCTCGTTGACGTCGCGCTGTGCAATGCCTCGATGTGAGCGTCGTGTCGCTTTTATATGCTCACAATTTCATCTTTATGACAATGTGTTTCCAGGTATTTTTATATTTTGGCTTGTGTTTATGTGAATTCAATGCAGATGTTTGCTTCCAGGTAGTTTTTTGATAGAAGTTTTTTGTTTCATATGTTCACAATTTCATCTTTATGACAATGTGTTTCCAGGTATTTTTATATTTTGGCTTGTGTTTATGTGAATTCATTCATGTCAATTCAAATTAAAAAACGGTGTTAAGAAACATCTCTAGGAAGTTTATATGTTTTAGAAATTTAATTATTGAGATCTTAGGTACATTTTTGTAGTTGATTGTTTCCTTGAATTTTGAACGGTTTGCTACCTATGGACCTGAACACGGGAAAAAAGGTAAAAAAAAATCGAAATTTTTTAAGTTTTTTGCGATTTTGACCTGGAAGGTGAAGTTTTTTGGATTTTATATGTTGGCAATTTTTGTTCCTTATGACGAGAGCTACAACTTTGCCTCTGAGAGTAAATCGAAATTCTGAACGGTTTACAAGATATGAGCCTGAGAAAATGATCACATTTTTACGAAAATGATACCGAGGCCCCAAATCTTTGGGGGCCCATAAAACAAAAAGTGCATGACCTTGGGGAAAATTGGGAGACACGGGTCTTTTTGTTTTTAGTCTTTTATCACGTAGTGGTGTCCGTATATGGTTATTTTGCCGTGACTTAAAAAATTACACACAGTGTTATTAAAGCAAGCGATAACCTAATGTAAACATTAGCCCACGCTATCTTTAAAAATGCACTTCCCCTAAACCTTCAATGCCATGATCTGTTGTCGTTGCTTAAGGGCCCATTAAAATTTTTCTTTGTATTAATTTTTTTGCGTGAAAATCAATCTTAAGGGGGGAGATGATATTGGCCGTTTTTTAAATCGGCTTTTTTATAATTTTGTATTTTATTAAATACTCGTAAAATTCTATTTTTAAGGGCATTTTTAATTCTAACCTTTTTTTTCTTTGTTCACAAACTTCGAACGCGTTTATCTCGAAACCATGTTTTTCGTACTGGTTGCGGCACTAGCGGGTTAATTTTTCGACGAACAAAAAAGTTCCTGTCATACGATAACCAATTTTGTTAAGATTTAAAAAAGTCATATTTTTTCAGATCGGACAATTTTTGCGACTCACAGTGTGAGATTTAGTCAATCAAGCATCTCAAAATTAATTTTTATATGAAGTTTTAGAGATATCAACTTGAAATTTGGCACGATTGTCAAGGAGATTATAAGCTTCAATATGGTGAAATATAACAAGTTCCAACTAGTGTCCAAGGGGACTAGTTCCGAACTATCCTCAAAAACACTAGTTGGGGACAATTTTTTTTTACACATTTATATTCAAAATTTCTTCTTTTTTTCTCTTCTATCTAAAACTTGTCGATATATTGATATAAGTACCCTCATGCAACCATATCTATAAAATGCTTCAAGTTTCGAACTTTAGTTTTCGATGGTTCTTTGCAAATGAGAAAAATAAAAAGTTAATGTTGTTTCAATGTTAAATTTATTGATATCTAAAACATAATAAAGAGGAAAAACTAAAAAATTCAACGAAAGTTTTTAAAAAAATGGAAAATATTCAAATAAGATATTAATCAAAAACCAAAATAAAGAAATTATATAGGTACAAATTATACAAAAGTCAAAAAGCGAAAAGTAGAAATAAAAAAAAATAAGAAATTTATACAAAAATAAAAATTCCAGAGAGCTGCAAGCAAAATTTTTTTATGCTTAATCATCAAATTCATCATTTAGTTGGGTGTCAGACAAAAGTACAATGACCTCAGAAGGTAAAGTACAACGCTTGGTTTTTGGGGGCACACGTAAACTTGCAATCAAAGGTTCTGACGTGATAAGCAACCTATGCAATAAATCTATGTTGGTGTCAACTCGGGACGTTTTTCTTTTGAACAGTTCGCGATACTGTCTCGACTCTTTATTGCGTGCTTCTTGCGCTTCTTCAGAAAAGTTTCCTATGGGAAGAATGCATGAAGAAATGATAGCTCCTCCATGAAACAATATTTTCTGGACAGTTACTGGCATATAGTACCAAGGATATAAATTCAAATAAAGCTCTCTTGTTTCTGACAAAAAATTTTGGAACGTATCTATATTGATAGAATAGCCGCTGTTTATGCAAATAAGTATTGCTCGAAACCGCTTGATCAGATCGACATTTATGCCTGTAATATCCGATGTCTTTTCTGCTTCTTTGAAAAATCTTCTGGCTGTATTCCCATCAGTTGTGTTTCCTGTTTTCTGTTTCGGCATATCCACAAGAAGACCCATTTCGTTCCTAAACCTGTCTTGTATTTTTTTCTTCCTTCTTGCAACGCTCTCCTTATTTTCATCGCCTGATACGTACCATTTTTCTATTTCCAATCTGAAATAAATGTGCAACAAGCACTCCATAAACCTTATGTAGGCATGTAGAGGTGAAAGACCAACAGCAAGCATATTTTCCTCGATTTCGCGCTGTGATAAGGCATTCATGTCGTTCATAGTTTTTGGAGTTGAACCACATAAATCAACTTCTTGCTTTCACCTTGCTCAACCAAATCCAAAATAGCTCCTCTCGCGATATTTCACTCATACTAAAAAAAGGCAAAAAATGGGCAGGATTTTATTTTTGAAATTTGTTGTGGGCACATTAACAAAGATTCTGCTGGCATTCCCATCACGGAACTCCGTGGGACTTGGAAGTTCTAGTCTATCAAAGATTTGAAAGCTTTAAAATTTGTCTTACCTCTTAGCTGGTTATAAAACACTTTTTTCAAAATACTTGAGTACAAGAATAAATATTGTATAAAGCAAAAATTTTAAGTAAAAGTAATAACCTTCAATACAAAAAATATTTAAGGCCAAAAAAAACCACTCACAACTTCGACCTGATCACTCAAACTTTTGTGATCAATGCAAGCTTGCAAATCAATTTTTGCGTGCTATGCAATTGCACGTGTTTGATAGCTGTTATCACGCCAATAACATTTTTTTATTCTCTTTTGTGTTTGTTTTCGTAACAATTGGGGTCTCTTCTCACATAACAAAAAATATGAGCAAGTTACGAAAACATTTTTTTTTTTAATTTCGAGATGCTAGATTGATTAAATCTCACACTGTGCGACTCCTAGCGCTGCAACCACGACGCCCCGTTTTTTTTTCTCTGCCGCCTGTTTGGAGCTCTATACAACCATGTTGAGGTGAAAACTTTATTTTTTTGAAATTTTTTTCTTGTAATTTGTTAAATTCTCTACAATAATAAAATAATAAATTTTGGAAAAATGTTTGTTATTGACTGAGTTATGAATTTTTAAAAAAGGTCTGTTTTCTCTGCCGCGAATGTAATGTCCCCTTTAAATCAACTAATTCGAATAAATATTCTTCAAATCCAAATCCAAAAACGTTTTGTTCGGTTTGCTCTTAGGGGCTTAGGTGGGATTGATTTTTTGAACCTTCCTCCTTACGAGGATCGTTTACAACTTTTAAAAATGCAATCTTTAAGTGAACGAAGGAAGTCTGCGGATATCGTCTATTTACACCAACTCATAACCGGTGTATTCGATTGTCCGGAACTACTTTCTCTTTTAAACTTTAACTCTAACCGTAGAAGTAGTAGAAATGCTAACAACTTAATTTATCTACCATTTAGTAGAACAAATTACATGGCTACTGCTCCCTTGAACCGCATGAGTGCCTCTGTTAACAACTGTACATTTTTTGATGTTAGTTTGTCAAAAGGTCAACTCAAAAGTAGATTGAAAGCTATTGCGTAATTAGATCTGTGTTTGTGTATGCATGGTTAGTTGTTATGTCCTGTGTTGTCCCTGAGCCCAATCCATTCTATGGTGGGTAAATTTTTCCCACATTAATTTGTTTGGAGCCACTGGAATTCATGACATTGAAATATTTCAATGAGATCTGGATTGTGGCTTCATATATATTAATGCTGAGAATGTGCGAAAAAGCTGTAGTAGCTGAACTCTATTGTTAAATTGTTTTTATTTGATGTATATTTGTCGATACAATGGTTATTCTATCTATTTATATCGATTTAGTTTTAATAAATTGTAAAAAATAAAAAATAAATTTGCTTCGGTTTTATCCTTAATAGTGATATTTTGTTTTTCTAATTACTCGGAAACTAGAGCTAACTTAAAAAAACGCATAGCACCATTAGAAACAGCGCACTCGAATTATGTTATTCCCCTGGGTCCCCCGTTTGATGGATTTTGCAACTAGCACAGTGTAATTTATGACAGCGTTAAACAAAAAGTAAAGTTAAAGATGTTCTGACTGGGTAATTTTCAGCACTGAGTGGGTAATTTATTTTTTTTTTTATTTTTTTATTTACTGACAGATGATAGAGAATCATATTAGTCAGAACTAAGTATAGATACAAGGTAATATAAATTACAAAGGTAAATCCTAACTTAAGTTAACAAAAAAATCTTGCAAAGTTTGCTTAAATAATTCCTTGGGCATTGAAAAATCCAATAGAGTGATTGAAAACAAGTTATTAAATGTTTTAAGTGCTCTAGTGATGGGTTCACATCCCGCATAGTTTGACTTGTAAGTTCTGAGATAAAATGGAACACAACAACGCAAGGTTCTTGAAGGAATATTAAAATTTATACGTTCAAGAAGCGATGCGCAATCAATATTACCACTTATTATATTAAACCACGAATAAACTCTAAGAACTGAATTGTTCTTCTATCTTTCAGTGAGTTGAAATGCAATAATTTACAGCGTATACTATATGATAAAGGCTCGGTAAGATTTAAAGGTCTAAGTGCAAATTTCAAAAACTTTTTTTGAATAGACTCAAGTCTATTAATGTGAACATCATAGAAAGGACTCCAAATAAACGAGCAATATTCCAGCCTAGACCTTACAAAGGCAGAGAACAAATATAAACGCGTATACGGATCATTAAAATCAGAACTATTGCGTTTTATAAAAGCTAACATTGAAAAAGCCTTTGGAATGATATAGTCCAAATGCTTTGTGAAAAGGAATTTAGAGTCAAATAAGACACCTAAATCACAGATTTGATCTTTAAGCTTTATATTATTATTTTGAATAGCATAGGAAGAAGCAATGTTATTTGATCGTTTAGAAAAAGTAACATGCAGACATTTTTTTAAAATTAAGTGCAAAAAGGTTCTTTTCACACCAAAAAACAAGATTAGATAGATCAGCCTGAAGACTGTTAATATCCATAAAGGAACGTATCGACCTAAATAGTTTTAGATCATCAGCAAAAAGCAAGTAATTGCAATTTTTAAAACAGCTTCCAATATCATTATTAAATAAAAGAAATAACAGTGGTCCAAGAATACTACCTTGGGGTACTCCTGAGGTAGCAAGAAAAGCGTACGAATCAGTATTTCCAATAGAAACCACACAACGACGGTTTGAAAGATATGAATTTAACCAACTCAGGAAAGTAGAGTGAAAACCCATCTTATTTAATTTAGCAATTAAGGCACTATGGCATACCTTGTCAAAAGCTTTGGCGAAGTCTGTATAAATAACATCAACTTGGCAGCCAGCTTCGAAAGACGAGATACAATATTCAGAAAATACAGCTAAATTTGTGACGGTGGAACGACCAGTAACAAATCCGTGCTGGAATGGGCTGATTGCATTCTTCACTACAAAATAAAGTTTTTCTTTAACTATTGATTCAAAAAGTTTTGAAAATGTTGAAAGCTTAGAAATTGCTCTATAATTTTCGACATCATTTTTTGAACCAGATTTGAAAACAGGTGTAACAAAAGCAAATTTCCATTCATCAATGAAGATACCAGCACTTAGAGATTTATTAAAGATAAGTGATAGCGGATTCATCAAAGAAGACATACATTTTTTAAACAGAAACGGTGAGAATCCATCTATATCAGGTTTTGATGAATTTTTTTAAGGCCATAATCCCATTAAAAACATCAAGTGGCGTTATAGCAAGAGTACCAAAATTAGTGAACGGTAAAATATTACTTAAAATATCTGTTTCCGACCAACTTTTTGGAGACTCATACACCGAACTAAAAAAGTCTGCAAATAAATTAACAATGTCTGATAAAGCATTAGATGTCCTGCCATTGAAGATCATTGAGGATGGAATAGAGGAGCATGCTCTTTTCGACTCAATAAAACTCCAAAAAGCTTTTGGGTTAGACTTTATATTGTTTTCAAACCCGATCACAAATTGTTTATACAGAAATTTATGTAGAAAGTCAAATTCTCTCATATAGTGTTTATATTTTGCCTCAAATATCTTATTCTTAGTTGACTTAAATTTTTTTTAAAATTTATTGCGCAAATTTCTCAACTTCATTAGGCCTTTAGTATACCACGGTTTTTTGAAGTCCTTTTTACGGAATCTCGGAATATGACAGTTAAAAATATCCGTCAAATCCCTAGTAAAAACTGTAAAAGATTCAGCGACATTATTGCAGTTTAAACGACTCTGCCAGTCAATACTGTCTATGTGAACATTTAGACGCTCAAAATCACATAAACTATAATTCATATTTAAAACAGCCCGGTCATTGGAAAGTTTTATATAGTTAAAAAATTCAATTTTTAAAATCAAAGGCACATGGTGCATGTCAGTTGACGACAAGGGAAACATGCACTCATCAATATCAAATTTTATTTCAGAACTTACGAACACAAGATCCAAAAATCTACCGAGTTTATTAGCAAATGTATTTATTTGGTTTAAATTTAAGCTAAAGAAATTATCGATCAAATAAATTTCATTAGAATGATTTACATTTAATGGATAAAAGACTTTTTCATTCTCAAGAAATGACCAAGTAATCTTACTCAGATTGAAATCGCCTAATATACAAAACTGATTTTCTGGAGTCGTTGATGATAAAAGATGTACTACATTATCCACATGTGCATTATACAGCCCAACTGATCCAACAGCGAATTCATATTAAACAGTGAAAAAAATGATGATCGAAAACCACACTTTACTGCGATTAAAACTCCACCACCACGCAAGCATCCAGTCTTAACAACATCCCTATCCTTGCGATAAACAATGTATAGTTGTGGATCAAAAAACTCAGCATCTATGAAATCACTATTCAGCCATGTTCCAACAAGAACGATGACGTCATATTGCAATTGAGATGTTTCCGCCCAAATCAGATTAGCTTTAGACCTCATTCCAGATATGTTTTGAAAATAAATCTTCAAAGATGCATCCGTTTTACTAGCGGTGAGAATCGATTTAGCTTGAGACAGTACTAAGTTTCGGTTGATTTTTCTCCTGGTTTTTGAAAAAATACAAAAGGGCGAACCTTTATGTTGGTTTGCCAGAGAGAGGGCTTAAGCAGTTGCTCATATAACGATGCCGATACACCAAGCTTGAAAGAAATATTTCTCAAATTTTGTACGTCTATTCCTCTTTTAACCAAAACGGAGCAAGACAAACAATGTTTTGGAATATTTCCATGCCGAACAACATAGTCAATAATGTTATCAGCAGACACAGTCGGTTTAAAAGAAGACACGTGAACAAATTTCATATCTTCAACAACATCGAGATCAGCGCTCATGCAGTCGCCAACAATAACATTTACATTAGCATTTTGAACAGCATTTGCGATTGCATTCATCTTTGTTTAATTTTTACTATTTTTCTTCTTCTTCTTCTTCTTGTGCTCAACTGCAGTCCAATTCGAGTCAGAGAGTAAAACAGTATCCAACGATCTATTTATCAAATGCTCATCAGCAATTCCACCTCCTTCATCAACTAGAGGAGCATCTTTTACAACAACAGCATCATTAGCAACAACAGCATCATAATCAGCAACAGCGCCAGTTATAGAGTTTTTTAAAGCCTTCTCAGTAAATAGACGGGCATCATTTACATCAGCAATATCAAGTACAACAACAGCAGCATCAGTAGCATCAACAGAGGCACCAGTATAAGAGTTTCTTAAAGAAAGCTCATTTACAGCAACAACAACACCTTCAACACCAACATCAGCATTGGGAGCACCATTTGCAGCCACAGCAGACCTTGTTACAGCAGCATCAATGGAAACAGAATTAACTTTTTTTGAGAGTGCAGGAGAAACAACTCTAGAAGAATTAGTTTTACCAGCTTTTAACAAGTCTCTCTCATTTAGTTTAGCCATTGAGCGTGTCAAAATTGCATTTCTTTGTATGCACTCAACAGCACTTTGCGAATCTAAAACCGGTTTCTCAGACGACGGCACATAGTGAGAATTAGCAGAAACTAATACCTCTTTAATAACATTTAAATTATTCAGCGATTCATTTATTTTTTTTAAAATGTTCACATTTAAGAATTTTAGGCAATTGTCACATTTGTAAGCCAAATTTATATTGTTTTTTAAAATAGCCAGGACATTATCATTCAATTTAGAGCATTTAGCATGAAGCTTAATACCACAATTGACACATTCGAGATAATCAATCGAAGCTAGAGAAAGACACTTAGTGCAACTATCCATTTTGACTAAAGCACGCCCGCACTGTTCGAGAGATCAACGCAGACTGAATTTTTGGAACTGATGTTTGAACAAACTAGTCGAAAACATGCTTTTCAATTTGCATGCAATTTTTGGGCTGCTAGGTCCTTTATTGAAGGACCTAGCTGGCCAAAAATTGTGCTGGCAGCAAGCGTTCTTGAAGAAAATCACACAGGGGACTACTAAAGGGTGATTTTTTAAGAGCTTGATAACTTTTTTTTTAAAAAAAACGCATAAAATTTGCAAAATCTCATCGGTTCTTTATTTGAAACGTTAGATTGGTCCATGACATTTACCTTTTGAAGATAATTTCATTTAAATGTTGACCGCGGCTGCGTCTTAGGTGGTCCATTCGGAAAGTCCAATTTTGGGCAACTTTTTCGAGCATTTCGGCCGGAATAGCCCGAATTTCTTCGGAAATGTTGTCTTCCAAAGCTGGAATAGTTGCTGGCTTATTTCTGTAGACTTTAGACTTGACGTAGCCCCATCTGACAACAACAACACGATTCACAACATTTGACAACATTTCCGAAGAAATTCGGGCTATTCCGGCCGAAATGCTCGAAAAAGTTGCCCAAAATTGGACTTTCCGAATGGACCACCTAAGACGCAGCCGCGGTCAACATTTAAATGAAATTATCTTCAAAAAGTAAATGTCATGGACCAATCTAACGTTTCAAATAAAGAACCGATGAGATTTTGCAAATTTTATGCGTTTTTTTTAAAAAAAAAGTTATCAAGCTCTTAAAAAATCACCCTTTATTAAGCGATTTTATTTTATTTAAGATAGGCAAATATCTTTTTTAATCGTCAATTTTTTAATTCTGATGAAAATAAATTTTTTGCTTAACATTTAACATTTTCAATTTCCTGATAATCGCCAGCGAATCGCTTTGAGGTCGAGCTCATTTGAGAATCATCCGGGTATCGTCGACTGCAAGCTGCTTACACTGAGAAAACTGTGCGCCTCTAACGTTTATTTTCATTTTAAAAACGTACATTTTAAAATAAGCTTCTAAAACTTTCGTTTGATTATCTATAATAAATATTTTAACATGAGTTCTTAAAACGTTTGTTTGATATTTTAAAATGAAAATTTTAAAAATTGCATGTAATTCTTCTAATTCTTCTAAAATTTTTATATTAAAAAATCAAACGAACGTTTCAAAAGCTAATGTTAAAATGTTTATTTTAGAAAATCAAACGAACGTTTTAGAAGCTCATTTTAACATGTCCGTTTTTGAAATGAAAATAAACTTTAGAGGAGCAAAATCTGGGTTAAACGTTTTCAAAAGTAGCGCACTACCTGCTTTTCGTGCTACGAAACGTTTTCACAGTTTTCTCTGTGTAAGCTGGTATGACAGTTGTTTTTTTTCGCATTTTTAAGGCCTTAAAATAAGCAGCGGGTAAAAAAGAAGAATATCCGTTTTAAAAAAGGATAATGATAGCAGGCGGTGAATTTGACATTTTAATGTAATTTTGAACTTTGTCAAAAATAATGAATGCTTTGCTTAAGAATAGAAAATATAAAATATTGAAAGTCCAACATCTTCGCAGTTCTTGTGTGCAATGCAAGCAACTTGGAGTTATACAGGGTGTCCCGCAACTGAGTGCATCTATTTACGTAGGTGAAAGGTAATGTCTATTTGAGCAAAAATCGTATGGGAGGGGGGTCTATTTTCACATTCTTAGGAGCTACAAGGTTAATTAGTATTTCACGATTTTGATTCAAATTATTGTTTCTAGCACAAAAACTAACTCACAGAGAGCTCATTGTAAAGGCAATAAAATCACCTTTCTAACGGTATATCAACAAATCTCACCGACTTAACCGTTCCTGAGCTGTGCTCGTCTGAAGATGAAATCAATCGGTGGAAACTACTAAATTTCAACTTTGAGTCCAAATTTCTCAGAATTTCACGTTCTAAATTAAATTTTTTTTCCGTAATAAATCTTGTAATTTATTTAATTTTCTTTTCAATGACACTTTTCTGTGAGTAAGTTTTTGTGCTAGAAACAATTATTTGAATCAAAATCGTGAATACAAATTTACCCTGTAGCTCCTTAGTATGTGAAAATAGACATTACCTTCAGTATGTGTTATTGCTCAACTAGACATTACCTTTCACCTCCGTAAATAGTTGCACTCAGTTACGGGACACCCTGTATATACATGTTAAACAAACAGAAAAACAAAAGTATATCGTGTAATGTTACAGTTTAATGCGCATCTGTCAAATTTTAAGCCGCTAGCTGCTGAAAAAGTAGAAATCTTTAACATTTTTCAACCATTGAAAATGACTGTTCTCTCGTCATTTTCATTTGCATTTTTTTTTTGACTTGTAGCGTACTCTTCACGCCAATTAAAAATTATACAACTTCGTTTGGTGTGTTGCTCTATTTGTATTTTGAATATCTTAAAAATGCGAAAAAAGCAAGTGTCATACCAGCTTTAACCTTCAAGCGAATTTTGGGTCAATTTGATCCAAAAAAAACTTTAAACGCTTCTTTCTCCGCTTATTTATGTTCAAATCAGCTAGATATTTTGGCTCAATGTGTAAATCGTATACGAATTTTATGAATTTGACATGATATATGTCCATACATGTCAAATTTGTCCTATACAAAAAATTTCCCTAATAAGTATTTTTGGGTCAAATTGACACAGCACTGATCGCGTGATTTTTGACGTTATTTCATTCTATTCGCGGAAAATGTGCCGTTAGATTTTGATTCTAACCTGCTTGTCATTTTTAATTTTTCATTGACAAGCGATTCAACGTAATTTTTCTGTGAAATAAATATACAAAACAAGTGAAACAAATGGATTATTCTTGGTTCGAAAAATTCGCTACTGATAGTGATAGTGATAGCTAGATGATAACGAGAATTTTGATGATAGTGAAGAAGAATATGTGCCAGATGAAAATGAAGCTGTTTCAGGTGACTATTACGACAGTGATGCCGTTTATATGGCACTAGAATCAAGGGAGGAAGCTGCTATTGAACTAAATGTTATGCTTCTCTCGAAAGACAAATAAATTCATTATACCAAGGAACCATTAACCTTGTCGCGAATAATTCATTGTGCAAGCCAATAATTTCGTAGACGAGAAGGTATTGTTATTGTAATTACTGTTTTTATTATTATTTTCATTATTATTATAATTATTTTATTACGAGTATTCTTGAAAGTCCAACTGTCTATGCTTCCGCTCAATGCGTCGACTCTGTATAAACGTTTCTGTTGTTCATCGAACTGATTGAGACAACCATCTTTGATATCAAATGACAAATTTATTCCGTTCTCTTATTTTCAAGGAGGCCTAGATTTTGGTCGACAGAACAATAATACGTGCGTACTAAAGATTACTTCTTTAAGCAGGAGCTTATCGTTCAAATGGCGAGAGATTGATGGAATTGTGGGACGACAAACATGGACGACCAATTTTCTGCGCAACGATGCCAATAAATCGATTCAAGCAAATCAATCGTTTTCTTCGATTCGATGAAAAAGAACAGAGAGGAACAACTAAAAATAACCTTGCACCGATTCAACAAGTGGGTTCAAAGATTGAAAGTGCTTTATTGCCCAGGGGATTTCATTACTGTAGATGAACAACTGCTACCTTTCCGTGGTAGATCACCTTTTACGCAATTTGTACCTTCAAATATGCAATACCTTCGCAATATGTACCGTGGTAGATCACCTTTTACGCAATATGTACCTTCAAAACCCGCGAAGTATGCAATTAAGTTGTGAGTTGCAGCTGATGCCGAAACTTATTATGCCTATAATATGCAAGTATACGTTTTCCGTGATCGCAATTGTGCTCCCGAAGTCCAAGGAAACCGTGCGGTGCTTGATATGACTATGGCATCTGTACATCGAATAACGTAAAAAAAGCAGTACAAAAGAAATGCACTTGCGATCGTAGACAATGTTCGCTTAGAAAGTCCTGAGCAACAAACACAACTGCTCATGCATGCACCAAAAACACGTAAAAGAGTACGTTGCCATGTGTGCCCACCTCTTCCGAAATCAAATAAACACAGGGTTCGATGTGATAAATGCGTGAAGTACATTTGTCCGACTCATCGCTTCAATTTTCGCACTAAGCAAAAAATAAATAAATGCATAAACACATTTTTTGCAATTTCCACTTGGGAAGTTTTCACCAAGTTTTTTATGCAATTTCAAAATGGGTCAATATGGCCCAAAAATTATTTTGTGTTTCTAATTCCAAAGTTTACTTGAAGGTTAAGTCATAAAAAAGATTCGCTAACGTATCGCCGAGAGGAGTCTTAAGCGATTCACCGAAAAGAGTGGCAAATGATTTGCTTTTAAGGGTTCTCAGAAAATTGTTAATTAAAAAAAAAAACTGAAATCAAAACAATGAATTTACACAACAATGACTAGTTATGTAACGATGTAACGATTTTTTTACATCAGAAAATGCAAACCTTTTTTTTATTTTTTTTCTATAAAGTAAAAAAAAGAAATGAAAAAAGAAAGAACAATAGATAGTAACTCCACTCTGAGGACAATATTCTGTGACCACTATTTCCAAAGCTATTAAATATTCAAAATTGTTTTGTATGGGCGGTGCCACACCTCTTCTTCAATGCCCGTTTCATTTTGCCCCCCCCCCTCCCATACGATTTTTTGCTCAACTCGACATTACCTTTCATCTCCGTAAATAGTTGCACTCAGTTGCGGGACACCCTGTATAATCGTATTGCAATAATCTTTGATAAAACTACAAGACTAGATTGACCAGATTATATGTTTTTAGGGACATTTTTTTTTGAGTATGGTGATTTTTTGTATTATGTAATAAAGCATGGAGTGCAAAGTTATACACTTACCAAAAATACTTAAAATGGCATGCCAATAAGGCTATAAAGCAGGCCTAATCAGCGAAATTAATAAAGGGGCCAAAGCCTTATTAAGAAAGATAATCACCTGCGAACATATTAGCGTCATCACTATCTACGGCAACCTACTCTGTTGCTTTTTGCAAGTTCAATTCAATTCAATTCAATTTTATTCATCCATAATTGCAAATAATACAAAAGTAAATAATAAATAACAGATAATGAGTTTTTATCAATTAAGATATTTCAACAAATGATTACAGTGTTTACAATGTACAAAAGAAGTGCGATTAATTATAATACAAGTAAAAGAAAATTTAGAGGTAAAAAGGGGAAATCCTCTATATGAGATATAGTTTAAAAGAGATTTCAAACATTAATAGAAACTATTTGAATTTAAAAATAACACTGTGTGTAATTTTTTAAGTCACGGCAAAATAACCATATACGGACACCACTACGTGATAAAAGACTAAAAAAAAAAAGAAACCCGTGTCTCCCAATTTTCCCCAAAGTCATGCTCTTTTTGTTTTATGGGCCACGCCTACCTCCCATACAACACAAATAATGAAAACTCTATAAAGAGGCTAATATCAAAGTTACAAAACTGAAACTCGGTATTTGTGTGTTCTATGTCAAAACTTAAGTGTGTTAGAAAAATGGGCGTTATCCACCCACTTACACGCCCACCTCCCATACAACCCCAAAATTTAAAACTCTATAAAGAGACTAATATTAAAGTAACAAAACTGAAACTCGGTATTTGTGTGTTCTATGTCAAAACTTAGGTGTGTTAGAAAAATGGGTGTTATCCACCCACTAACACGCCCACCTCCCATACAACCCCAAAATTGAAAACTCTATAAAGAGACTAATATCAAAGTTACAAAACTGAAACTCGGTATTTGTGTGTTCTATGTCAAAACTTAGGTGTGTTAGAAAAATGGGCGTCATCCACCCACTAACACGCCCACCTCCCATACAACCCCAAAATTGAAAAATCTATAAAGAGACTAATATTAAAGTAACAAAACTGAAACTCGGTAGTTGTGTGTTCTATGTCAAAACTTAGGTGTGTTAGAAAAATGGGTGCTATCCACCCACTAACACTCCCACCTCCCATACAACCCCAAAATTGAAAACTCTACAAAGAGACTAATATTAAAGTTACAAAACTGAAACTCGGTATTTGTGTGTTCTATGTCAAAACTTAAGTGTGTTAGAAAAATGGGCGTCATCCACCCACTAACACGCCCACCTCCCATACAACCCCAAAATTGAAAAATCTATAAAGAGGCTAATATTAAAGTTATAAGACGGAAACTCGGTATTTGTGTGTTCTATGTCAAAACTTAGGTGTGTTAGAAAAATGGGTGTTATCCACCCACTAACACTCCCACCTCCCATACAACCCCAAAATAGAAAACTCTATAAAGAGACTAATATTAAAGTTACAAAACTGAAACTCGGTATTTGTGTGTTCTATGTCAAAACTTAGGTGTGTTAGAAAAATGGGCGTCATCCACCCACTAACACGCCCACCTCCCATACAACCCCAAAATTGAAAAATCTATAAAGAGGCTAATATTAAAGTTATAAGACGGAAACTCGGTATTTGTGTGTTCTATGTCAAAACTTAGGTGTGTTAGAAAAATGGGTGTTATCCACCCACTAACACTCCAACCTCCCATACAACCCCAAAATTGAAAACTCTATAAAGAGACTAATATTAAAGTTACAAAACTGAAACTCGGTATTTGTGTGTTCTATGTCAAAACTTAGGTGTGTTAGAAAAATAGGCGTCATCCACCCACTAACACGCCCACCTCCCATACAACCCCAAAATTGAAAAATCTATAAAGAGGCTAATATTAAAGTTATAAGACGGAAACTCGGTATTTGTGTGTTCTATGTCAAAACTTAGGTGTGTTAGAAAAATGGGTGTTATCCACCCACTAACACTCCCACCTCCCATACAACCCCAAAATAGAAAACTCTATAAAGAGACTAATATTAAAGTTACAAAACTGAAACTCGGTATTTGTGTGTTCTATGTCAAAACTTAGGTGTGTTAGAAAAATGGGCGTCATCCACCCACTAACACGCCCACCTCCCATACAACCCCAAAATTGAAAAATCTATAAAGAGGCTAATATTAAAGTTATAAGACGGAAACTCGGTATTTGTGTGTTCTATGTCAAAACTTAGGTGTGTTAGAAAAATGGGTGTTATCCACCCACTAACACTCCCACCTCCCATACAACCCCAAAATAGAAAACTCTATAAAGAGACTAATATTAAAGTTACAAAACTGAAACTCGGTATTTGTGTGTTCTATGTCAAAACTTAGGTGTGTTAGAAAAATGGGCGTCATCCACCCACTAACACGCCCACCTCCCATACAACCCCAAAATTGAAAAATCTATAAAGAGGCTAATATTAAAGTTATAAGACGGAAACTCGGTATTTGTGTGTTCTATGTCAAAACTTAGGTGTGAAAGAAAAATGGGTGTTATCCACCCACTAACACTCCAACCTCCCATACAACCCCAAAATTGAAAACTCTATAAAGAGACTAATATTAAAGTTACAAAACTGAAACTCGGTATTTGTGTGTTCTATGTCAAAACTTAGGTGTGTTAGAAAAATGGGCGTCATCCACCCACTAACACGCCCACCTCCCATACAACCCCAAAATTGAAAAATCTATAAAGAGGCTAATATTAAAGTTATAAGACGGAAACTCGGTTTTTGTGTGTTCTATGTCAAAACTAAGGTGTGTTAGAAAAATGGGTGTTATCCACCCACTAACACTCCCACCTCCCATACAACCCCAAATTGAAAACTCTATAAAGAGACTAATATTAAAGTTACAAAACTGAAACTCGGTATTTGTGTGTTCTATGTCAAAACTTAGGTGTGTTAGAAAAATGGGTTTCAATGGGTAATTATTATAATTATAATTATTCTGTAGAATAATCACATATAGTCAAATTTCTTGTTTGGTGATTGTCTGTTTGTTTAAAGCTACTGAGATACAATAGAGCATTCTCTTATCAAGGCGTAAGATGAATATGCATTTTTATTTAAATAATTTGAATTTATTTTATTTATAAAATCGATGACAGTCTCGTATCCTGTCTCCTCGTGCAGAGCCCGCGTTGAGTAACTCCAATGTCTTCTTTTTATCATTTTCAAACATTTATTTTGAATGATCTGCATCTTTTTTAAATGGCACCCGGCTGCTTTGTACCAAATAGGGCAGGCGTAGGATAGAATCGGTCTTATCACACATTTGTAAAGTAAATCCTTATTAATGTGATTGAGTAATGATTTCCTGTTTAGGAAAGGCCAAAGGGATCTGAAAGATTTAATTCCTTTTTGGCAGGTATAATCAATATGTCTCTGGTAAATCAGTTTTTTGTCGAGGATGACACCAAGATATTTAACATCATTTTTTACGTCTATATAGTTATTGTCTAAATTAAGTTGTCGAACAGCAAACCTTTTTGGAGACTTGTTGAATGGAAAAATAACCGCCTGAGTTTTATTAGTATTTATTTTTATTTTCCTATTTTAAAATATTTGTTGCATGTGGCGAATCCCTTTTCCATTTTCTTCATTAGGGTCGTTGTTAGTTTACTTGAAGTTAAGAGGGCTGTGTCATCAGCGTAGTAGGCTGCTTCTAAAAATTTCGATGGTTTGAAGTCTGATGTGTATATCCAGTAAAGCAATGGAGACAACACGGATCCTTGGGGGAGGCCTGCCTTAAGATCGTAATGGGAAGACTTTTGATTGTTAACAGATACTGCGAATGTTCTGTTATCTATAAAATCAGCAATGATTCTGCACAAATACGAAGGGGTATTCACTTTGAGAAGTTTGTAGAGAAGTCCGTTGTGCCAAACAGTGTCAAAGGCTTTTTCAATGTCAAGCAACACTAAGCCAGTGGAGTGTCTAGAACGCTTGTTGGACAAAACTTTGTTCACTATTCGGTTGATTTGATGGATTGTGCTGTGTTCTTTTTTGAACCCAAACTGTGTACTAGCAATGACATTGTTATCAGATGTGAATTCTTCTAACCTATTATGAATGAGTTTTTCAAATAGTTTTCCGACGTTGCTTAATAAGCTGATTGGCCGGTAGCTGTTTGGGTCATGCAACGGCTTTGATGGTTTGTGGACTGCAATAACTTAAGCGTCCTTAAAAGCATTTGGAAAATAGTTCATCAGAAAGCAGCTATTGCTTTTTGCAAGTGCAACAAATTTATTGTTAAAAAAAAATACAAAAAAAAACAAAATCATACCAAAAACAAAATACACACGCTGCAAGCATGCGCAGCAACACACGAAATCGTCAGAATTTCTGCGGTGGTCGCGCCACCATTCATAAGTTTTCACTAATCATTACTTTTTGTGCAAACATTTTTCTTAAATGGCTTGTTTAATTTGAAATCGAACAATTTACTCTTGTATATTCATAAACTGTGTAATTTTTATATTATTTATTGTTACATAATATATTTGTTTTTTGTTTTGCAGATTATAATAAAGGCGGTGAACTTACCCGAAATTATGCATAACACATCAAATGGTCTTATTCAGTTTGGTCCTGTTTTTGATAAAGAATTTTTAATGAACGTGTATAATTTGCAAGAAGAAATAAAAAGCCTTGAAGGAAACAATGGAAGTATGTTAAAGGACATATGCTTTGCGCCATTAACATTCGGTAACGTTGGAGAGACTCACAGTTCTAATTGCGTTGTTCAGTCTGTTTGGGGTTACTTTCAAGATGATTTGACACGTCTGGATAACAATGATGAAGACAATGGTTTTAATGTATGTATAAACGCTTTGATTTGCCGTGCAGCATAACTATGAGTTTGATTTATGTATGAATTTAAAAAGAGATACAAAAATAAGTCAGCATAGTTATAACAGTACAAAACTTTGATAGAGACTTATTGAAGATTTTAGCTATGGCAATGCCTGTATAAAAGCCAGTGGCGTAACTCCAAAGGTGCAAGACGGTGCAGAGCACCGGGGCCCTTGGGCGATAAGGGTCCTTCGCTGACATTAAAAATAGCAAATGGTATAATCACATGTACTGTATTGTTTTATTGTCATAATAACCTAAGTGTGAACATTATTATAAAATGTTGCTACTTCCGTACAAAAAACTTACTAAAACATTAGCTTTACTACCCTGTAATGTATAAACATAACAACCCTAAAAGCTATTTTTGTTAAGTGTCATAACCCATCACCCTACAAGAAATGGATAATCGAAACTCCAATACATTCACATACATTTTTTTGTTTACGATCACATTTCCATATTCATTTCAATGTCAAAATTTGTGAAAAAAGGGAAAAAATTTAACATTGCGGCAAATGCATACGAAAAAAGAAATTAAACGAATTTAAATTTTCACAGTCATATTGTTTTTAATAATTTATTTTCATTGTGCGGCTCACGTTTGGCAATTTTTGAATTAAAAATAAATAAGTAAATAAATAAATTATAATAAACATAATATGAAAAAAGATAATATTAAAATAAACATAAAATACTTATAAAATATAAACATTAAAAATATATAAGCACCAGCACTAGCATCAGCACTCAGCTTGCAAAAGCGCCAGCTCTAACACCAGCACTAGCTCTAGCACAAGCACCAGCACTCAGCTGCAACAGCGCAGCGCTAGCACCAGCACTAGCTCTAGCACCAGCACCAGCACTTCGCTGCAACAGCACCAGCGCTAACACCAGCACTAGTACCAACACCAGTACTCTAACACCAGCAATCAGCTGCAACAGCATCAGCACTAGTACCAACACCAGCACTGCCTCTAGCACCAGCTCTCATCTGCAACAGCACCAGCATTAGTATCACTACTAGTTCTAACACTAGCACCAGTGTACTGCTAAAAAATTTATATAATAAATTTAAAACAATTGTTTTCATTTACCAATTGTATGCATTCTTATTTTAAAAGAAGTACGTTAGATAAAACCGATATTTACGTTTTATTTAACGGTTAACTATAACTTAGCTTTCGGTTAGATCTATCTGATGAGAGTTGGTTACCTGTATTTAGGTTATCCTTATCTAGAGAGAGCGAGAAGGCTACATTCAGATGGTATTGGAAATCGATTTAAAAACAACCTGTGAGAAAGGGATGCCAGTTCACATGTATACACGAGTTTCGGTAACTTTCTTCCCGAGGCTGTTCCTAGCATAACCGAAACTTTGTATGAATAGGTAACCGGAATTTCAGTTAAAAGAAACCGTTTTTTATTAGTTAAATAACCGATAGTCTTCTTGTAGGGCAGTTGTTTGTTTACATTCCATTTCTCAATAACAAACGGCAATAAGACAACAAAATATTAAGCATTTATCATTTGTGGTATTCTCGTTAATAAATATTTGTGAAGCGAACTTATTTTGTGTAATATAACTATTTGCAATTATTATTAATTATTATAAATTATTCATTCAAGCAATTTGTCATTAAGTAAGTGTAAATCGTCACCTAAAACTCAAGAAAACGTAACAGATAACTTCAAACTATACTGCAAATCCCAACAAGACTCATACATCCAAAAAATCTATATTTTATTGGTGAAATTCAAAAGGTTAAGAATAGGCAGGATAAGAAAAACAGCAAATGTTTTATGCTTCTTCTATAAAAATCATAGCCTTCTTGGATTTTAGGTTACAATATGTTTGCTTGTAAAGTTATGTTGATCTGTTGTATTTAAAACTTTTAAAAATTTCATTTCTACTTTGTCATAGATGTTTCTTTTTAAATTTTTTGTTGGTTGTATGTGTTGGCAATTTCCTTTGGTAATAAGCAGGGCCCGGATTTTGTGGCACTAAAAAATCAAAAAATGTCAAAATGGACATTGAAAGAAGGCAAAAAAGGCATTTATTAAATTTTTTTATCGAATTGTTCCATTTATTAGGTGCCTTTTTTTACATAGAAATCGTATAATCGCAGTAGTTTGCTACCCGAACTTTTTAAAATTTATTTTTATAACCCCACGCGTACTTCGTAAGGGGTGTATTTATTTTGCCACGACGTGTGTAACGCCCATAAGGAGGCGTGGTAGGTATAGAAAAGTATATATTTCTCGATCAGCATCACCACTTGAATTGATTAAACCTTGTCCGTATGTCTGTCTGTCCGTTTGTCTGTCTGTGTGTCGACACGATTACAGCCGTAAATGACAAGCTATCGTAATGAAACTCGATATTTAAGCTTTTTTCGAAAATGGGCTTAATCGGATAAAAACCACGCCCACCACCTTCACAACCACAATAATGAAAACTCTATAAAGAGGCTAATATTTAAGCTACAAAACTAAAATTCGGTATTTGTGTATTCTATGTCAAAACTGAGGTGCGTTAGAAAAATGTGCGTTATCCATTTACTAACACGCCAACCGCCCATACAACCCCAAAATTGAAATCTATATAAAGAGGCTTCTGTTGAAGCTATACAAATAAAATTAGGTATTAATTCAATTTACATCAAAACTAAGACATGCTAGAAAAATCGGCGTCGTCCACCCACAAACACGCCCACCTCTCATAACGACGTAGGTGGTGCTTAGTAGATTTCACGCCAGCTTCCCATATCCCTCCAAAATGTGGTGAAGCTGGTGGAATAAAATGCCATGTAGTGTCACTATTAAAGAGCGTGTTTGCTTGATAATCCGGTAGAGATGATGAAATCCGATTATAAAGTATTTGTAATTCCTTGTTAGCTCCGACGAACGTTGTTCCACAATCGTAGTACAAGTCTGTGCAAGGACCTCTTCGCGAAGTAAACCTACGAAAAGCAGCTAGAAAATAGTCCGTAAGGCCTGTAAGGCTTGTTACCGCTTCGAGATGGATTGCTTTGGTATACATACAGATGAAGAAACATATATATGCTTTTGTTGCAGTTGAAGTTCCAAGTGTTGATTGTTTTATTGAGATGGGACCAGCGCGCTGGTATATGTATACACGAGTACATATACGCTGCAGCGTAGTCAAGTCCACTGTGTTTAAATTCTCTGGCTGGTTGCAATCGAATTGCAGGCAAATTTCCCATCACTTGTTGGTAAGACTGAGCTTTGTATTTAAAACAAACAACGCATTTTCGTTTAACGTTTTTAGCTAGATTACGGGACGATAATATCCAATAATGTCTTTGTACGTAAGCTTGCATCAACTGTAGTTCACCGTGGAGAGTCAGCTTGTGGGCTTCTGAAAATATAAGATGTGATAGAGGATTTTGTTTTGCTAAAAGAATAAGTTATTTGGTTTGATATGAAATATAGGAATTGCCGATTCGACCACCAACTCTTATGATACCATCATCATCCAGAAATGAATGCAGTAGAAGAATTCTGCTCTGCTTTGGAAGTTCCTGCTTGCTTCTGAGCCAGGTTAGCTCTTCTTTAAATGAAATTATTTCAGTTATTTTGATAAGTGTCAGACGAGCGCGCTTAAGCTCGTAAGTGTTAAGATATCCAAACTCGCTTCTATTGCTTTATGATAGAAAACATGATTTTAAAGTATTATAAAACTTTAAAATGTACGCTATAACACGCTTTAAAGTGTTGAAAGAGGAATATTTTGAGGTTAAATCTGGATAAGAATCGCTTTTAAGGTGAACTAAAGTTGCATGTGCCATGACACCTGATGTTCTTTCTTCTAGGTTCGTTGTCAGGTTAATCGATTTGTTTGGCCAATTCGATAAAATTTTTTTGATCCATTGTGGACCATTCCACCAGAGGGTATGACTCTGAAGATCTCTTGGACTTAAACCTCTTGACGCACAGTCGGCTGGATTATCGCGAGTTGAGATATATTTCCATTCATTGACCTTTGTTAGGCGCTGAATATGCCCAACGTGATTCGCGACGTATACGGTCGATTTCGAAGAATGACTACGTATCCAACTAAGAACTGTTGTGCTGTCCGTCCAATAGGTTACACTGTCGATGTTAAAATCTAAATTATTAATAATTTTTGATGCTAGTTTTGCTAGTAAAGTAGCAACACATAGCTCAAGTCTCGGAATCGTAACGACTTTCAAGGGCACTACCTTTGTTTTGTATTGTATTGAATGTGTGAAGACTCCTCCCTGATCGTCGGTTACCATAGCGTAAATAACGGCCGCATAGCCAACTTGCGATGCGTCACTAAATCCGTGAATCTCCATGTTGCTGTTGAGCTTGCTTCCAATCCATCTAGGTATGCTTATCTACTCCAGCTGTTTGAGCGAGATCCGGTATTGTAACCATTCATCCCGAATTTTCCGAAGATCCGAAGATTCCACCAACAGATGAAAGCAAATAAGAATCGGTACCAAGGATTTTGGGACGAAGGAATGATGGGCGACTATTGTTGGTTTCTCATCAGAGAAACCGATCCCGAATTAAATAAACGACATAACAAGAATTCTAATCATTTTGAATTTCCGAATGATAAATAAAAATTATTTACAATGTAAATAACAATATAAATGATTTAATGCAACAATAAAAATTATTAATAATAATTATATACAATTTAAATAATGTAAAAATAATGTAAATTATTAAAGAACAATAAAAATGAAGAATATATGATTTTATTACAACAACCTTTAGTTCTCATTTTTTTTTTATGGCAATAAAATAAGTCCAAATGCATAAATTGATAACCACACAATTTGGGTGATTTCGTTCCATTAAACACAACTTTTTCATTTCTCAATAGATTTTCTTCAACAATAGCTTATTTTTTTTGGAAAAATAAAGGCTTTTAGTAAAAATATCAAAAGTAATAAAATATTTTGATTTCTTAACGAAATTTGCAACTATTTTCTTTTTTTGGAAATTTTTCTGAAAAATAAAAAAAATCCCCGAAATTTGAATTTATTCCGCCAAAACTAACAACTCGACCAAAAAATGGTGTTTGCATTGTTTGTAAGAAATTTTATTAGCTTTTATTTGATATATCATTTGTTTGATTACTGTTGTTGGTTCTGGAGATATATGCAATTAAGTGGAACAACTTTTTTTTTTCGTTGAAAACCCTACAGTGGGCAATATCTCGAAAACGGAGTGACAGAAAAAAAAAATAATTTTGTTTTCGGAATTAGCGACCGATTTTACATGAGAAAAGGATAGTGGCATTCAAAGTACATATTGGCTGTAAACCAGTGTTATTTAGTCTATTGAGACACATCAAATGGCATAATATGTGCTTTAACGAATAACTTTATCGTTTAACGATTAATAACTTTATCGTTTAACGAAAAATAACTATAAAAGAGACACAAACCATTTTGAGAAATTTGATGCGTATCAAAATAGAAAAAAAAATCGTGGTCTTGAAATAAATATTTTTAGACATGGTCAAGTTAGGAAAGGTTTGAAAAATCCAAATTTAGAAGATAATCTTATATTAATTTTTTTGAAAAAGTTAAAAAATTGCGTTCAAGTATACCACACATAAAAAAACAACTTTGTGGTCTTGACAACCCCATGAAACTTTCTTAGAATGTGAAATTCTAAAAAAATTTAATTCTATACGCCCTTCTGCACAATCGCTTGTGGAGCCCTCGTGGTTGACTGAAAATCAAAATAATATAAAACAAATCGGATTAAAAAAAATTTGTATTTTATAGGTATATATTAATTTAAATTATCACTGCTGTATCTTGTATGAGCCGATACAATTTTCGGTATGAGCCGAAAATCGGATGAACCGATTTTTATACACATCTTTGTTTTGATAAACCTTAAAAAAAATACCAAGCTGTATTCCTGTCAGATGCCAACCTTTTTTGTGGAGTTTTCACTATTGTGGGAATTAGTTTTGATATAACATTAATGCACTTTTAGGTGGTAATTAATAAGTTTTTATTAATTTAATTATTCTGGCATATACTTTATTTGAAAAATTAATACATTTTTATATATTTATTTATTAACAGTTTAATCTCAAAATAAATTTAGTATATAAAGTCAAAAAAATAGGCCCCACTACTATGGTCTTCAGCCTAAAATTAAATTAATACAAATTTTAAATGTTTTTTTTTTTTTTTTTGGATTCGCCAAAGGAGTGAGAAATCTCATAAATACGTATAGCCCGTACTATACGCATGCACGACTTACATTCTTAAATCTATCCGGATCAACCGGAACAGACAGAATGCACCTACGTACTAAAACACACACCCAGTTGGCGAAGTATAAATTTCCACTAAGCACATTAACTGGCTTTTCAGCGGAACTTAAAAATTGTATAACAAAAACAAGAATTTATTAAGTATTTTTGAATTTAAAAAAGTAAACAACATCAAATAAGAATTAAAGTTTACATAAAACTCCAAAACAAAGAGACCAATGTTACTTTAAATAATATGAATATTAGTAAGCTTGCGTCCACTATCCAACCCAAGAACCTACGTGGAAAAGAGATTAAACTTTTAAACACCAAACCAATTCCAAATATAACGCAGATTTATACGTGTTAATATGTACAAACATATATGTGTTTATATATACGAGTCCCTTTGTAATTTTGGAACACCGTACTAATGTTATTAATTGGATATGTATTTGGGCCAGCGCAGGCATAAACTTGCATGGAAAAGAGATAAAATCTTGCGCACCAATCGAAATAACTAATAAATCAAATGAATAGGAAAAATTTAAAATTTTTTTTGATTAAAAACAAACAAGTTTAAGCATACATATCATATTCGATGGTGTTTACTTCATCAAACGCAATATTATAAAGGAAAAACAACTGAAACGGTCTCGAATATATGGAATTACTTCAGACAACATTTTAACAGAATATAACACTATTATTAACCGAGTTAATGTTTGAAACAAAATTCTTAAATGTATCAATTATTTAAATGTAAAATCATTTTCCGTTTCAAGGCATCCACCGAATCACAAAAATTAATTAAGCTGTAGCTATTGTTGAAATCACTACACATACATCGTAAAGGGTCATGAAGGCCAAAATTTGAAGTGCACGGGCTCAACTTAAAAAGCACAAAATGTCTAGATCCTCTTCTTGGGATGTTAAAGTTAAGAGATGAGAGAATATATTGGGAGTCAATATCCCCACAAAGTAATTTATATAGGAAGGTGACATTAAGCACCATCCTTCTGCTTCTCAGGGAAGGCAGTAAAATTTGCTTAAGGCGGGTTTCATACGAAGGAAGAATAATATCTGGGTTCCAACGCTGATGACGTAAAGCAAAAAGTAAAAACTGTTTTTGAACCGATTCTATTGCATCAATGTGGACGTTATATTGAGGGTTCCATACTACGGAAGCATATTCAAGAATAGGCCTTACGAGAGATATATACAGTAATTTAGTAGTGAAGGCTTCATTGAATTCTTTTGCCCATCTTTTAATGAAACCAAGAACACCTCTAGCCTTATTTACAGCCAAATTTACGTGGAGATTGAAGCGAAGTATTGGATCCATAATTACACCAAGATCAACAAACCTATGAACAATTTCTAAGTGGATGTTATTTATAGTGTAATTTGTACTATGAGCAGTTCTACGTGAGAAGGTCATTGATTTGCATTTTTTTAAGTTAAGGTTTAATAGGTTGAAGTTACACCAATCCACTAGTCTGTTTAAATCAGATTGTAAAAGGTGTTGTTCGTCGAGTGACTTGTAGGTAAGAAAAAGTTTCACATCGTCAGCATACATTAAGACGTCACAATGTTTAATTGCCGAGGGAAGGTCATTAATAAATAGAAAGAATAAAACCGGTCCAAGATGACTTCCTTGCGGAACACCAGATGTAACCATTATATTTTGTGAAAGAGAATTTTTATATAAAACTTTTTGGAAACGTCGCGATAAATAAGATTCTATCCAATTTAGCAATTTTACAGGAAACCCAATTAGCTTAAGTTTATTCAAAAGAAGATTATGATTGACGCTGTCAAAAGCTTTGCTAAAGTCCGTATAAATAACGTCAGTCTGTTTTCCCAAAGTAAAACCTTTTATTACACGAGTTGTAAACTCCAAAAGGTTTGTTGAAGTTGATTTATTTACCCTTTAAAAAACCTTTCTGAGTGACAGAAATGGAAGAAGATAAGAAGTGGGTTAGTTGTTCAGTTATGATTTTCTCAAATAATTTAGGGATTGCGCTTAATTTGGCCATGCCTCGGTAGTTAGTGACATCAATTTTGGAGCCAGATTTATGAAGGGGTATAATATATGAATCTTTGCATATAATGGGAAAATGTCCACTTTGCAAGGATATATTAAATATGTTTGTTAGAGGAGCACACAGGTTGCTAGCACATTCCTTTAGAATGCAACTCGGAATTTCATCAGGGCCAGTCGAAAAAGAACATTTAACTTGACGAAGGTAATGCATAACAATAATTGAGTCTATTACTGGAGTTTCAAAAGAGCTAACTGGAGGTAAATAAGGATGCTCAGTACACATATTAAAAGTAATGTTGGAGTAAGTTGATTTGAAGAAGAAGTAAACATGTTGGAAATAACATTGTCACAAGACGATTCCTCTTGATTGAATCTCATAAGGGGTGGAAAGTTGGAAGCCTTACGTTTTGAATTAACAAAAGTATAGAAGAGTTTCGGATTATCATTAAATTGAGATTTGATGTTGGCTATATAAGCAGAATAAAAAACAAAAAAAAACAAATTGGCCATTTCAGCCCTTGAAAGGACTTTGACCGAGCTTCTAATGATCAATTGTGTTGTGTGTGTTATTAAGTGTTTGCACACAATTGACCGAGAACTAGACCTACGTGTTTTATGCCGGCTCCGAACGGCTAAAGTTCATGTTCTCAAGAAGCTTTACATGGCATTATTTACTCTCTGAGGTTTGCCATTGTCTGCAGAAAGGTGGTGACCGATCAGAAAAATTTTTTATTGAAAAAAACTTTTCGCCGCGGCTGGGGATCGAACCCGGGCTCTGAGCATGCTAAGCCACACACTTCACCTGCATGCCACGGTCACCACGGTCACCACGGTCACCACTCAGCAGAATAACACAGTTTATTTAATAGCTGGTATCTGCAACGACAAGATGAATAACAAGCAAAGTCTATATTAGAAACAGATTTTTTATATTTTTTATATAAGCGATTTTTTAAATTTTTATGTGATTTAAGTTCACTTGTTAGCCAGGGTGGACTTAAGGGTTTAGAATTATTTTGCTTTGTTGGGACGCACAATAAGAAGCACCTTTGCAAAGTATCATTAAAAAACTGTACCGAGGTTTCGACGTCATAATATGAATACGGTGGTTTAATAGATAGAATCGGTGACCAGTCTGTCTGCGAGAGTAAGGCGTTGAGTTTAACATAGTCTGTACTTTTGAAATTATATATTTTTGTATTTCGCTTATCAGGTGTAAGTTTATTTTCATTTTCATGAGCAAGTAAAACTGTTATTTCAAGAGTTGGATGATGTTCATCTTCCGGAAAAGATACAGGGTTTGAGCGATTGAGATATACAGTAGTGCATCTATCTACAAACACAAGGTCCAGCGTTCAATGGTTTTTATTAAAAGTATTATTGACTTGTTGAAGACACAGGTCAGATAACTTATCTAAAAAATCATTTATTCAATTACTAGTGGAAACAGGTGTAAGAAATGAAGAGTCATCTGTCAAACGAGTCAAACGAGAAATGAACAGCTATCAGAACACCACCACCGATCTTATTATAACGGTCTTTACGGAAAATTTGATAATTTTAACACATTATTTCAGAATTTAGAATATTAGAGCGAAGCCAAGTCTCCGTGAAAATTTTAATGTTATATCCGAAATCAAAACTGTTAATGAACATTGCAGAAAGTTTGGAATTAAGACCTCTTACGTTTTGGTACACAAGTTCTAATTTAGACTTGCGATTTGTTAATCGTTTTTTGGATGAGATTGCGGGCTATTTCGCGGGCGAGGCAAGTGTACTACATTTACTAATAAGGATTATTTTTGAATTCGAATTCGCGTACAATTGTATTTCGCGGCCAGAAACTTACATCAACAATAGTATTAAATAAATTTTCTGGAACTGTCAATCTAAAGGAAGTAGTCGGACGTGCGTTAATGTATTTGAATTTATGAATAGAAATAGAAAGAGTCGATGAACATTTCAACTTTGATTTAATGAAAAAATCTATATCATTATCTGTTCTATCAGATGCTAAGCGCGAAACAAAGATTGATTTAGTTGGAGGAATAGCAATCAAAGGTTAAGGAACAGAAATGTCAGAAGTAATTGCAATTTGTTGGACATCAGCAACAGTAGGAGCAAGAGAAGCAGCTTGTGCATACGATATTTCAGGCAAAGCGAGAGGTGGAGCTGATAATGGAAAAGGAGCAGACATAGACAAATTTGCCGAAGAAGAAAGAATAGGAGGAGGAGCATCCGTGTACATGTCGTCAACGTTGCCTTGTTCTATAGAAGGTTGTGTTGGTGTCGAGTCAGTTTTCTGTTTGCTTCGAAGGGTCATATGTTTCTTTTTTCGCTTTGGTGAAGGAATTGACTCATCAATATATTTAAATTCATTGAAAAGAGTTTGATATTTTAGAAATTTATCAGAAAGTGAAGAAAGTTCTCTACTTATTTCCGAGAAACCTTGCTTCGTTTGCTTAAAAAGCTTATTAAAGTTAATGTCGGCCAACCTACACTTCTCACAAGACCAACGCAACCCTTTACCTTCATCAATGGCATCTGCCACTCGACCTGACACTCCTGCACACTTGATGTGAACAATATCGTCACATAACCAATATGACAAAAATCGTTCATTTTCACCTTTAGAGGAGCAGCCAGGCTTAGCACAAACCATTTTTATTAATTTTTTTTTTTTTTTTTAGTTTTACAATTTATTTAATTTAAACAAAGAAAAAGAAAACAATAAAGTAAAAAGATATAAAAATAAATAGTGGCGAAAGTTTAAAAACAAAGAGATAAAAACACTGAGACACCCTGTGGGAATGGCTAAAAGAAGTGCCTACAGGTATGCAACGCTTTCTACTTAACTTAAGAGAAGCTAAGAAATAAAATAGTGAAATGTCAAAAAATAAAAAGAACAACAAGAACAGAATTGAAAGAATAAAAATAAAGCACAATAATGTTTGTATGTTTTATTTTTGTTGATTTTTTGTTTTCACTGCTTATAAAAATAAGCACCAGTGTCAAGCACTTAAAACTTATGCACTTATATACACAATTTTAAACGCGGAAATTATTGCAATTCGCGGAAACTGTGCACAATTATTAAAGGCACAGAAACACTCGATTGTATTTACGAATTAAAAGACCAAATTACGTATTAAACCGTATATTAAATAACAGAAATTATAAATTGAAAAATAATTAAAACACGATCAGAAATTTTCGATGTTGAAGGTTCGACGGAGTTGCCAGACTCTTGTTTGATCAATAAATTTTTGTATAATGAACGTTTTTAAATGATGAACAAAAAATATTTTGAACAGAAATAATTCAATAATAGAATGAAGAATTGAATATTAAAGCACTTCAATACCCCACTTCAAAAAATGTATGTATGTATGACACGTTTTGTCATATTGCTTTAGTTGACTGTTGATTACTTTGTGGACTACAAATGCTAGTTTAATCCTATCAACTGACATATTTTTCGTGAATGTTTATCTTGAAATATTTTTTTCTTCTTTCAATAACTTCATAAGGTCCTTCATATGGATTTTGCAGACATTTTCTAATGCAATAACGGAACCATACCTGCAATTACATACATTTTTAGAAAGAAAAATTTTGGTAGTATTTTGATGCTGAGAAATGTTTGATCGAAATTTACAAAAATTGTCTCTTATTTTTGAATGATTGACACGCAATCGCAGGACTTCATACAAAATGTTTAATTAAATTTAATGTTTGATGCCGCAAGTAATGTTGGCGTCGTCGCAAACTTTGGAAGTTTGTATGTGAGGGTTGGGCAAAACTCGAAATCCCAATGAATCTTCACCAAAATCGGTACTCAGTTATTTAAGAACATGCTTACAATTAAAAACTTATTTAAATGAAAATATCACAAAGGGGCGTGACACCTTCCATACAAGCTATGATAACATTTTGAAATATTAATTTTATTTTATGTATGACACGTTTTGTCATATTGCTTTAGTTGACTGTTGATTACTTTGTGGACTACAAATGCTAGTTTAATCCTATCAACTATGTGCGACGAGTAGACGTGATTTACTTAGTTCCGGCTTAATCATCGCAATATATCCAAATTTTGTGACCACTTAATTCGTTTTAATTCGACTTACGCACTAAAATCAGTTTTCTTCTGACTTGTCAATTCGTTTTTGCCTGAAAACAATATTTACTTGCTAAAAAGCTAATCTATAATATAAAATCGCAATGTCTTCAATCACCAAAAACACGCGAAGTGCTACAATTAGCCGCAAAGCTGCAAATCCGACGACTCCACTTGGACCGTGCAGAACAAGTGACTCATCGACTCTGACTACATCTTCGCTTGTGGATGCTAGTATAAGTTCTCAACTCAACATCATACGTGAGAGTATAGTGGAGCAACTTACTGGAGCCATAGAAGCATCGGAGGAGAGGGTGATGCAAAGGATAGGTGAAGTCTCTGCAGAGCTCTCTAACATGAGAACGTCCATTAGGAATTTGGCAGAAAGAGTGTCCGTCATTGAAGCTGCACACGATGAGCTGAGTATGCTAAAACTGAATTTGAGTGAGCTACAAAAACAAATTGAGGAGCATAAGTCATCTGCTGTGTCAGAATGCTCACATTCCTCTAATCTGGATGGTAAAGTGAGAGCGCTGAAGTCCCAGCTAGATATGTATGAGAGTGATGCAGTTGCCAGTGATGTCATTATCCATGGAATTCCCTTTGCAGCAAATGAAAACCTTAGCAGCATCTTCACTAGTGTCTGCTCTTTGCTGAAATGTGACTCTCTTAGATTGCGCGATATTTTTAGAGTGCGCAACAACAACAACGCTAAGAATACGGTGATCATTGCGAAGCTGAAATCAACACATGATCGCAGTTGTTTTCTGAAGGCTATTGCTGAGTTCCGAAGGGCAAATAAGCGGCAGCTCATACTCAGAGACATTGGTTGCGGGGGAGAGGGAGTAGTTTATTTTAATGAGAGCTTGACTAAAGCAAACCGCGCAATTTTTCTGCATGCTATTCAGTTGAAGAGGGAAAGAAAACTTGTTGCTGTTTTTACGTTGCGTGGGCGTGTGTATGTAAGAGCTGTCCGTGATGGTGAAGCAAAATTGGTGCTTGACAAAGAGAGCGTTAACTACATTGCTGGAACTATAAGATAAGCTGCTATATATTGTGATATTTTATGCTATGATGTTGTTAACTTTATTTTTAATGTTATGTATGCTATGTTTATTATTTTTGTGTACTTCACTTCTTTTCCTTTCTCTATGCTATTCTCTATGCTATTTTTTAACTAACTCTATCTTTCTACCAGCTGTTTTTCTTCGATTTGTGTACTTATTTCTGTGCAGTTTTAAGTATGTAGTGTTTGTTGTTGGTTCTTGGTATGGTTGTTGTTGTTATGAATTCTGATGGAGTATCTAATGGTGCTGTTGATAATTACAGGGCTCTTATCAATATCTTATGTAAGCAACGCAATGGTTTAAATGTAACATATTTTAATGCTAGAAGTTTAAATGGTAATAAACTTGACTATGCCAGATATATCTTTGAAAATTCGCCTGTGGATGTTGTCTGTGTTTCCGAAACTTGGTTCAAGTGTGGAATACCTGACTCTCACTTTGATTTTAATGGCTTTAAACTGTTCCGAAATGATAGGTGTGATAGAAGAGGTGGGGGAGTAGCTATCTATTGCAAGTCCAATCTTAATGTGAAATTTGTTAGCAAGAGTAATGATGTTTGTGAGTACTTAAATGTTGAAATCTTTGATAAAAATTGTAAAATTCTTGTTTCGTGTGTGTATAATCCCCATCGTTGTTTTAATCTTGAATCATATTTCAATGATTTATCTAGTAAGATAATTGATTATGACTTCTTATTTGTATATCTGCTACTGCTACTGATAGTTTTCATCACCAGTCATCTTTATGTGGATTAAACCTTGTTAATGATTGCATTCCAACTCGATTTATGCATAACTGTGAACCTAGTTTACTTGATACTTGCTTAGTCTCTGATATCTCTTTGCTTCTTAAGTTTGATCAAATTACGTTTATGTCAGATCATGACTTGCTTTTCTGTTCCTTAAATGTTAGTTTCGGTAGAAATGTCCCTGTTAGTTTCTCATATTATGACTTCAAGTCAATTAACCTTGCTGCCTTACTGGAAGACTTGTCTTATGTAAGATGGAATGACTGTTGGTTTCATGACTTGGTTGATGTCAAACTAAAGGTTTTCATGGATAAATTATATTGGTTGTTTACTTGTCATGTTCCAGTACGTTCTGTATTAGTCACGAATAATTGGTGTCCTTGGTTTTCCAGTAGAATACAAGTTGCTATTAGGCTAAGGAATAAACTCCACTCGAAATGGAAAGTATGCCCCTCTGATGATAACTGGGATAAATTTAGAAGGGCTCGCAATACAGCTAATTTTCTCATTAAACAAGCTAAAAGTAATTATTTTTCCTCTAAGCTCAACCCCAACCTTAACTCGAAGCAATTATGGCAAAACATAAAACGATGTAGAGTTTTCAGCAAAGATTCAACTTAATGTTCCTTAAAACCTGATGACCTAAATAACTTTTTCTTGGAAAGTGGAAACCTTGGTCTTTCTAATAATATAAGCAGCGTTGACTTGCCGCTGGTGACTAGTAATTTTCAGTTTGCTTCGTTTGAGTTTTCTTCTGTCAGTGAAGAGTGTGTGGCCAAATGCATTAATATGATTGATTCGAATGCTGTTGGGATTGATGGTTTACCCGTAAGGTTCATTAAATTAATAGTACCTTTTATTCTTTCACCTTTAACCCATATAATAAACCATAGCCTAACATGTTCCCGATTTCCAGATTTATGGAAGACTGCCATTGTTTTACCTGTAGCTAAATCTAGTTCTGCCTCTGTACCCAATGACTACAGACCTATAAGTATATTACCTGCATTGGGAAAAGTCCTTGAACGCATTATGGTCGACCAAATCTCTGAACACCTACAAAGAAATAAGCTATTATCCCCTCTCCAGTCTGGCTTTAGAGCTGGTCACAGTTGCACAACGGCTATTTTAAAGTTCTTGATGATATCAGAATCTCTTACGATCAAAATTTTCTGACGTTATTATGTCTTATTGACTTCTCGAAAGCATTTGATTCTGTGAACCATATGCTTCTCTGTCATAAGCTCAGACATTTTTTTAATTTTAGTTCTGAGGCCGTTAACCTAATATCAAGTTACCTTGACGGAAGAATGCAGCTGGTGAAAGTAGGTAACGCCTTCTCTTCTCTCAAACCTGTTGTAAGTGGAGTACCTCAAGGATCTATTCTAGGTCCACTCTTATTCTCTGCATTTATAAATTATGTTTTCTCAATTTGCAAATATGCTACTGTACATGCTTATGCTGATGATATGCAACTCTACTTATCGCGACCTACTGGACTTTTAGAGGATTTAACATATAGACTGAACTACGACTTGACGTTGTTAAATAACTGGGCTGTTTCTAACTTGCTTTTAATTAACCCCTTAAAAACTAAAGTTTTGCCAATTGCGAGGAGTGATTCTTGCTTCATTGATATCCCTCCGGTTTTTATTGGCGACAAGAAACTTGATTTTATCCTGAAAGCTAAAAACCTTGGATTTATTATAAACTCCAAGTTAACATGCACAGACCATATTAATTCCACAATAGGTAAAATATATGGCACTTTACGCCACCTTCGTATTTCCCAGAACTTTACGCCCATTGAAACTCGTCGCAGACTAGTTGTGCAATTAATTTTACCGCATATTACATACTCTGCTGTTGTATATAGCCAGCTGGATTCCCAATCACAGCATTAACTTTTGGTTGCATTCAATAATGCGGCTAGGTATGTGTAAGGAATCAATCGTTATGATCATATCTCTTTAAGGAGTAAAGGAATTCTGGGGTGTGGCTTACTTGATTATTTAAACATTCGCAATGTTATATTTTTGCACTCACTCTTACATACTCAAAGGCCTGAATATCTTTTTGTGAAACTTCAGTTCTTTCAGTCTCAACGGTCTACCAGCTTTATAGTTCCTAGGTTTAATTATCTTAATAGCAGCAGGTTCTTCTTCGTCAGCACCATTAGATTGTGGAATGCTTTACCCAACTCTCTTAAACGGATAACTTTACGAACTAACTTCAAACATGCCATATTTGAATATTACAGCACTTTAAATCAATAGTCCTATGCTCTTCTCAATTCTATCTAATTTTTCTACAATATATCTATATTTCTTAAACTTTCTTACTTTCTTATTTTCTGTTATCATAACTTCAATCAATTTGCCAATGTTATTATATTAAGTTAATTTTTTCATAAGTTTCAAAAATTTAATGGATATATTTTTGCTTGCAAATGTTTTATATTAAGTAGACCTTAAACTGTGTAATTTAATTTAATTTTAAATTTAATTTTAAGTAATTTACAAATCCACCAGTGATAATGTCTCTTGTAGTACTAAAAAAGACTAAGTCTTATTGTACACCTCAGTTCTTACTAATAATAATAATTAATTTCATATCTTAATTCTTAAAAAACATATTCTTTAAGAATTGTGATCTTTATGCCAAATAATTCATGAAGTTACAGGTTGCTACAACAACAAAATCAATTGCAGATCAAACCGAGGAGACTAGACCATGGTTTTGTCGGACGCTACTCCGACTCATCAGTAGTCTCTGCGGTTTATGCAGTCCACTAACTTTGAAAAGCGAATAAGTGCAACCAGTGGCGTACCGAGAGGAAATTTTGCCGCCCCTCTCATATGCAATACAAAAAAAAACATCTTTCATATTAATATAGGGTTTTGTATGCATAGTTTTCACTTTAGAATGTGAACTTTCATTGTTCTCTACAGTTAAACTTTATACCACTTTTATATCAAAATAAACTTTATACCACTTATATATCAAAATAAAATTTATTTATGATATATAAAGTGGTGAACAAATAATATAAAATGCAGTACAATAAAAAAAAAACATAGAATTACAAAGATATCGTTACACTTAACGATTTTCAGAATCTTAAGTGTCCTTTCACACTCAAAAAAAGGAACAATCTATGTTTTTTTTTTTTTTTTTATTTTATTCGCGAAGGGGGAACCTTCAAAAAGCCCCACCGTGCAGGTGTGAGTGTGCGATTCCTACGCACTAAACCTAAACCTCCGCATTGAATCTTCGGCCCAGTATGAATCCCGTGGAACCGCCGTAAGGCATAACTTCGCGGGATGGGGGAACAGCACTAAGCTGAAACTGATGGACTAATTTTGTCTGTCGGATGACTGTCAAGTTAAGAGCCTAAATTTTCTCCTTAACTTGATGTCGACTCTGGGTCGGGAGAACCCTAAACATCGAATATAGTTCCCTATCTCAAGCTGAACTATTTTGCAAACGCTCGACTCTTCGAAGTTCGTCGATTAAGCGCTTGGACAAGGAGCTTACCACTGACCAGTTGGTTTCGCTTCTCAACATGAGGTTCACCAAGTTTTGGGGTGTCACCACTTCGCCCAAGCGGACCGAAGCATCAGTTCTTGCTTCGTTAAACCTAGGGCACTCGAAGAGGACGTGTGCAGTGTCTTCTACTATGCTACCAGGGCAATGAGTGCAATAGGGGTCACTTGCATGCTTGAATTTATACAGGTATGCTCTAAAGCAACCGTGCCCGCTCAGAATTTGGGTGAGGTAGAAATTCACTGAACCATGACTTCTACCACACCACACGGAAAGGTTAGGGATGAGGTGATGGGTCCAGCGTCCCTTCACCGATCTATCCCAACGTGCCTGCCACTGGGATATACTTCTCTCTCGCGCCAGTTTTTTACGAGAGGATGCGCTCTCGCTAACAGCTCCTGGTTGGGCCTCTTCCACCAAGAGGTCGATGGGGATCGAGCTAGCGAGCACTAGAGCTGCATCCTCAGACACTGTTCTGAAATCGCAGCACACTCTAAGAGCGCCTAGTCTGTACACCGACTCTACTCCTCGACGGTAGGACTTAACTTTAATCGCTGCAGCCCAGACCGTTGATGCGTACATCAAAATCGAACGCACGACATTGAGAAGAAGTTTCCTGCGAGCTTGCTTTGGTCCTCGTGTATTTGGCAACATTCTTGCTAGCGCCAGGCATGAAGTGGCTGCTTTTCTGTGGGCATACTCTAGGTGCTGTTTGAAACAGAGTCGAGAGTCGATTAGCACACCGAGGTACTTAATAAATGGTTTTGAGCGTACCTCCGTCCCGCGCACGTTTATAACTGCGATTTCGGACTTTTTACGGCTACTTATAAGCACCGCCTCCGTCTTATGTTCCGCTTAACTAAGCCCAGCTGACTTTAGCCAGTCGTAGATAGTGCTAATAGCAACACTACTAAGGGCCTCTACTTCTTCTAGGTGTTTAGCTGTAACAACAACAGCTAAATCATCCGCGAATCCGACGATCTTGACACCTGTAGGTACCTCGAGCCTGAGAACACCATCATACATGACGTTCCACAGAAGGGGCCCTAGAACTGACCCCTGTGGAACGCCACCAGTGACATTGTACGTTCTTGCGCCGCTATTGGTTGAATATAGCAGCACTCTCTCATGGAAATAATTCGCAATAACTTTCGTGAGGTAGCTTGGTACTCTAAACTCCCTAAGAGCTTTCAAAATATTGCTCCAGTTAGCTGAGTTGAACGCATTGCGTACATCAAGCGTTGCTACAAGGCAATATTGTTTTGCACCATTCCTCCATCGAGTGCCTGCGATAGCTTCCTGCGCAGTTGTGGTGACAAGCTTTATGGCATCTGTCGTTGAGTGCAGTTTCCGAAACCCAAATTGACGATTGGATAGCCCTACGGCTATTTGAATTGCGTCTTCAATTCGGTTGCACAATAGTCGCTCAAAGATTTTCCCTAATGTATCAAGCAGACAAATTGGTCTGTAGCTTGAGGGATCTTCCGTGGGGGCACTGCCTTTTGGTATGAGCACTAGTCTCTGGGCCTTCCACTGAGCTGGAAATATGCCTTCCCTTAGACAGGCGTTGAAGAGCTCGACAAATGTCTGAGGTTGCTCTAAGATGGCGAGTTTTAACGCACGGTTCGGAATACCATCTGGCCCTGGTGCCTTATCGTTCTTCACGGATTTGGCAATTGTCACCACCTCGTCAGTGCTTACCCTTACCATTTGATTCAGATCGTCTTCATCTGCATCGTGGGGCGAAATTGCTGGTTGTCGCGGGAAGAGAGTCCTTACAACGTTACCAAGCAGGTGTGGGTCCGTAGGAGTGGGCTGTCTAAACCCCTTCAGCTTTTTTGTTACTATCTTGTAGGCGGTTCCCCATGGGCTAGCTTCTGCCTCATCACATAGCTGCAGAAAGCACTCGCGCTTGCTCCTATTTATAGCTTTTTTCAAGGATTTTTTGGAGACACGGTAGGATTCGCGAAGAAATTCGAATCTGTCGGTACCTCTTGAGCGGTAGTATCTTCTTCTAGCTTGAATGCATTCTCTGCGTGCTTCTGCGATTTCATGGGACCACCAGTAAACTGGACTGCGCTGTCGTTTGCTTGGTCTTCTTAGGAGCATGGAAGCGTCGCAAGCTCTCCTGACTTGGTCAGTAGTTTGTCTTGCCATATCGGTTGCTGTGCCGGCGAGGTGTATGTCGGCCATCATAACTCTGAAGATGTCTTCATCTAGCGAATCTGTTTTATAAACAGATCTGTTTTCGCTACTATTCCTTCGGCTACGATGCTGTCTACTTAACGTGTATGTAATGGCGTGGTGGTCACTGTGCGTGTAAATATCTTGCACCATCCACCCAGTCTGAATACCAAGCTCACTACTAGCGAAGGTCAGATCAATAAAGGAGCTACCTACTGCACTACTAAATGTGTGCTGCAATCCGGTATTGAGCAGCACCACGTCAAGTGATGCGAACGCCTCGAGAAGAATGAAGCCTCTTTGGTTTGTACGTTGACTGCCCCATTCTACAGCCCAAGCGTTAAAGTCGCCAGCTATTAGAACTGGCTTAGTCCCTTGTACGTCCTCAACTATGGCATCTATGGTCTCGCCAAACTCTTCAACTGACAAACTTGGGGCAAGGTAGCAGCTCACAATCTGAACACCCTCTACCTCGACTCGAACAAAGCCGTTTGCGCGTGTACGAAGGTGTATACGGAGGGGGTCCCTCCCGCACGACCATACGGCAGCTTTGCCAGTGTTGTCTGAGGCCCAAACTCCTGGGTTTTTGCAGGCATACGGTTCGCTTAGAATTGCAAGATCGGTGCTCTGTTCTCTGACCGTTTGCGCTAGTAGGTCTTGCGCTGCCCGGCAGTTGTTAAGGTTAAGCTGCAGGAATCTCATCTTCGCTTAGGCTTCGTAGCTTTTTTGAAGGATGAACATCTCCAGCTTCCGGCACGGTGGTTTGTCTCTGTGCTTTTCTTGGCTATGCATAAAAAGCAGCTTGCCTCCGCACTACACTCTTTCGCCTTGTGGCCCTCTTTACCGCACTTCATGCAGCACTTACTTCGGTCAGTGTTGTTACAGCTTTTTGCGCTATGACCAAAGTCGAGGCACTTGAAGCACCTGGTTTGAGTACATTTTTCTCGAACCCTACATATGACCCAGCCAACTTTAAGCTTTCCGGTTTCGGTCATCTTTCTTGCCTGTGTCAGAGGTAGGCTTACAACCGCCGTTTGTGTGCCAGCATAGGCTTTACGAAGTGACTTCACGCTCACCACTATAGGCTCACCCAGATACTTCTGGACGGCGTTTCGCACATCGTCCGATGTCGTCACTTCGTCCAGGTCTTTAATTTCGACCTGCATCTCCTCTGTAAGGGCTCTCGTCTCGGCTTGGCCATTGAATACCATGTCGAACTCTTCTTTTAGCTTCTGAGTCGACTGGGTTGTGGACCGCTTTAGCTGAATAAGCACTTCACCTTTTTCAGTGCGTCTAACTCTTGAGACGTTTTCACCGAACCCTTCAAGTGCCTTTTCTTCTTTCATCTTCTTGATGATGTCACTATATGAGAGCTCACCTGCTTTCGCTACAACGATGGCATCTGGTCTGGCTAGCTTCTGGGGCGATTTTTTACGTTTTTTGCGTTTTTTCGCCTTGCTTACGACCTTGGTCCAAGTCTCGACCTTGCGCTTCGCCGATGAAATTTCGGGTTGCGTGGACGGATTTTCTTCGTTGGAGATGGGCTTAGGGGTGCCCTCCTCGACAGCCAGCTGCTGTAAACGAGTCTTCTTTGGTGGCGTTTTCCGAGAGCCGCTGCTGAATTCGCTTGCTCTTTTAGGAGTGGCCTTTGGGATCCTCTTGAAAATCGGATCCGTCTGGGAGTCTTTATGCAATCGCACAGTTGAATTGTGCGATTGCGAGCAACTATACTGCTGTTGTTTTTTCGCAGTATCTGCTTGGACTTCGAATGAGAGGTCAACGCAAGCCAGATTTGCCAGGTTTATTAGCCTCTTGATTTCGTGATGAACGTTGGTTTTGCTCTTCACAAAATCTGCCAGGCCTTGGATAAGTGATTTCACTTTATCCAGCTTTTTGATGACGGGGTCGTCAACTCCGGCGCTTGGTGCTTCTTGGGTGGATGATGTATTCACCGACCCTCTCGATTGTGGCTGTATTGGGGTGCCACCGGCTGTGCCTTTTATTGGCGATCGCTGGATCCTGGAACTCATTTTAAATGGGTTCGCAGTGAGATCGCTGTTTCTCGTAGCTTTAACTGGTGCAGCGGCCGAGTATGCCACCGCTGCAGCAGTGAATTGTGAAATGTTGGTTGGGGCCTCCAGAATCCTTGCCCCGACCGTGGGAGTTCCCACGGGTGGATTTCCACTATTGTGGCTGCCACCTGGAGTAGTAGTGTTATAACCAGACATTTATGCGAAGATGGTTTATTTTCAGGGTGTCCTTCCCATATCCTTTTATACCTTCGGACAGGTTTTAAAGACTGCCGACCGCTACGTTACAGACGCAGACCAGAAAGCCGCCCACTATGGGTCAGACGCTTACTGGGTTTAATTTTTTTTTTTTTTTTTTTGGGTTTTTTTTTTTTTTTTTTTTTATTTTTTTTTTTATTATTATTAGTTTTATTAGTTTTTTTTTTTTTTTTTTTTTTAATTATTATTAGTTTTATTAGTAACAATTATTAGGAACAATCTATGTATATTAAAACTGTTGCACGTATGTGTGTGTTAGTTATAGACTCCGAAACCGCTAAACCAATTGATATGATTTTTTCAGGGTAGCTGTCGCAAGGCTTTGAAAGTGTTGCTGTGTTAAACAACAATTTTTAATACCGCTAAGCTTTAAAATTACAGGTCGTACAACCTCATAATAAGGAATTTAATCTCAATTTACACGTGCCGCTCCATTGGTAACATTTTGTAAGCTTTATACAAGGGGCGTGTCACGTTTTGATCAGCTCAAATTTTAGGTATTAATTAAGAACTATAGGCAGAGCTGTAAAATTTGCATTCATATTCAAAATTCTAAGTAAGAATTCTAACTAAGTAAGACAAAATAATGCTATTCAATGAAAACAAAATTGATCCATGAATTTCAAAAATTTATTTATTATTCATTTCGATTATTCATTTTTCTTTATTCAGAATAATGCATTCATTTTTTTATTTAAATGAATGCTATTCATAAAGAATGCAATTCACAAAGAATAGTTATTCATTTTACATTTATGCATTAATTCTTTATTCATTATTCATTTTTTATTCATTGTTCATTTTTTATTCATTATTCATTTTGTATTCATTATTAATTTTTTATTGATAATTAATTTTTTATTCATTATTAATTCTTTATTCATTATTAATTTTTTATTCATTGTTCATTTTTTATTCATTATTCATTTTAAAAAATGAATGCATTATTCAGAATAACGACAAATGAATAATAGAAATGAATAATTAATCAATATTTAAAAATTGATTATGAATTCAAAATTTTTTTCATGCATCAATTTTGCATTCATTGGATGCATTTTTATTTCGTTATTCACTGATTCAAGACATGGTTCAAATTGAGTTAGTCTGAAATTTAGAAATGTCAAATGAAATGCAGAAAAAACTTGACGTGTGGTTCACATTCAACGTCGGCCCTTAAAATTCAACAACCCTTTACTTGAGCTGCGCTTCTGTTAACATAGCTCAAAAATGATCGTGGAAGTAAATTTGAACTGTTATCGGTAATCAGAACTTTTGGATTATTGTGACGAGGCATAATTTCGTCGAAGAAGGCTTTTGATTTATATTCCTGCTTTATTCTGAAATAGGTTTTTAAAGCTCCTTGGTGCCCACCTAGTGGTAGATCATGAAAATCTCTCAAAATTCTTTTGGATCGGTTTGAATTACTATTTCTTTATGTTGTTGGTCTAACACCTCATCATATTGTTCGCTAGATTTCTCTGCAGTTTCTTCCGTTTCAATTTCCCTTTCTTGTTCTTTAGCCTTTGACCTTGTTTGAACTATTACTATATCCTGCTCTTGTTGGGGTATCCCACTAAGCCCATCCGCATTTAAATTTTGTTTTCCCGGTTTATATATAATTTCATACTCGTATTCTGAGAGTTTGTGCCGGAATTGTGCTTGGCGCGATGTTTGGTCTTTCAGATTTGCTATTCACCTCAATGGTTGATGATCCGTATATATCTTAAAAGGTCTTCCTAGCAGGTAAACCCTAAAATTTTTGGTTGCCCAAACAATTGCTAAAAATTCTTTTTCTATTGTCGAATAGCGTTTCTCTGCGCTATTTAATGCCCTACTCGCAAATGCAATTGGCTTTTTCCGCCAACTTTGCCTTGTGATAAAACCGCACCTAGTGCCTCTCCACTGGCGTCTATAGTTAATAAGAAAGGTTTTTCAAAGTCTGGATAAGCTAAAACTGGAGACGATGTAACTGCTTCCTTTAACGTCTGAGAAGCTTGCTGACAGTTATCTGTCCATTGAAACTTTATGTCATTTTTAAGCAAATTATTTATTGGTAACACTAGATTACCAACGTCAGACTAGACCATGGTTTTGTCGGACGCTACTCCGACTCATCAGTAGTCTCTGCGGTTTATGCAGTCCACTAACTTTGAAAAGCTAATAAGTGCAACTGCGGCATAACCAAAACGGAATTATCCAGGCACTTTTTACTTAATGAAAGCAGTGTTTTTCTACTCTTTTGCTAGTCGCAAAATTTCAAAAAGTTGACTGCATTGATTCTGCAGAGATTTTGTTGTTGCGCTTTTTGTTTTCCTCTTTATCACGTGTCCATCTGGGTCCAACATTTTGTTGGTATTAAACCATAGAAAGCGTGAAGAAAGTTTTTTTAAAAGCAGTAGCTCGTTTCTGCAACTTTTGTTGCCGCAGTTCTCATCATATTTTCTCACTTTGACGTCATAATGACGTCATTCTCACTTGCACCGTCTCTGTAATAAAATGAGAAAAGTCGGTGACTCATCTCGCTTGTTTCAATTCTATTTTCGTAGGAATTCAATAGCCAAAGTGTTCCTGTAAACTAAAATATGCGACTCGAGTTGGCGGAAGTTGTCACTATGGTCTTATTAGATTTTTGGTTGATAGTGCAACTTTCCATTTTAATGAAGTGGTTACTAATCCTTCTACCCGGTACAAGGTACCAACTTACATTTTTTCATTAAGGCTATAAATATATAATATACACAATATTATAAGTATTACAATGTATAAATTATTGAATATATAAACTTAAATATTTTATTAATGAGATTTATTCCCTGATAAAATTTGTATCACTGTATTAGGCAACAACATGAAAATAATACTCGGATCTCAATGCATGGATAATGTTTGTTTTATAAATATCAACATCACTAAGTGTCAAAACATGAATCATTTTTTAAAATAATTCACACAAAATATTCTGTCAATTGTGTCGATTTTATAAATTCCCTATCGCTTGTGTTCTTTCTCATCACAGAACAATATTTACTCACTTATTAATGCAGACACACTAGCTTTCACAAAAGTGAGTATTTTGGTGACTATTTGAGTGAGTTTTTGTGAGAGTGAGAGTGAGTTTTTGTGAGTAAAAAGTGACTATTTGTCGCAAAAGTTGCAGAAACAAACGTTTATTATATGCGCAAACATATAATTCTTACCATGTTTCCGTAGGTCGTGCTCGCATCATTTTACATGAGTTATAAAATTGTGGCATTTTAATTTGTTAATTTTATTTTATAATTCTTAAAAAACATATTCTTTAAGAATTATATTTTGAGCTTTATGCCAAATAATTCATGACGCAACAGGTTGTTACAACAACAAAATCAATTGCAGAACAAACCGAGCAGACTAAACCATGGTTTCGCCGGACGCTGCTCCTATTTTGAAATATATTAAAAACTATTCAGAAAAAAACAACAAACGTTAGTATTTGTCTTTAAATTAATTATATTAACTGCACAGATAAGAATAAGATAATAAGATTTGAGAATACAGTGCGCAACCTCTCATACAACCGAAATTGAAATATTAAAACATTTCAATAACTTTAATTATTATGAAATTTGATGAAAATTAGTATTTGTCGTTAAATTCATTACACCGACAACCAAAGTAAATTTGGTGAAATATAGATAAACATATCTTTGATTAATAACGACATTCATATTTCAATTCAAGAAGTTAATAATTTCATTCATCAGAAGTATCGGAGTAAACTTCCTTGCTCACCAACTCAACTTCTAAAATATTTTAACTTCTGAATAAACTTACTTTTTGTTTGTTAAAATTGGCAATGATCAAGTATTTGTTACTAATGGATCTGAGCAATTGCTGCAAATTATCTTGAATATATATACAGTGAAAACTCTCATGAGTGGACACCCACGGTCGCCCACAAATCGTCCATTAATGAGGGGTGTCCCCAAATGAGGGGTACAATTTTTTTTTATTGAAAAATTAAAACAGCGAATACTGCAATTAGTTTTAATAATTTATTAATAATAAAAAACATAAAACAATTCAATAACTTATGTGTCACAAAACATAAAACAGTTCATTTAAAAAAAAAAAGTTTTTCAAACGTAAAAAAATTTTAATAAATTGCATCACGCCTTAAGGCTTTTTAAGTTGTATTACTATTTAAGTAAAAAAGTCTTTAATAGTTTTTTGCTTCAGGTTTTCTTGCTTTTCAATCATCTTGCGCTCCTGAATGTTTGACTCTAGTCCCTTGAGTAAGTTGAAAGCCTTAAAATCAGACTTTACAAAAATTTTTAAATTGTGTAGGTATTTTAAGGCCTCATCACAGTTCGTTATGGTTTTCGAAACCTCAACCCAATTTTCGTTGTCGATATCTGCCTCTATTTCCACGTCGCTGTCGGTATTTATCATTTCAGCTAGGATATTTTCATCTTCGGTATTTACGTTTTCATCGACGGAAATATATTGTGTAGCAACAGCATGTCCAGAGATTTGAAACAGCAACTGCCACTCATTTAAAGGAATTTCATCCTCATCATCAAACTCGTCACAACTTTGGGCATCCTGAAATCCAGCCTTACGGAAACAATTTTGTATGGTTTCTTTACTAACTCTATTCCAAGCCGAATCGAGGAAGTACAGACATTCAAGAATGTCATTTTTTTTCTCCATTTAAATTTTCAATATCTGCAATGATATTTTTAACTATGGAAGCCCTGTAGTAAAATTTGAAATTCCTTATTATTCCTTGATCTAAAGGTTGGCATATAGAGGTAGTATTTGGAGGTAACCATACAATGTTAATGTTTCTGAGTTCAATGTCACGGGGATGAGACGCTGCATTGTCCAAAAAAAGTGCAATTTTCCTCTTTTCTTTACGCATTTTGTTATCAAATTGGTGCAGCCATTCGGTCATTATTTCCCTTGTCATCCATGCTCTCTTGTTCGATTTCCAAATCACAGGTAATTGAGAGACAGGGATTTTTTTAAAAGCTCGTGGTCTGCCTGCTTTTCCAATAACGACTGGTGTTTCCTTTGCTCCTGTCATGCTTGCACAGAAAAGGACAGTCAATCTTTCTTTTGAAAGTTTTCCTCCTACGCACTTCTGATTTTTAAAGGAAAGGGTTTTATTTGGTAGAGCTCTATAGAAAAGACTTGTTTCATCAGCATTGTATACATTTGCTGGTTCGTATTCTTGGAAAATCATTATCAGTCTTTCTTTGAACGTGTTGATGGCCTCCACAGGTACGGCTCCTGCTTCGCCACAGATAGTTTTGAAACTTACACTATGCCTCTGTCGCCACCTTGAAAGCCAACCATTTGAAGCATGAAAGTTAGACATCCCAAGCTTTAAAGCAAACTCTTTAGCTTTTTCTTGAATAATTGGTCCAGAAACGGGAACATTTTGCGAGCGAGCCTTGGCAAACCAATCCAAACACATTTTATCAAGTTGTAAATTTTCCGACTGCAGCTTAAAATGTTTCTGCTTTTTATTAGCACCCGATTGCCACATAGAAAGCAAGTCTATTTTGCGTTTCAAAATGTTTGCAGCGTGAGATTTGCTTATATCGAATCTTAAAAAAAAAGTTATGAAAATAAGATTTTATATGGTGTTTGTTGCTTACCTTTTTGCCAATTCACGAGCTGATAATCTGTCGCTTTTCGCTGCTTCTATTACTTCTACTTTTTCTTTAAGTGTAAGGCATTTTCTTTTTGAAGACATTATTACAACGATTTGTTTTTCTTTGCTTTATAAAAGACAATTCTCTACGATATTTCAAACGGTATAAATGTTTTATAAAGAAAAACTCCAGCTGGAGTTGAAGCGTAAAGAAACTCATCAGCTGTTTGCGAAAAGTGATGCCAAAAGGAAATTATTCCTAAATACATAAAACAGTGTTGTCAACGAAGTCAAGGAAATTATTCCTAAATACATAAAACAGTGTTGTCAACGAAGTCAAGGTTTTATTAAGCGCAAAACAAGCAAATTGTAAAACAAGTGTCCACTATTTTGAATTTTTGGGATCAAATTTTTGCTAAATTTGCTGTCCACGTCCACTAATAAGAGTGTCCGCTAATGGGAAACAATTTATCACTGAAGAACAAACTTGAGGCATTGGTGTCCGCTAATGAGGGTGTCCACTAATGAGGATTTTCACGTATATATCTTTACCTTATATTTTTAAAATCTTTATTTCGCGCCGGATAAAAACATGGCGGGGCCTGGGGCTAAATTCGACACGGGGCCTACTCAAAGACAGAGCAGTTAGCTCGGATCTTTTAATAATCAAAATATTAATTTTTACGCATTAGCATCTGTCTGAAAGTGAAACAATTACTCTTGAATTTTTATTTAATCATTTTTTTCTGGATTCAACTGTGGCTAAACGTTCTATCAACTCGTCAAAGTACCTAAATCGCAACAAATCATTTTCAATACAAAGCTTCGCTATTGACGACAAACGTAAATACATGTAATATAGAAGATCGGTGAAAATTTTTTATTCTTTTAAATACTAAAAATTACCTTTCAGCTTCACAATTTGCTATCGGTACTGTCACAAGCAATTGGAAGGCTATATAAATATTTGGAAAAATGTCGAATATGCCTGAGACCATATTATTTCTGTTTTTAATAGTTTGATTTTTATCAAAACAAAAAAACAACTCTCAGAGAGATCCTTCAGGTGGAAGTGTCAAGCTGAATTAAGTGAGTTAATTCACAGGGTAATTCCATTTGAATATCATTTGGTTATATTTCAACAAGGAAATTTTTCGTTTTCAATATCCATTAGTTTGCACAAGTATCTTAAAAGATTTCTTTTTCTCAACTCTATTGCTAGCTTATCAACTTAAGCGAAAAGTTTCGATTTTGAATCTATCACCACCAGTCAAATTGATTGTTTCGGTTTTTTTGTTGCTGTTTTTTCTAGTTATTTATCTCTAATAGTCTTGGCAAACAAACGACTCAGGTTCTTAGCACTATTCTCAAACCCTGAAAATTCTCTTCGCAAATCTGTTACAAATTCGATAAGTGAAGAAAGCAGCTATCATATCAGTATCTACTTTTTGCAAATATTAGTTGGTTGCGTTGAAACGATTCAAAATTTGGTTCCAGAAAACTATTATGAAATCGTTTTAAAGTTTTATTAATTTATTCAATAGTACAGAAGCTTCATGCCGCGTTTCGGATTTTTGGGTTTGATTTTCACATAAAATTTCCAAAGATCTATATGAGGGGCATATTGTAAAAACATGATAAGCAACATTGCTTCTAAAGTTCATATTTTATGCTCATTACGTCTCTTGATGCATTATCAACATCCACTAAAAATATTGCGACCATAACCAGATGAATTTTGGTCCTCTAAATCTAATAGAAAATATTTCAAAGCAAACGTAAATGATTTGTTTTTCTTGTAAATACTTTTTTACAGTTTAACAGTAAATCAACAAAGTTGTGCTTTCTGAGAAGAATTCTGAATGAAAAACGTGCGCGTTTATTTCGAAGCTATTGAAATATAATTGTTGCTAAAAATAAACAAAGTTAAAAAAAACTAATATATGTAAAATAAATGTGATATTAAGTACTTTCATTTTTAAATACTAAACTTTTAAAATAAGATCTGGAGTAGTGAAAAAAATCAGTTGTATAATGTAACCTATAAAATAATTGTTTTTCTTTATTTCTAAAGTTTGTGTTGGCTTGCAAAATTTTGCCCAAGTTTGCCCAGCCTAAAACTAAAAAAAGAATAATTTGTGATGTAATGAATCTGTTTTATTTTATTTTGAGTTGCGATTTTTAAGAAAAACCATTTTCTTACAGACAACTTCTGAGTCAAAAAAGCAGTTTTTTTTCAGAGTTTGGCGAAAAGAGCATATTAAAGATCAAAAACAGTCTTGTGTTATCAATTATTTGCTGAAAAAAATTGAAATGAAAACATTCATGGTGCATTTTCAAAGCATTTGACATAAAAAGAGCGCAAACTTTTTGGCCGCCATATTGGATCCGCCATATTAATTTTTCATTTTTGACATCAAATTCGAAATCAGCGACACCGAATCCCCCCTTATAGAGGTTTTCAGAATTTTGGCCAGAAAAAGTGTTTAGCGAGCCAATTGTGCAAATATATATTTTTTTAAAACTTTAAGGTCGATTGTCATGTTTTTACAATAAGCACTTCATATATAAGCGACTGCTCGGGGCCGGAGGCTGCAGCCCCACCTATCCCCCACCTAAATCCGCGCCTGCTCCTGGGCCTCTTCACTGAGTTGCCCTTTCGGCAAGAATGCGTGTCGGATTATCTCGTTTCCACGTATGATAATTTTGTACAGACTGGGTGTCATTGAATGGCACAGGTATAGTTTTACATGAAAATTAAAAAATGAAAACAAAAAGGAATGCAAAAAATCCATTTTAATTTTTTTTGCAAGCTTATACAGTGGCTAAAAATAACCATTTAGTTCAATATAGTGTTGCAAAGTAAACAAATATCATAAAAACCTAAAATTAAAAGTTTTAAGAGATAAATAATTTCAAAATAACAAAATATAATTATTTATTAAAAATTGTATTGTTTTCATACAAAATAATGCTTGCCAAAATATGGGTTTTTTGCAGTTTAAATCCAAATATATTCAAAATGAAGTCTTCCTTTTTAAATTTTAACATAGATTTCAATTAACAGTATTTAAATTAAGTAAAAACTTTTATTTGACCATTTTCCAAATTTTTTTTTTGTGTTTTATAGCTGATAATCTGAAAAATTAGGATTTTGCCCATTTAAAATTTATAACCCAATTTTCTTAACCGGTGCACATAGGGGTATTTGTGTTCCAAAACTGCTCAATTCACGCAAAACTGCTCAAAATGTAAAGTTGAGAAGTGAAATTTTTTCTAAATGTTATCTAATACCCATGGAATAATTTACCGTTTGTTTTTTTAATTTTTATGTACACACTTCTTCACAGCATCAGTTAAAAGTCATCGATCGTAAACTTGCATTGTCAGTCAGTTAATTTGCATGAAAAATAAAACTGCTAAGTAAATAAATTTTTGTTGTCATTAATATTGTGAAAAAGTTTCTTGCTATGGGGGATTTAGCTGCAGGTGTGTTCTTTAAAATAAAGCTTTTTTATGTACATTGAACATTTAATAAAATGTATATTGGATTTATTGTCAATGTATGCAAATGGCCAGTGTAAGTGTATTTGTTTTTTTCTTTGTATCATGAACCTCTTTTATATTATAGGGTGTTATTGGGTAACATTTTTTACAACAGCTAAAGAAGAAAGTTATCAAAAAGCAAAAGCCAAAGAAAATGCTGCCCATTACCTACCCCCCCCCCCCCCAGATTTTATTGTCCCTGATGTGTCATTGGTCACCAGTCCAGAGCTGTGATGGGCTAAAACTGGTAGTAGCTTGCTACGAGGTCTGACCAAGGACTTTAAAACTGGTACCACGGGTAGTCAGCGGCCCCTGGCTTTCGCCAGGCTGACTTACTGGGCTGGCCCTTCGGGGAGCTTCGTGGTGGTTGTGGTTTACTACCCATTTCGCGGGAAGAGCTGCCTAGCTCGGTGTGTGAGTTGCATTTTCAACTCGGGCGCCGTACTCCGCAGTACGGAAGAGGTGTTAGATAGGCCTCCACCCAAACCAAGGGTTGCGATATGTCGTCATAACATTAAGCTAATTTGGTACCTTTGAACCCTCGAAGGGGCATTGGCCGATGCAATGTTTCGGTCCCATGCTATGGAGCAACGTAGACTTAAGCCTACACGGCAGGTGTCTACGCAAAACACTTTGGATTCATGTCCCTGATGTGTGTCCAGATTGATGAAAAATCAAAAAAATTTAATAAAATAAATAACTTTTGCTTGAAAGATCGTCTGTACAAGACATTGTTACATGAAGATATCTATATGATGTTATGAATGAGTGTGAAGACAATAGCTATGAAGCTAAACTAAATAAACTTCAGAGCTATTTACTCAATAAAGCGTCTTGCACGGAAGAAAAACTTAAAGATTTTAAGCTTAAAATTGCATATTTAAGGTATTCAACTTAAGGGGACGTGACACCTTCAAAAAAAATTTATTTTAATGTTTTAAAATGCCCATAAGTTGAATAAAAAAAAAGATATCATTTTGAAAAATTAAATAAATATATTTTAGTAAAAACATTACACACAAAAAATGTTTTTTAATTTTTTTGTTTACATATATGGCTACTGGAATTATTTAAAAAAAACATCAAAAAACCATTGTGGGCGTGATTACGACTCATTGGTGTTGAGTGGCGTTCTTCGTTGAACCCACACAACTCTGTTGTGTAACGTTAAATATTAACTGTTACATCGTTATATTTATACTCACCAAATAATCCTTTCCTTTATCGGTGGAACCCGAAAGTTTAAAATTAAACTTCACTTCTTTATTGTTTAATTAACACTCTTCTTTCTTTATTAATTTTACTCTTATTTATAGCACAGTTTTTAGTTTAAGTTTTATAAAGTTTTTTAATATACAAACTTACTTAAATATACAAACATACATATAATATTATTTTCAAATATACATTCTTCGTTTGGTCACCTCGATATTTGACATCGTTGCGTGGTGCCAATTGGCTTAATCCGCGTGTTATATTTCGACACACATATTTTCAACAACAGCGGTTATTTACCTAGAAAGAATACATACTACATTGCAATTGAATCCATAAGAGTTCATTAACTTTCGTGATCATTTTCGAGCTATGCTAACAGAAGCGCAGCTCAAGTAGCTGGCCCGTGCTTAATTACTATTTTAAGCTGACTGTTGCATTTTTTTAATTGTTCGGTGCTTGATTGTAAACTTCAATTGGTAAGCATTGTAAAAAACGCTGATCGCTTCACTTATTTTTGGGACAGACCAGTGTTTGTAATTTATAATATGAAAAACGTCGCTTGTGACGATTGAGTCACAACATTCCTCCCCCCTTTGACAAAGAAAAATTATGCTATTCATTTAGCCATAATTTTTCTTCATAAGAATTTATCAACAATCAACAATCGACATGCTATCAACATTCATCATTCATGCTATCAATTATTCATTTAGCCATAATTTTTCTTCATAAGAATTTATCAACAATCAACAATCGACATGCTATCAACAATCGACATGCTTGCAAGAAATTTGTAGGAAAATTAATAAATTTTTAACTAAAATATCAATTTTACGGAAAAAACTATTGATCTGAGATACATGTCACCACTGAGTTTTGTGTTGGAAACGGCAAGATCTTTCATTTGCTCATACATCATACCCACCTAACAGCATATTGAAAAAAAGCGATTAATTTGATGGAAATATATTGACTTAAGTAAGATTATTGGCCAAAAACTTTTTAGCTTTTTCATAACTTAAAATTCAGAGTATACAAAGACAGTCTAGAATAATTTAATGTTCGATTAGTGAAAATTTCATTCAAATCAGTACAGTGGTTCCGGAGATCCTGAGCAACATACATGAAAAAAGCGAATCTTGGAGTTTCATTTTTATATAATAGTATAGATGAATCTTAATTAGTTTCGTTTGACTTAATTTACATACTTTTGGTTTAATTTAATGTTCGATTGAATTTTTTAAAATAATTTTAGTTTTAATTTAATTTAATTTTTATTTTTATAACATAATTTAATTACTGTGAAACAACTTCAGTAAATTATTATGTATTTTCTTAGCTTTTCCTTTCAAAAATCTCAGTGGTAACTGGACGTTTTATTGCTATGACTTCATATGGGCCTATCCATATTGGTGAGAATTTATTTTTTCTAGCTGATTTTTCATCAGTACTTTTTCACCAATTTTAAATTCTATAGGATTTAAAGAGTTATCATACTGTATTTTTGATAATTCTTTTGCTCGCTCCTGGTTCTGTCTCACTACTTCGTGAGTTCTTTGGATTTGATATCTAAGGATTTTTGAAGGATCTTCAGTGTTATACACCGGACTACATTTACGTTTGAGATTAGTTGGCATTTCTGAATTGAACCCATACAAAGTTTTGAACGGAGTTTGTTTGGTGCTCATGTGCGGTGTGTTATTGTGCACCAGCATTGCATATGTTAACCACTGGTCCCAATTTGACTCATCCTTCTTCTTTCCAATGAGCCATTAGCTTGTGGATGGTATGGAGTTATGTGTAATTTCTTAATTCCTAACATTTTACACACATCCGAAAATAATTTCGATACAAAATTTGAACCGATATGGGTAATCAGAACATTTGGAGTATTGTGACGAGTTATAATTTCGTCGAAGAACGCTTTTGATACTGTACTAGCTTCAGCATCTGGTATTGCGACACATGCCATGTATTTCGAAAAATCATCTTGAAAAGTAAGTATGTATTTATTTCCTGACACAGTCTCTGGTAGGATACCCACTATGTCCATGTAAACTTTATCAAATGGACGCGTCGGTGTATCTGTTAACACCACGGGCATTTTTGTTAATTTAGAACATTTATTAAACTGGCATTTTTGACATTTCTTAACATATTCCTTGATTTGCTTTTGCATCCCTTTCCATTTATATTCTTGCCTTATTCTGAAATAGGTTTTTAAGCTCCTTGGTGCCCACCTAGTGGCAGATCATAAAAATCTCTCAAAATTCTTTTAATGTCTTTTGGATCGGTTAGAATTACTATTTCTTTATTCTGTTGGTCTAACACATCAACATATTTTTCACTAGATTTCTCTGCAGTTTCTTCCGTTTCAATTTCCCTTTCTTGTTCTTTAGCCTTTGACCTTGTTTGAACTATTACTATATCCTGTCTGCTCTTGTTGGGGTATCCTACTAAGCGCATCCGCATTTAAATTTTGTTTACCTAGTTTATATATAATTTCATACTCTTATTCTGAGAGTTTGTGCCGGAATCGTGCTAAACGCTATGTTTGGTCTTTCAGATTTGGTATTCCCCTCAATGGTTGATGATCTGTATATATCTTAAAAGGTCTTCCTAACAGATAAGCCCTAAAATTTTTTGTTGCCCAAACAATTGCTAAAAATTCTTTTTCTATTGTCGAATAGCGTTTTTCTGCGCTATTTAATGCCCTACTCGCGAATGCAATTGGCCTATCCTCGCCAACTTTGCCTTGTGATAAAACCGCACCTTGTGCCTCTCCACTAGCGTCTGTAGTTAATAAGAAAGGTTTTTTAAAATCTGGGTAAGCTAAAACTGGAGACGAGGTATCTGCTTCCTTCAACGTCTGGAAAGTTTGCTGACAGTTATCTGTCCATTGAAACTTTACGTCATTTTTAAGCAAATTATTTATTGGTAACACGATTTGTGACATATTTTTTATAAATTTGATGATAAAGGAATGCCTGAACTTCCTTTCTATTTCTCGGAACTGGTATATTTTTCACACATTCCATTTTTTGTGGATCTGGCAAAGCTCCCATTTCCGAACATTTATGCCCTAAATATGCTATCTCACGACGTAAAAATTGGCATTTCTCTGGGTTTAACTTTAAACAATTCTCCCTCAATTTCTGAAAAACTCTTCCAAGTCTTTCCTCATGTTGCTGTAAATTTTTACCATAGATTACAATATCGTCTAAATATACAAAACAATCTATCCCTTGTAGTCCTGTGAGTATGTGATTCATAAGCCTTTGGAATGTAGCTGGGGCTCCAGTTAGTCCAAACGGCATTCTGTTAAACTCATTATCCTTGCTATTCACTAAAACTTGATGATAGCCACTAGCAAGATCTAGTGTTGAAAAATATCTGCAATGACCCAACTGATCCAGAATTTCATCAATTCGAGGAATAGGAAAAACTTGTTTGATTGTGGCATCGTTTACTTTTCTAAAATCAATAACTAATCTCCACTATGCCATTTTATTCTTCACAGTTGCTAACGTTTCACCTAAATAATCCCCCTGCATAATCTCTTGTTAATGTATTACAACAACTGAAATATTTGTTTTTATCGGAATTTTAACCGTTTGTATTATTCTTGCTTTAACACTTATCTCCTTATTGTAGCTTAAAGAACTAATCTCGTTTATTTGTTTTAGAGGTAATTCCACCCTAGTCTCCATGTGTTAATCATAGACTGTTAACGTCTTATTAATCGCATCTATAACTGAATTATTCCACAAACTATCCCGACCTAAAATACCATTTGCAGGCAACCCTTGTTCTAGTGCCACTACGTGTGACTTTAAACTTAAGTTCTTAATCTTATCGTGTTGGATCTCTAGAGACCCCAAAGTATCTACAAAACCTCCAAATGCTCCACTCAAATGTTTAATTTCCCTTGTATCTTTATTCAAATTTTTCTTTAATGTATTCAGTTTAACTAAACTGGCTTCAGCCCCGGTATCCACAAGTAAAATGAGTCGTCCTTCTATAGAATCCTTACAGGGAATTAATATGAACACATCATTCACTTTGCGAAAACCAAAACTCCTACCTTGTTCGTTCCTATTTTGAAACGTAAAATTCTTATTGTGTAACGAGTTTGCTAGATCTTTATCTCTCTCCTGAGAACTACTTAATATAGCTTCTTTTCCTACTGTATCTTTACCTGTTGATACTTCCGTCTTTGACTCAGTGGTGAGGATGTTTACTATCTTTTGCGACGTCAAATCATCCTCCACTATTTTTTCTTGCTGTGTTACCATAAATTCGTCAATGTTTGAATAAAAATTGTTGAATAAAAAATTAGCTGTATCCTCTGACGTACTATTTACTGTCGAAGTGCTTTCCATTACTTCATTAGTTACCAAAACTTTAGTCTTACCTACCGATGTACGATTTTCTGGTATTTTGTTCCCCATTTTGCTTGGTGTACAGATGTTTACAATCTTTTGTGACGTGAAATCATCTGTGACAACCCTACTTGGCCCAGTTTTCCTCAATTTTTTGGGTTCCCAGCTCATTGGCCTTGGCTGGGCCCTCGATAGTTTCCCTGTTTCGAATCGTATTCTCTCTTTGCAATACAATCCTGAATTTTGTGTCCTAATCTTGCACACCATTTACATTTAACCTCATATTTGTTTGATTCTTGAATCATGTTGCCATTGCTCTTTTGATTTATGTAATAATTATTCTGACTTCTGTCATCACTGTTTTGATTTCCCTTTGTTTCATTGTTATTCATATTTCTGCTAGCTGAACAGTTTAAATTATATTCGTGACCATAAACTCTACACTTCTGACAATAAACTTGATTTTATACTACGTAGCACTCAGCTCTTGTGTGCCCTGTTCTAAATGCCCTGTGCCCTGTTCAAAATGAACATGTTAAGTTAACATTTGTAGACCTTATATCCTCATAATTTCTTGTTATTTGAATTCCTGGCAGGTTCTCTGATGATGAGTAAGCGCTATGACCTGCTTCAACCTCATGATCAGCCAACCTACATGCCACATAATTTTTACTGAAATTTATACCAAATGCGCTTTGATTTGGTCTCATATTTTTCCCTCTTTCGATAAGCCCAAATGCACTTATCGCTTCTTCCACTACCCTCAAAAATGTTCCTGTTTTAACGTTTAGCATATGTATTCTAAGAGTTGAATCCTGCAGACCAACCCTGAAAGTTGTAATCACAGTTTTATTTAATTCAATTAAAAGTGCGGACACACCATCTTTGTATTCGTTATTTATTATTTCTTTTGCTGTTGTTTTTAGAGCAATTAACCGTCTTGCATATTTTCGTATTTCTTCACCAGGTTGTTGTAATGTCTTCTGTATTTCCTGCCATACTACATCTAATTCTTTTCGTTCCAAATACGTTTTCTTTATAAGTATAAATAATTCATTAAGATTATTAAATTGTCTTGGTCTTACTAATTTGAAAGCATCTCCATAAAATCTTAGTTTCACACATTGAATAAATTTTTCTAAATTCGATTCTCCTACCACTTGGGAAGCTAATTCTGTTCCAAGTATAAACTTATACACTTCCTCCTGTAGCTCAACGGAGTCTGCTCCTGAAAATAGAGGCACAAGAACCGATACTATTTTCGCCAACTCGCATATGTTCATTCTGAAATTTTTTTTTATTATGATTTCATTATCTTTTCGTTGCCTTTAAAATTTTCTGTATTTTACAACAACTCTCACCCTATACTATAGTATCTCTGGGAATTTAATTCTGTAATCTAATCTACAAATTTTTTATTTTACTGGTTTTACACCTTTTTAATTATATTTTCGAGGGTCCGGTCAACTACAAGGAATTAGCAACGGAATCGCAGAATCTTTGGGAAGTTATTATTATTTATTTATTTGAACACGGGTAACCGAGTAAAAGGGTATACCCTTTTTTAAAAAGGACTACCGGCTGCGCCATAATGTTGTGTGGGGTTCTTCGTTGAACCCACACAACTCTGTTGTGTAACGTTAAATATTAACTGTTACATGGTTATATTTATACTCACCAAATCATCCTTGCCTTTATCGGTGGAACCTGAAAGTTACTGCACTTCTTTATTGTTTAATTAACACTCTTCTTTCTTTACTAATTTTACTCTTATTTATAGCACAGTTTTTTAAGTTTTATAAAGTTTTTTAATATACAAACTTACTTAAATATACAAACATACATATAATATTATTTTCAAATATACATTCTTCGTTTGGTCACCTCGATATTTGACATCGTTGCGTGGTGCCAATTGGCTTAATCCGCGTGTTATATTTCGACACACATATTTTTAACAACAGCGGTTATTTACCTAGAAAAAATACATACTACATTGCAATTCAATCCACAAGAGTTCATTAACTTCCGCAATCATTTTCGAGCTATGCTTACAGAAGCGCAGCTCAAATAGCTGGCCCGTGCTTAATTGCTATTTTAAGCTGACTGTTGCATTTTTTTAATTGTTCGGTGCTTGATTGTAAACTTCAATTGGTAAGCATTGCAAAAAACGCTGATTCCTTCACTTATTTTTGAGACAGACCAGTGTTTGTAATTTATAATATGAAAAACGTCGCTTGTGACGATTGAGTCACAACACTGGGACATCGGAAAAAATGACAAAAAACGGGGTTTTTATTAACATCAAAACCGCCTTGGAATGAACTAGAAGAAACAATTTTGGTTGAAAAATAACAAAATGGCGGCGTTTTTTCGAAAATTGTCAATTTTTTTGGACAAAATCGGCCAAAAACTCAAAAACTTCATTCCATGCATAGACAAATGTAAAATAACATATTAAAATTTCAGTACGATCGGTTGAGTAGTTTTTGTTTTATCACGCCCGCCATGATTTTTTTAATGATTTTTTAAAAAAAGTCCAGTAGCAATATATGTGATTAAAATAGTAAAAAAAAATTTTTTTGAGTAATTTTTTTTCTGAAAAACATATTTGTAATTTTTCAAAATGATATCTTATTTTTTATTCAACTTATACCCATTTTAAAACACTAAATTAAAAAAATTTTTGAAGGTGTCAAATCCCCTTAATTCAACTTTACTTTTATTGGTAGTTTTAACTTTAAATCTGATTTATTTTAATAAAGACATGAATTTAAAGTAAGATGGGTAAGTTCTAAACGGAGAAATGATAGATTTTTAACAAAAAATTAAGCTGGGCTTCGGGTAACACCAATGAAGGCAATACAAGTCGTAGCTTTTCCAACATTCCAGAACTGGTTGCTGAAATAACTGGTGTTGATTTGCAACTTATTTTTAGATTAAAATTAATAATAGAAGTAATTTCTAGTGGATTTGAAAAAGATATATCAAAGTTTGATGCACTTGCTTTCGATACTGCTAAGTTGTATGTTGAGCTCTATCCCTGGCATCCCATGACTCCAACGATGAACAAAATTATGATTGATGGGCAGCTGTCTGTAGAAGCAGCAGAAGCAAGAAACTAGCATTTCAGGTTGTACCGATTAAATTTTGCGAGGAAGTTTTCCAGGACGGATTCTTAACAGGTTTAAAAAACATTATAAGCAGAAGGAAATAATAAATAACTAAAAGTTTTGTACTATATTAAGGTTACTTTTAAGTTCGGATCCTCTTATAACACGTTTAAGAACCTTGCCTGTTAAAAAATTTAAAAAATTTACCAAAGAAGCTCTTGAACTGTTGACTTCAATATCCAATATATTGATGAAGATGAATTATAAGTAAAAAATAAAAAAATTATAAGTAAAAAATTTCTTAACACCTTCGGCACTTCTTTTAGCTTTTTAATTTAAAAAATTATTCTTTTCCATTTTATTGCTGTTTAAGGGTGAATAATGAATAATCAAAAGTAATTTTTTAAATTTTTTTTTGCAAAAGTGTTTTTTGGGCATCATGTGGCGTAAAAACAAATTTACTTAAATGTAAATCATAGAACCTTATTGAACTAGTTTTAAGATCTTTAATTTTTTAAATTGACTAAAGTAATGATTAGCTACGAAATTACATATATAAAGTTCTCAAATTAAGTAATTTTTGTAATAATATACATAAAAGTACGAAGTGATCTTTTATCGCAAAATAAGAAACTTCATAAGCACCCTCGTTTTCTGAATTTGAACAATTTACTGCGTCCACTAATAAAATTTTTTGGTAGTTTATTTCTAAAAGAAAATAGGGGTTTTCACGAGGCCCTGGGTAAAAGAGTAAAAAATTAAAGTGAAAAATAAAAATTCTCTCCAACAACAAAATGCTTTGAATAAAAACTTGTACTTTTCTCAGCCTCAGCCATTGATTTCAATATATTTTTACTCTTGTCTAAGAAAATGACAGTTTGTTTCGTTCTGGCAAAACAGCTCAATTACAGGCATGTTACAAAAAAATATAAGACGTCGTATATTTTGCTATTGAATGTGCGCACAATTATCAAAAATTAACTAATGTACATGTAAAAATAAAGCAGCTGTGAAAATAAATCAAATTCAAAAAATTTATAAGTCAATTCTTCAATTTTATAAGAATCAGGGAAAATAACAGTTATTTTCGAAATTTCAATTAAAAAGTCTGACGGAAAAAATTTCTTTATTCAATATTTGAAAATAGCAGTGCGATGCTTGTTAGCTAAGGAGTAATAATCTTAAAAGCTTTTTACTTTTTTGACTTTTGTAAAAAAAGTCAAAAATAATAGTTACTTTTTGACCGATTTTTTTTCGGTCAAAAATAAAAGTTAAAATTAGACTTTTAATTTTTTGATCAAAAATAAAAGTTAAGATTTAAATTGTTTTTCGGTCAAAAATAACAGTTAAAATTTGACTTTTATTTCTTCGGCAAAATAATAGATTTGGGGGAACTTTGTAGGCGTTTTGGCTTATAGAAAGCTATTTTTTTCCATCTAGTTTTCGTTTTCAAGTGGTTTAGGTTCCTGTGAAGAAAGTTGAGTTGCACAGTATAATAATTAAATATTAATGCGGAAAATCGCGAAAATCCAATCATATTATTATGAAAAATTCGTATTTTAAATTTTAAAAGAAGTACGGCAAATAACAAAAAAATAAAAGTAAAATTTTAACTTATATTTCTGACCGGAAAAATAGAAGTCATATTTTAACTTTTATTTTTGACTGAAAAAATTAAAGTCGAATTTGAACTTAAATTTTTGACTGAAAAAATAAAAGTCAAATTTTAACTTATATTTTTGACCGAAAAAATAAAAGTCATATTGTAACTTTTATTTTTGACTGAAAAATATAAAATTTAAACTTTAACTTTTATTTTTGACCAAAAAAAATCGGTCAAAAAATAACTATTATTTATTAACTTTTTGGAAAAAAGTCATAACTGTTACGGTCACTGATAAGAATAAATTATTTAATGGCATACATATATTGAACATGTAGAGAAAAGAAAACGCGAAAGGCCTATTAGGAAATGGTCAGACGCTGGAATTGTTAATATTTTTTACTTATTTTCCAGCATTTCGAACAATGTTGCGTCACGAGATTTGAGAGTAAAATTTTACACATTAATTATTTAATCTTTTACTCATGGCTTCGTGAAAAAACCTATTATAAAAATTTAAAAAAAAAATAGCACCCATAAGTTTTTTGACTTAAGAGACGTGAAGCCTTCAAAAAAGTTTATTTTAATGTTTTAAAATGCCTAAAAGTTGAATAAAAAATAAGATATCATTTTGAAATATTAAATATATATTTTTTAGTAAAAAACTTACACAAAACAAATTTTTTTTGTTTTTTTATTTACATATAAGGCTACTGGAATTTTTTTAAAAAAACATAAAAAAACCTTGGCGGGTGTGATTACAACTCACTGGGACATCGGAAAAAAACCTAAAACGTGGTTTTTATCAGCATCAAAACCGGCATAGAATGAACAAGAAGAAACAATTTTGGTTAAAAAATAACAAAATGGCGGCGTTTTTTCGAAAATTGTCAAGTTTTTTGGACAAAATCGGCCGAAAACTCAAAAACTATAGAACTGATTTTTCTGTCCGTAGTTCATTCCATGCATCGACAAGTGTTAAACATCACATTAAAATTTCAGTATGATCAGTAGTGTAGTTTTTATTTTATCACGCTCGCCACGATTTTTTTGATGATTTTGTAAAAAAAAACAATTTAACAATTTATGTGATTTAAATAATAAAAAAAAAATTTTTTTGAGTAAATTTTTTTTCCGAAAAATATATTTGAAATTTATTCAAACTGATATCTTAGTTTTTATTCAACTTATATGCATTTTATAACATTAAAATAAAAAAAGAAACAGTTTCGATAGTATCGTGAGTGTAGACGTTTAAGTTGTATCCTCTTCTACTTTGTCTCTTTTATCCGATTGTTTTGTCCATTTTGCACGTATTTTTTATTGATCTTCCGACAATTAACAAATAAATTAATAACAGTCAATTATGGACTACTTATCGAGACCAAAACAAAGAAAAAGTTAAAAGTAAGCATGATGAAATGAGCAAGCAAAACGAAACAAGCAAAATGTCAAATTTTTTCGATAATTTCGTTGAGTTTGATAGGTTGAGTTCATTGACTTAGTTGAAAAGAAGGCTAAGCAAATTCACTTTCCATTGGTGCTACTTTCATCTCTGCCCGATATATAGTTTGCGAGCTACAGTCAGTTTGACTACTAATATCAAAATAAAATAAAGACTCCGATTTTTAAAAAAAATCGTATGTTGACTATATTTCACGCTGAGCACATGTCCTTTCCATTAGTGCCACTCTCGTCTCTGTCCGATATTTAGTTTGCGAGCTACACTCGCTAGTGCTAGTGGGACGTGGGATCCAAATTAATTTGCATTAAAAACAAAAATTAAACATTTACGCCATCTATTGGGTAAAAGCATATAACGAAATATGATCCAACTCGTTCTTTTTCATAAGAGGTAAATCTAACCGGATTATAGACCCATTTCGTTAAATTTGAGAGTTTGAGTTCATTGACTGAGTTCATTGACTGAGTTGAACAGAGGTTCGTGACCTCTCGTGTCAAAATAGAGCACTTAGTAAACTAGAACAGTAGTGCATACAAAAACACAATGCGCCAAAAGCTTCTCAACGTTGAGAAGCGAACCAATGCTTACAATGCTACCAATGCTTAACAATGCGAACCAATCAGTTCGTGCAAAACAAAAGCAACACAAGCAAATACAACGAAACAAGAAAGCAGCAGGCACAGCATAAGCAGCTGATGATTGATTTTCTTATATAAACACATGCATTTTTCTTCTTCTATTTTACTATTTTGTGACTTTAATAAAATAGTGACAAAATCCAAAATTAGATATTCATTCAGCGCAGGATATATCTGATATTTTAGTATATATATTATCTTTAAACCATGAGTATTAAAGGCTGTAGGTATACCCTAAAGTATTAGTCATGAAGTTTCATGACCTTGAAAAAATCTGTTAAAACGACCCCAAACAAACCGCGCTGTAAGACGTAATTATATGTCAAAAAAATTTGTGTAGGCGTCACGTCCCCTTAAAACAGGCACTGAAAAGTGACTATGCCATATGGCTTAGAATAACCGAAAGGGTTAATTGCTTGTTGTGTTAAGAGATTTTTTACAAAAGCTGATAAATGATATAAAGTATTATTAACTATATTATTACCCTCTCTCAAAATCAGTTAATATAACTTGAGCTAGTTTCCTGCAAATTGCAAAAACATAATTTTGAAAAAACCGTTTAAAATAGTTTCATTTTAAAAAAATGTTTAAAAAACATCTCCTTTACTAACAGATTTCTAAAAATAAAAAGCTCTTAGAAAAGCTCTTTATTATTTTCTGTTGTATTTTCCTTGCATACAACGAAAAATATTAAAGGAAATCAAAGACTATGGTATTTACTAAAAAAAGTTCCAACGGAAATATTGATTAAGAAATTCGAATAAAAATTTTGTTTGATGATTTCATTAATTTGACAATTGAGAGCTCGAAAAATTGATAAAACAGCATTAACATTTACTTTGCAATAGTTTATGCATTGTCAAAAAAATTACCAAAATTGTTAGTTACACAATTTATATAAATGGAAAAAGCTTTTTATCAAAGTTTTAATAGTTATAAGATAGAAAAGTGTAATGGAGTTTTGTCTTTGACATCAGGTACTAAAAAAATACTCGTTCAGTTTTTTAAAATGAGTTGTGAAATTTTAACTTTTGTCATTTTGCAAAAATTGGCCAAACTGTTAGAACCAAATTTTCTACAAATGGAATTAACTTTTGATCAAATCTAATACCCAAGTGTAATGGCGGTTTCATCTTTGACCTTAAAAATTTTTATTAAAAATACGTAGTTCAGTTTTTTTAAATTGAGTTGGAAAATTTTAACTGATGTTGTTTTGCAAGAATTGGCCAAACTATTAGATCCACAACTGTTAGACCACAGATTCTACAAATGGAAATAACTTTTGATTTATGACGTTTTTTTTAATAACAATTTCTGAGGTCAAAGTTGAAACTGCCATTACACTTATGTTTTAGATTTGATCAAAAGTTATTTCCATTTGTAGAAACTGTGATTTTTATAGTTTGGCCAATTTTTGCAAAATGACAAAAGTTAACATTTTTCAACTCAATTTAAAAAAAAACTGATCTACGTTTTACTAATAAAAATTTCGGAGGTCAAAGTTGAAGTTGCCATTACACTTATTTATTCGTTTTGATCAAAAGTTATGTAAATTTGTAGAAAATGTAATTCTTATAGTTTGCCTAATAATTGCGTAATAATAAAAGTTAAAATTTTCCAACTCAATTTAAAAAAACTTAACAACGTTTTTTTAGTAAAAATATCTGAGGTCAAAGTTCAAGTTGCCATTTCACTTATCTTTTCGATTTTATCAAAAATTATTTCCATTTGTAGAATCTGTGGTTCTGACAGTTTGGTCAATTTGTGCAAAATGAAAAAACTTAAAATATTCCAACTCAATTAAAAAAATACTGAACCAGTTTATTTTTACTGAAGATAACCGAAATCAAAAATAATTCTGCCATAACACTTTTCTATTAGGTTTGAAACAACTTTTTTTCATATATAGAATTGGTGTGCCCAACAATTTTTATCAATTTTTGAAACAATACAAAAACTGTTTCAAAGTAAATTCTCATGCTATTTTATTATTTTTTTTTATTTGATTATATTTTTTTCGTTGTTTGCAATGAAATTAAAAGAGAAAATTAAAAAGAGCTTTTCTAACAGCTTTTTGTTTATATAAATCTGTTAGTAACAGAGATGTTTAAATTTTTCTCTGTTAAAATTCGCACTGTTGCTGACAGAGCTCTGTTAAGTTTTTTTTTTCGCCGGATGCTGCATTTCGCCGGATTCTAACTTAAACCAGTGATGTTATCATGCCATGTGATATATCGAAGTGTATCGATGTATAATTTCGATGCATCGTATCGAGAAAAACATCGATGTAATTTTTCGATGGGCATCCTTATCATGTAGTACATGAATCTGCTTTGGCGGTCACCGATGAACAACGCATGGGCCACATTTTATCAAAACTCGAGAGCAGTCAGAAATATAGCCAACTTGAATCACGTCAAAATTTGATGGATTTTTAGAAAAAATAGAAATTTTAAACAATTTATTCCAAGTATTCAAAGACCTTGGTATATGCATGGATTCTAAGCTATCGTTCAACAATCATATCGATTACATTTGTAAAAAAGCATCTTCAATGCTTGTATTTATAAAACGCTGGGCCAAAGAATTCAATAGCATGATTACAACTACAACGTTGTATTATGCAATAGTGCGCCCTACTTATGTATGATGGAACGAAGCTTTCGAATATGTTTGTTGTCTACTGCTCCTTGGCTGGTAATAAGGTATGCTCTGATGTCAAAATCGCAGGGAGATGAAGTTTATTCCAACTGAGTTTCATTCAAACATTATTTATTCCAATAGTGATTTTATACTTTTTGTTAATGTAACTTTCAACGAGAATTAAAAACACAACCGTTTCCTTTTACGTTATAATTTATTTCGTCAAACCAAGATTCTGATCGAAATCAGCTAAGCATCGATATTTAAAATATGCATACCAAAGTGAACAAAAAGAAAAGTAATAAAGTGACACAATGTATAAAAGCTATTGTAAGCAAAAAAGTCTTAAGTTGTTGAGCAAAGCATTGTTGTGAAATAATAAATTAATTGAATACAAAGTAAATCAATATTTAATTATTGGGAAATGATTCTGAGAATTCTTAATGTCAAATAATAAAAAATATACAAAGTGATATTAATGCACATATGTGACCTACTTAAAATACTTCTGGCAACTTATGGTGTCGGTGTCGTTCTTGGCGGTTTCTGTGGTGTTGCAGTAGCGTAGGCGTTGGAGGGGTTCGTAACTCCCCCCCCCTTAGGTAGAGCGAAGGCCTCAGAGACTTCGATGTGGGTGAAGCGATCTCTGGATCTTGTACTATGTAGCTGATGATCTTTTTCCTCTTAGCTATGATGAATGTTGTTAAGATGAAGATGGACATCAGTATCATGGTGGTATATGTTATCATTTGGTTGTTGAACGTTATGTGGTTGGTTTCGAGTAGCATCTTTTCTTGTTGGGTGTTTTGAAGTTTCAGTTTTTCGAGAGATAGAACGTCTTTTGTGAAATTTGTGGTGATACTTGAATGATAAAGCGGTACTTTATATGTGTTATCCCAGTATTCGTTTGTTGTGTCATCATAAGTAATTTCGTTAATTTGTACGCTGCAATTCTTGAATCGGATCAACTGTGTTCCCTTAGCTGTGAAAGATATATTGTCACAAGTGGATTTTATTAAGGTTTCTGGTATATTTATCAAAAGGATGTTATTGTTTTCTATTTGTATGATGTTTTGTTGTTTTCCTACATCATTCATTGGACAGTTTGCCTCTCTGTTTTTCATCAGGTTTCCGATGCATTGTGATTGGTCTGTTTCTTCTTGATATAGTGACGGTTTGCATATATATGTGTTCTCGATTTTGGGACAGATTTCGGAAAACTATTGGATCCTTTGCTCGTTATATATGATATATGGTTTAATATTTATTTCTAGTGTTTCCTTAATTGGAAGTGTTATGAGATGGAATGTTTTGTAGGATTTAGTAGAAAGGACTGGGATTTGGATATTTAATATGATGTTTGAGGAATTAGCATTTGAGCTTGTAGCTTTATTATTTCATATAAGTGTTCTTCCGATATAATTTTAAGTGATTCGTTATTAGTTATTTCAAAAATTTCTTCTAATTCCGAAAGGCTTAATATAGATTTAGAAATTTGGCGTGTGCAACTGTTTCCGATATTTCTGTTAAATGATTTGTAAGTAGATAAATATTGTAATTGACTTGATTAAGGTATTGTTGTTCTTGTATTATATCTTCAATATTTTTTATTTTATTAGCATTTTTGTTAATAAAATTTCCAATTTTTTCTTGCTCCTTATTTATGTGTTTTGTTATATTTGTAATTCTTTCTGATAGTTTATGGTTATAAATGGCATGATTATTAATAACAGAAGTAATGTTTGTTGTACCTTCTCTAATATTTTCTATCTGTATATTAAGTACATATGCATCATTTACATCCATATTTCCTGTAATTGTTTTTATTACTGTTCCTAGACCATTAAATATTCCACGTCTAAATATAAAATAAAACATAAAATAAAAACAAGTAAAGAAAGTCTAAAGTCGGTCTAGGCCGACTATGAAATAGCCTAAACCTACTCTTCCAAAAAAAAATAATATTATTGAAAATGGGTGTGTCCGTGGGTGGATAAAGCCTTTATTTTATATGCATTTAAATGTTGATGAACAATTTACACATATCTACCAAGTTTTATTCCTGTAGCTCACAGTTAATGCCTTTATTGTGCTTTCGCTATGAGAGGTGTGCATATTAATGGACGGACTAATCCCAATTTTTTAACACACCTTAGTTTTGGTATAAAATACATACATATCAAATTTAATTTCTCTATGACAAACATAACCTTATTTATGGGAGGACACGGGAGGTAGGCGTGTCCGTGTGCGGATGACGTCCATTTTTCAAACCCATCTTTGTCTTGTCATAAAAACATACATGCCAAATTTTAGCTCTGTAGGTTAAACAGAGGCTTATTTATTGTGTTTTCAGTTTTTGGGTTGCATGGGAGGTGGGCGTGTCCGTGAGCGAATGACGTCCATTTTTCGAAGACAGCTTTGTGTTTGTATAAAACACATACATATCAAATTTTATTGCTGTAGGCTAATTATGAGCTGAGTTATGCAGTTTTCAATTTTCGAGTTGTATGGGAGGTAAGCGTTTCCGTGGGCGGATGACGTCCATTTTGCAAACCCATCTTTGTTTTGTCATAAAAAACATACGTGCCAAATTTTATCTCTGTAGGTTAAACAGGGGCTTATTTATTGCGTTTTCAATTTTTGGGTTGTATGGGAGGTGGGCGTGTCCGTGAGCGGATGACACCCATTTTTCGAAGACATCTTTTTGTTGAAACAAAACACATATACACCAAATTTTACTGTTGTAGGTTAACTATGAGCTGAGTTATGCAGTTTTCAATTTTCGCGTTGTATGGGAGGTAGGCGTGTCCGTGGGCGGATGACGTCCATTTTTCAAAATCATCTTTGTTTTGTTATAAAAAACAGACGTACCAAATTTTATCCCTGTAGGTTAAACAGAGGCTTAGTTATTGCGTTTTCAATTTTTGGGTTGCATGGGAGGTGGGCGTGTCCTTAAGCGGATGACACCCATTTTTCGAAAACATCTTTGTGTTGATACAAAACGCATACATACCAAAGTTAATTGTTGTAGGTTAATTATGAGGTGAGTTATTCCAAAAATATTCAATAGTGCAGATCCTTGGGTCCATGTGACCATGTGTACCAAGTTTCATCCAATTATCTCAACTCCTTCTTCTTATCCTGTGTATACGGACAACACACAGACGGACAGACGGAGGGACGGACGGACGGACGGACGGACGGACATAGATTGCTCGACTCACGTGGTGACGCTGATCAAGAATATATTTACTTTTCTATACTCGCTTCGTTCTATGCGTTACAAACGTTTGCACAAAGTTAATATACCCTGACCTTTCAGGTTTAGGGTATAACTAAATATTCCTGCCTTTTTATTGGTAATAAGAGCCTATATTTTCTTTCTAATTAATTTAACTTTAGTTTGGTTATGTCGATACCGTCTACTGAATATGTGTGTTTCTCGATGCTTTGTATGGTGTTATAAATATTTAATATATTGTTTCCATATGTATTTAAGTCTATTATGTGAAGAATATTTCTATGAGTTACTATAGATTTTGCTGGACCCATGTAGTATGGAAGGATTCCCTGGTTGTTGTTAAGGTTCTGGATTTGGATGGGTTGGGATGTGATTAGGGATATTCTGAAATTATGAAAGAGAAAAATTTATAGGGTTGTTTTTTGTTCTTTTTATTCTAGCTTTATGAATCTTTTTATTACATGTGGTTTGTACAGTGATATTGTTATCGGTTCTGACCGTGTGCTTTGAAAAACGGGGTGCAATTTTGTTTCTTCTACTACCTTTTCTATAGATTGTATCGCTTTCCTTCAGTACTTCTGGGTTTTCTCTATTAAAATTTAGTTTGTCTATTCTTTTATCTTTTTATTTTTTCTTTTATCATAGGGTATAACTTTTCTTGAAATTCATTGAGTTTCTGTAGATAGTCATGTTCGTTATTATATTTAATATTATTTTCAAAATTGAGTGTCCTACCGTGATAAAGCTCAAAGGGTGTGAGTTTAGTTGCAGAGTGTATTGAATTATTGTAAGTTATTAGGGTTTCTTCTAACATTTCGTCATGATCTAGATCAAGTTTTTCTATTTTCCGTTTTGTAAGTATGAAACGGTAGATTTCTGTTAATGTCGAGTGTAATCTCTCGACTGGTGCATTGCTTGTTGTTTGTTGAAAGGAGGTACAGTGTTGTTCGATGTTGAATTGTTTACAGAAGTCTCCAAATATTAAATTTGAAAATTCTGATCCCTGGTCGTAAACTAATTTCTTTGGTATGCCATAGTGGCTTATAAAGTTTTTTAATGATTCTAATACGGAGAGACTAGTTCTATCGGTAAGTGTGTAGGCTAAAGCAAATTTCGAGAACTTGTCAGTATTTGTTTGTGGTTGATGGTGTAGATGTCAATGTGGACAATGTCTAGGGGTTTTAATGGTGTCTCTGTTTTGGTTTCTGAGGGTGTCTATTTTACTTGAGTATTTGACATTTATCACAATTATTGATTATTTTGGTTATCTTGTATTTTAGTAAGGGAAAATAGTATTTTCTCTTAAGGTGGTGGAAATTTCGGTGATACCTCTATGATTGCTATTTTCATGATATTCCTTGATTATTTGGTCCTGATCGTCGTTATTTATTATATCTTGAAGAATGGTAGTACATCTAAGAATTCTGAAAATTTTACTGTGAGCAAAATATTTAGAATAGACGGATTGAACTATTTTGAAAGTTTCGTCGTCTGTTTAGAGTACTGAGAGTTTGTTTGGAGGAAGGAACTTTTTGAGAATATTTATTATTGATGTTTCATCAAACAAAGGTTGTTTAATGATTCTTCTTTGTTTGTTCCGAAAAATAATGTCTAAAGTGTTGGAAGAGGTTTGATCTTTTTCTAGTATTATTTGGATGTTAAATTCATTTAATGACAATTCTGATATGTGAATCCCAGTGTCAAGGTTTTCGTCAGATGAATGAACTGTTGAGCCTTGCGTTGCTGCAATTGATTGTGTGTCATTTATATTTATTTCAATGTCAGTATTTTTTATTTCATCTATTTTCACGCGACTTAAGGCATCAGCATTTGTGTTGATCTTACCTTTTTTATAAATGATGTCATAGTCGTATTCCTCTTGTTTTAATTTCCATCTTATTAATTTTGAATTGGGTTCTTTCAAACCCATTAGCCAAGTTAATGGTCTGGGATCTGTTACTATCGTAAACCGTCTTCCGTAAATGTATGGTCTGAAATACTTTGTACCCCATATAATTGCTAAAAGTTCTTTTTCGATGGTGGAGTAGTTAATCTCTGAGTCTGATAATGTTCTGCTTGCATAGCAGATGGGTTTATCTTTGCCTATAGGTCCCTGGGAGAGAACTGCCCCTAGAGCTACGTTGCTCGCATCTGTTGTTACAACAAATGGTTTTGTAAAGTCGGGGTACTGAAGTAAGGGATCATTAGTTAAGAGGCTTTTAAAATGTTCAAAAGTTTTGACATATCTTTCGGTTAATTTAATGGTCTTGCCCTTCTTAAGGCACTCTGTCAAGGGTTTTACCGTATTAGCGAAGTCTTTGATGAACTTTCGGTAGTAACCGAGTAGTCCTAGAAATCCTTTGATTTCTTTCTGATTTCTTGGAATTGGAAAATTTTTGACAGCGCTAATTTTTTCTGGGTTCGGCTTGATACCGTCAGTTGTGACTATGTGTCCCAGAAATGCTATTTCTTTTTTTAGAAATTCTGACTTATCCGTTTGAATTTTAAAATTGCATTCTCTTAGTTTTTTGAAGACTGCTTTTATGTTCAAGATATGTTCATCTAGGGAGGTAGAGAATATGATGATATCATCTAGATAAACTAAACAGTTTGTACCCACAAGATCTTTTAATACGTAATCCATTACACGTTGGAACGTGGACGGGGCGTTACTTAAACCAAAGGGCATGCATTTGTACTCGTAATGGCCACCTTTTACCGTAAATGCTGTTTTTTGTATATCTGACGGATCCATCTCTATTTGATGGAATCCGCTGGCGAGGTCAAGAGTTGTGAAATATTAACATTTTCCTAGTTTATCTAGAATGTCAGTTATATTTGGGATTGGGTATCGATCAGATATAGTTTTTTTATTTAGTTGGCGATAATCGATAACCAATCGCCATTTTTGTTTGCCGCTGGAGTCCGATTTCTTGGGTACTACCCATACCGGTGAGCTCCAGGGTGAGTAGCTATGTTGTATGATTCCTTGATTGAGCATATCCTCGATTTGTCTCTGAACCTCCTGTTTGTGGATGTAAGGGTATCTATACGATTTTGTATGTATGGGGCTATTTCAAATGATTTAATAAAGACATCGCCATTACACGTGTCTACAGGAAGTTTTACCAAGCTTTTAGACATTGCCGGTACCGTTATCTTACCGGATGTAAGATTTGGTTTTAATTTTATTGGTATAACAGTGTGTTCGGTTATAAGTTTTTGATTTTTCAGGTCTATTTTTTTATACCCTAAACCTGAAAGGTCAGGGTATATTAACTTTGTGCAAACGTTTGTAACGCATAGAACGAAGCGAGTCCGGTATAGAAAAGTATATATATTCTTGATCAGCATCACCACGTGAGTCGAGCTATCTATGTCCGTCCGTTCGTCCGTCCGTCCGTCCGTCTGTCCGTCTGTGTGTTGTCCGTATACACAGGATAAGAAGAAGGAGTTGAGATAATTGGATGAAACTTGATACACATGGTCACATGGACCCAAGGATCTGCACTATTGAATATTTTTGGAATCCGCCCACAGACACGCCTACCCCCAATACAACGCAAAAATTGAAAACTGCATAACTCACCTCATAATTAACCTACAACAATAAACTTTGGTATGTATGCCTTTTGTATCAACACAAAGATGTTTTCGAAAAATGGGTGTCATCCGCTTAAGGACACGCCCACCTCCCATACAACCCAAAAATTAAAAACGCAATAACTAAGCCTTTGTTTAACCTACAGGGATAAAATTTGGTACGTCTGTTTTTTATAACAAAACAAAGATGATTTTGAAAAATGGACGTCATCCGCCCACGGACACGCCTACTTCCCATACAACGCGAAAATTGAAAACTGCATAACTCAGCTCATAGTTAACCTACAACAGTAAAATTTGGTGTATATGTGTTTTGTTTCAACAAAAAGATGTCTTCGAAAAATGGGTGTCATCCGCTCACGGACACGCCCACCTCCCATACAACCCAAAAATTGAAAACGCAATAAATAAGCCCCTGTTTAACCTACAGAGATAAAATTTGGCACGTATGTTTTTTATGACAAAACAGAGATGGGTTTGCAAAATGGACGTCATCCGCCCACGGACACGCCTACCTCCCATACAACGCGAAAATTGAAAACTGCATAACTCAGCTCATAATTAGCCTACAGCAATAAAATTTGATATGTATGTGTTTTATACAAACACAAAGCTGTCTTCGAAAATGGACGTCATTCGCTCACGGACACGCCCACCTCCCATGCAACCCAAAAAATGAAAACACAATAAATAAGCCTCTGTTTAACCTACAGAGCTAAAATTTGGCATGTATGTTTTTTATGACAAGACAAAGATGGTTTTGAAAAATGGACGTCATCCACACACGGACACGTCTACCTCCCATACAACCCAAAAAGTTTAAAACTCAATAAATAAGGTTATGTTTGTCATAGAGAAATTAAATTTGGTATGTATGTATTTTATACCAAAACTAAGGTGTGTTAAAAAATTGGGAGTAGTCCGTCCATTAATACGCACACCTCCCATAGCGAAAGCACAATAAAGGCATTAACTGTGAGCTACAGGAATAAAACTTGGTAGATATGTGTAAATTGTTCATCAACATTTAAATGCATATAAAATAAAGGCTTTATCCACCCACGGACACACCCATTTTCAAAAATATTATTTTTTTTGGAAGAGTTGGTTTAGGGTATTTCATAGTCGGCCAAAACCGACTTAAGACTTTCTTCACTTGTTTTTGCATTAAGTTGTTTCAAAATGTCTAGACCTATTAGACCGTCAAAGTAGTTGTGGAATTTGAATAACCAAAAGGTGAAATTACTATGTTCTTTAAATTCTGTGAATGATGGCAAAATTATTTTTTTATTTATTTTATAACTTAGAAGAACTGTTTGTATGTTGATTGGAGGTCATTCTATTTGCTTTTTTGAGTCAATGAATTAAGGATTAATGAAAGAAGACGATGCTCCTGTATCAATTAAGAATCTGAGATCCCTACCGAAAGGAGAACTTATGTTTATAAAGGGTAGTGTAGTACCGTGTTTGTTAATTTCTAAATATCCCGTAGGTTTTTCGAGGCACATGTCTGAAAATTTAGGGTATCATCGATATTGCATAGATCTTCTGTTGCGTTATTATTATCGTGATCCTCATTCATGTAATGAATTTCCTTTGGTCCTTGGGAGTTGGACCTAGTGCTTCTCATTGTGTAATTTGTACGAGACGTATTTCTAGTTAAGCCTGAACTGGTATCCATTGGCTCTGGTTTGGGGTAAGTAATAGCTTGTGCTTGGTTAAATGGGTTATAAGGGGTATTATTTCTGTTGGAACTATTGTTATTATTGTAATTATCTCGACTATAATTGTTATTATTGGTGTTACTTCGACTGTAATTATTATTATTGAAATTACCTCGGCTATAATTATTATGATTGAAACTACCTCGGCTATAATTATTATTGATATGATCTTGTTTATTTTGAAAGTTATTTTGATAGGCAGTTCTGAAGTTCTCAGGTTGTCTATAAGTTTTATAATCTGAGCTGAATGTGGGTTGTCTCTGAATATTATTTGTTTTATAGTAAGAGTAAGGATGAATTTGATTATTTGTTTGTCTCACATACCTTGGTGTGTCGTAGTAATTATTAATACCTGTTTGCTAATAATAAATGTTTTGCTCTTTAATATAGCATGACAATGCTGTTGCAAGGCTGTCTGGTCGCATAGCCCTTATATTTGATCCCAACGGTTCTTTTAATCCAACGAGGAACGAGTTAAGACACATTTCTGTGAACATGTCCTTCTTTGATTTTATGACATTTCTGTCAGTTTCGTTCAAGAGTAAATTGTTATTCAGAGTAGACTGTATAGTTATGATCTAATCATAAAACTCTTCAACAGAGGTTTTTTGTCTTAGTCCATGCAAGTCTCTGATTAAAGAAGTTTCGGTACGTTTATCCGCATAGTGCAAGATAAGGTTATTTTTTATCTCGTCCCAGTTAAGTGGTGTACTATACATGTTTAAGATATCGTTTGCCTGGCCTTCAATTTTGTTCCTTATAGCCTGAGTAAAATTTGTCCGTACGGTGTTTCGTCAGTCCCGCGTATTAGTTGTAAAATTTCTTCTACATTGTTAATGAATTCGTGCAACGAGTTTGGATTCCCATCGAATTTGGGCAGATCCTTAATTACGTCAGGAATCCTTAGATTATTAAACATTTCACTGAGATTTTGATTAATTGGTAGGCCTAATTGGATATTCGAACTACTTGCTCCTATATTCTGGTTCAATGGTGTACTCATATTGCCAAAATTAAAATTTTCACTGACTAACTCTTCCGGAATTGAACTTAAACTACGGTGTCTACGGAAGTAGGGAAGAAATTGGAATTTTCTCTGGTTTTTATTCGTTAAGTGGACTATTTGCACTTCAATATTTATTCATTAGTTTGAATAGCGGAACAATAGCACTTTTCCGTTTATTAATTAATTTATAACGATTGTACTTCAATATGTGTGTACTATGATTTTTTTGTTTTATATTCGTATGCGTAGGTATATGCATCTACGTTTTAACATATAAAATTGATACTTATTTTTTGATTCTTTTTTTATTTCACTTATTAGGTTTGCGAATTCTCTGTTTATTTCTGCTTTTTCACCAAAAGAATAAAGTTCTGAATGAGTGTTGTAATAATTTTCCATATAACCTTTTATTATTTCTAATTCTTGAATAATATTTTTATTTTTTTTTTTTTTTTTTTGAGCAAAAGATTTCAATATTTACTTAAGTCAGCCCAAAAATTAGAACAAGAAGAAGTTCCATCTGGAGTTAAGTTCTTCCGTTTATTAAGGTTCGAAAACCACTTGTCTGGATACCGGCTCTAAACTTGATATTCCTTCAACTTTAGTTCTGTGGAGTTGTATGCCACCGCTACACAAAAACGCCTTTAGTGATGTTAGAAATTATTTAGTTGTATGCCATCGCTAAACAATTTTTCACTTTTTCTTATATCACAGACAATTAAACGGGGTACCGACTACGCCACTTATGTATGATGGAACGAAGCTTTCGAATATGTATGTTGTCTACTGCTCCTTGGCTGGTAATAAGGTATGCTCTGATGTCAAAATCGCAGGAAGATGAAGTTTATTCCAACTGAGTTTCATTCAAACATTATTTATTCCAATAGTGATTTTATACTTTTTGTTAATGTAACTTTCAACGAGAATTAAAAACACAACCGTTTCCTTTTATGTTATAATTTATTCTGTCAAACCAAGATTCTGATCGAAATCAGCTAAGCATCGATATTTAAAATATGCATACCAAAGTGAACAAAAGAAAAGTAATAAAGTGACACAATGTATAAAAGCTATTGTAAGCAAAAAAGTCTTAAGTTGTTGAGCAAAGCATTGTTGTGAAATAATAAATTAATTGAATACAAAGTAATTCAATATTTCATTATTGGGAAATTATTTTGAGAATTCTTAATGTCAAATAATAAAAAATATACAAAGTGATATTAATGCACATATGTGACCTACTTAAAATACTTCTGGCAACATATGTTGTCGGTGTCGTTCTTGGCGGTTTCTGTGGTGTTGTAGTAGCGTAGGCGTTGGAGGGGTTCGTAACTCCCTCACTTGGAGTACGCAAGTCAAGTTTGGTCCTCAAGTTATAGTGTGCATGTTGAACGTATGGAGAGAATCCAAAAAGTTATTGCATGATATTCAGGTTATATCTCAATCAATTTAACACGTTTCAACACGTACAACAACACGTTTCCGAACCGCCGCTAGGGTTATAATTGGTATGTCGGCGCGCTGCCACAAAACGATTACATTTCTATCACCTTCTTGTTTAAAAATCATACTCCGTTGGTAATTTGGTTTTATTAAAGTCACTCGCAATAAAATACATTTTTTTAAAATGTTTTTGGTTGACTTTTATTGAAAATGATCAAAACTCTATAAAACTCGCGTTTGAAATAAATATTAGACGGACGCAACTTTCAACTGTTTTTTCACGGGGAAAAACGAATTGCAATAGCCAGTCCTTGAAATTGCTTGACTATTTTCAATGTGGCTGTGAAGAGCGAATCAGCGAAAGTAAAAAGCAAAAGTGAAAAAATAAAATAATAACACATTGAATTTTAAATAAATCACATCAAAAATAGTGTTGATACCTCTTTTAGTATTGGCATTACGGATTTTTTATTCTTTTACGAGCTTTGAAATTCCTCAAAATCAATTTAAGGCCTTCCAAGGACTTGAAGGAATTTTTTTTTTAATTTTGAAGAAAAAATAAGTGGTCTCTTTTAAACAAAAATATCGATATGTCATTCGATAGACTTTTAATAGCGAAGATATGAGGAAAATTTTTAAAAATAGTTTTGATGGAAATATCGATAAACTTTCTGAGCAAAAGATTAATGATACTTTAAGAGCTTTATTTGTTTGATATAAGGGTGGCACATTAGGATAGTAGAAACTGAGATCTGGAGGATAAGTACTAGAACGGTGTACCTGAGGTCTCTTTGAGAAACATAAAAACATTGATATACCAAACTTTAAAATCCGACTGTAAACACCAGAGATATGAAGAAATATATCAATGCGCGACCCCTACGTTCGGTAAAAAAAAATTTTTTGTTGTACACAGTAAAAAGTTTGAAGACAAATTTTATCTTTTTTATAACATTTTTGTTGTATAAACTCGTTTGATTCCAAATTAATTATAAGTTTTGTCCCACTCAATATAATAAAACTTGCATTTCCATTCAAACAGCTATTTTACTCAAAAATAGTAAAATTTTTATGCCATAAATTTATAAATTTTATATATATTTCAGTTATACACACGAAAACCTCACGGAGCCACTCGGCTTTCACGTACAAGGCGAGTTTTCGAAGCTACCGAACTTCAGCGATGCTAGCAGGCTATCAGTTTGCGTTTGTTCTTCAGTCAGTAATCAGTCATTAAATATGTTAATATGTGTTGCATTTTAAGTCATAAATCAGAAATAATATTTAAATTTCAATTGATAGATTTCATGATATATTGTTATTTTATATTTTCAAAAACAATTTGACGGGAAAAATAAAGAGTAAAAAATTGTACTCAGAAATTTGCATGTTTAATCATCAGAGCTTCCAATTCAAGCGCAATTTTTTTGTCTTAATACATGTATACAAAAAAATATTCAACGGAACTATTTGCGCATAACATGATAACTGACTGAAGAAGAAACGCCAACTGATTGTCTGCTAGCCAGCATTGCCAGAATGTGAAAAATTTACCAAAACTGGTAAATTTTTTTTTCGATGTGAAAACGTGAAATTAAGTTTCATTTTGGTAAACTTTTGCTGTAAAAACCAATAATTTTTTTATGAAAGTTTTCCAAAAACTTAAAAGATAACTGTTTGGTATTACTTTCAAAAATGTATTAAAATTATTGGCCTCTTTTAATGTATTGAACTTGTTTGTTACGGAAAAAACTTTAGCTAAGAAAAACAGGCTCAAACTAACCTATCGGGTTTTAGCAGTTGAAGCTGCTGCATCATTTTCCTGCAATAAAAAACATGAGCATCATTATTAAGCGATACCAAATTTAATTATTTTAGTTGGCATTTTGTTATTTTATTAAATATAATATTTTGTATTTATGTTTAGTATGTTATAAAGAAATGTTATACGTTTCGATTCTAATTGCAATCGTCAACGTTGTTTAATCATAATGTAACTTTCATCGTAATGCAGCATATCATTAGCGCATAAAATGTTATCGAAAATTCAACTTTTTACATTTGTTTTTGAAATTCCTCTGCAAGTTACAGCAATTTCATCTAATGGCATAGAAAATTGTTGAAGTTTGTACCATACTAAATAATTTAATAAAATTTGTAAACAGGTATTTTAATAAAAATTTAATTTCGAAAGAGCTTCGGTTAAAAGAACAAACGAAATTGCTGCCTCTAAGTCTGAAGAAGATTTATATAAATCTTTAATAGAATCATTATCGAAAGTACCTTCAATTTTGTATGAGTAGCTCTTCATATGAACCGAAGTTAAAACCTCTAGGACCGAAAAAACAACGTAATCAAAATTCAAATAAATTAAAAAGTTAAAAGTACAGAAAAATATTGAAAAAATGCACAATGTTTAGGTAAGACCACAAGCGTTATGCGATAGAAAAAATAAAAATTCAAGCTACCAATTCATTCAATACTGAAACAGAACCAAAACAAATTAGCTTTGAGTCTTTGTAAATAACTTTAAACTGAATCAATAAATTATATTTTATTTGATATTATTTGAATTTTGTCGAACAATAAGAAAGAATTTTAATTATTAAAAAGCATAACGCGCCGCTCGCTTGTTATTTTATTTCTGTCTGTTTTGTTCCTGCCTGTTTGCTAGATCGCTAGAACAGTCTTGCAAACCGATTAATGAAATTATAACAAAATTATTTTTTGAAATTTAATTTAATTCTTTTTGAAACTGACCATGATGAAATGCTTACATTGAAACTACAATAAAACGTAAAATTTTGTATTGAAAAATATTAAATTATTTATTGAATTATTTTGAAAATCGTAAAACCTATCAGAAATTGATTTTCTAAAAGAGTTGGCAGCCTCGTATATACTGAATAGAAACATATAATAGATTTCTACTTCAATTCGATTAGTTTATAGTGCCAAACTGCATTATATTTCGTTTATTCTTTTCTTATAAAACTGAAGCTACTATTCCCAAGAAGTTTTGATAAGTTATGTTATTGAAACTAAAGCCTCTCGTATGTATCATAAAGAAGCTTCAATTTCAGTAAATTCAAATAATTTATTTATTTGAAAATTGGACAGTTGCTTTCCGAAGCTACTATTTCCAATAAGTTTTGATAAGGTTTGCAGTGGAAACTGTAGCCTTTCATATAAAATAGAAATAGGTCGATGGATTACCCTCCGACCTGACATGCGGTAGGTTACGGGTTCGAATCCCATGAATCCATAAGAACAATTTTAGCAAATTTTTAAAAAATTATAATAACATTAAAACATTTATCCTTAAATTTCAGATTAAGTAAGGTTTAAATTCATAAAAAAAATTTAAATATCATATATAAATCAGAAAAATTTTTAGTTGTTAGTTTTGGAGTTTCGGTAAAGCTTATATCCTTCAATTTGGAATTGTTTTATGCAGGTTACTTTTCGAAATATAAGCAAGCACGCACTTATCCTGCGGAAGTTGCTTGCGAAGTTTAATAAAAGTCCAAGAAGCTTCTATAAAATAATAAAAAGTTCGCCTTTTGCCGTTATAGAAGTCAATAAAAGTGCTTTCAGAAACTACTTAGTTTTTATAATGAGTTGCTGTAAAGCTTGCTACAATCTTTACAGAAATTAGTGTGCTAGTTCGGATTGCTTGTTTTCGTCAATATCGTCACAACAAAAATAAACAGATTTTGAGAAGAAGAATTCTAAAAAACTTAAAATATTTGATTTTTTGCTTTGGATGTGAAATTTTTTTCATAAATGTGAAATTTTATTTTGGAATATTGGTAAAAGAAAATTATTGAATGTGGCAACCCTGACTGCTAGCATCTATGAAGTTCGGTAGCTTCGAAAACTCGACTTGTACGTGAAAGCCGAGTGGCTCCGTGAGGTTCTCGTGTGCATAACTGGAATATAATAGGCATTTCCATCTTCGCGAACGGGACATTCGTACTTTGAGGAGCAAAAAAATAAATAAACTCAAAACAAATTTTCTTTTTTCTTCAAGTTTTGGCTAGCATTTTATTAGCACTTTATTAAGAAAAAAAAAGTTAATTTATCTAGATTTTATGTTTCCAAAATATTAGCACTAAACATGGCATCGCGAACGCGACAAAAAAGGAAGTTTTCGACTGCATCTAGAAAAATGCAGATATCTGCGTAACGCACCATAATATTTTAAAGCAGTTAATTGTAAATTAAAAAAAGATTAATGTGGCTTTCAAGAAATTGTTGCCATTTTGACATATTTTTATTCGTTTATTTTTTATTAAGCTTAAGCCTGATCGCGAAAGCGACATCTAGCACGTGACATATTTTTCCATCACGATTGTAATAAGAATAACCCAACTAACACAAGAACTTCGATAAGGCTAGGAAAGTTGAATATTCGACAGCTGCAGCTTGGTTTGCGCTTCTATAAAGCTTGCAACTAGAAGCTGACTTGTTAACGAAAATAAAGCTGATATAATAGCTGTTATGAAGTATTTCAGAAGTTAATATCAGCAGTTTTATAAAGGCTTATTTCAAAGTTTCCAATAAGCTTCAAAATGTTTGTTTACGGAAGCATAGGAAGTTTTAATTTCGAAAGAGCTTCCGTTAATAGAACAACCGAAATTGCTGCTTCTTAGTCTGCAAAAGATTTCTATAAATCTTTAAAAGAAGCATTATCAAAATTACCGTCAGTGTTGTTTGAGTAGCTCTTTAAAGCTTTCGAAATTATGTGAATCGAAGTTGGAATCTCTCAGCCTGAGAAAACAACGTAGTCAAACTTCAAATAAATTAAAAAAGTTAAAAGAAAAAAAAAGTGGTGACCGTGGCATGCAGGTTAAGTGTGTGGCTTAGCATGCTCAGAGCCCGGGTTCGATCCCCAGCCGCGGCGAAAAGTTTTTTCAATAAAAAATTTTTCTGAGCGGTCACCACCTCTCTGCAGACAATGGCAAACCTCAGAGAGTAAATAATGCCATGCAAAGCTTCTTGAGAACATGAACTTTAGCCGTTCGGAGTCGGCATAAAACATGTAGGTCCAGTTCTCGGTCAATTGTGTGCAAACATTTAATAACACACACAACACAATTGATCATAAGAAGCTCGGTCAAAGTCCTTTCGAGGGCTGAAATGGCCAATTTTGTTTGTTGTTTAAAAGAAAAAAATTTTGGAAAAATGCACAATGTTTGGATTAGACCACAAGCGTTATGCGATTGGGAAAATAAAAATGCAAACGGCCAATCTATTCATTATTGAATCGGGACTACAACACACTAATTTTTGGTCTCTGTAATGTTCGGCAACCGTTACAAAATTATTAACGGAATTATAAAAAAATTATTTTTTTAAATTGAATTTAATTATTTCTGAAACTGACAGTAATGAAATGCCAACTTCGAAACTTCTAAAAAACGTAAAATTTTGTATTGATAAATATCAAATTATTTGTTAAACTGTTAATTGGCAACGCAAAAAAGGAGCGAAAACGTTAGTGCTGTTTTGAAAATCGTAAAACCTATCAGAAATTGATTTTTTACGTGAGGCGGCAGCCTCGTTTATACTGAATAGAAACTTATAAGAGGCTTCTATTTCAGTTAGAGCTGGAATGAAAGGTTATAACTTCGATTAAGTTTGTGGTGCCAAGCTGCACTATATTTCGTTTGTACTGAAATTGAATTTACTATTTCCAATAAGTTTCGATAAGGTATGTTAATGAAACTAAAGCCTCTTGCATGTATTATATAGAAGCTCTAATTTCAGTAAAAGCAAATAATTTATTTATTTGAAAATTTTACAGTTGCATTTCGAAGCTTATATTTCCAATAAGTTTTGATAAGGTTTGTAGTGGAAACTGAAGCCTTTCGTATGCACAGAAAAGACTTTCCATAAGCATGAAGTCATTCAGTTTTAGCTCTTCGCATATAAAATAGAAATAGGTCGATAGATAACCCTACGACCTAGCATGCTGTAGGTTTCGGGTTCGAATCACATGAGTGCAAAAGAAAAATTTTGTGAAATTGTTAATTATAGCATCATTTTCTATCCCTAACGAGCGACCCAACGAACGAGCGCTAGGCAAACGATATTGTGATTCAATTGAAATCTGTAACTCAAACGAACTTGCTCGCCAACCCTTACAGAAAGCTTATGTTTCTTACGTTTTTTTGAAACTGTTATACACAAGCAGTTCTCAAATTCAGCATTGCAAGATCAAACATTTCCAAAGTTTTCTGAAATTTTTCTATTTTCTTAAAGATTTCTTAAACTTTTGGCTTCGTTTCTTGTTTGTTGGCAATCCCTTTGTTCAGTTTGTTTATATTTCTAGACACCTGTTTTTGTTTATGTTTATTTTCGTTTGACAAACAATAAATTTATTCAAAAAATTGTGTTGTGTTTGTAAAAAAAAATAGTGCTATAATGAAATGCTTGCAGCGATTGCAGCTGTAACTTAGACCAGGTTGATGGAAGGCCATTCATGGTGAAAAGGCGAAGATAGCGCAAATGTTTTGGACCCAGCAGACGCGGAGTAAGTTTTTTCATAAAATTTATTTTCAAGTGCTTCACTGCTTTTTGGCACTGCAAGAGACGCTTTATCCTTATCAAACCCAGACTACATATTCAGAGTGCAGCTCTCGTGATATTATCCATTTTCAACAAAATGTTTATCAACGAGCGCTGCACAACGATAACATAAAAGTGTTCGTTTGAATTTGAAGTTTCTCCTAGTCATTTGATTGACTGATAGAAATACAAATTCCACATTTTTCAGTGTTCTACGCCATCGTTCGCCAGGTGATCAGCTGTTCTCGTTGTTAGGTGTTTTTGTTCGTAAACATATTTGAAAACAACGAACGAGCAATGTTTTGAACGAGGCGAGTGTTCTGATAGGGATAGAGAATGAAGCTATTAATAATAATTCAATTAAATTAAAACATTTAGCTTTTAAATTCAAATTAAGTCAGGTCACAAAAATGTGTACAAAATTTGAAATATTATAAAAAAAAAAAAAATCAGAAACAAATTTCTAGCAAATTTTTTGTTGTTAATTTTGAAGTTTCGGTAAAACTTACATCATTCAATTTGGAACAGTTCTACGCAGGTAACTTTCCGAAGTTTATTAGAAATTTACTTGCTTTTATAAGCAAGCACGCACTTATCTTACGGAAGTTGTTTGCGAAGTTTAATAAAAGTCCAATAAGCTTCTATTAAACAATAAAAAGTTCGCCTTTTTGCCGTTATAGAAGTCTATTAGCGTGCTTTCAGAAACTGCGTAGTTTCCATAAAGAGTTTCTGTAAAGTTTACTGCAATCTTTATAGAAGTCTTTGTGCTAGTTCGGAAGTAGTAAAGTAATTTACTACTAAAGTAATTTCAGCTAAATATTGCATTACCTACCAAAAACATCGTATATATTATTTGTAAGTTTTATATTAGTAATATTAATATAAAAAAAATACATGTGAGGCTAGTGAGAAAATGATGATATATTATTTTTACCCCACCCGTACTACGTATGTGGTAATTTACTTCATCTCGACGTTTTTTAAGCCCATAAGGAGGCGAGGCAGATACAGAAAAGTACATATAGTATCCATCAGTACCACCACCTAAGTGGATTTAACCATGTTCGTCCCTGTTTTTGTATGTCCCCGTGTCTGTTGACATGATTGCAGCCGTAATTATTAAGTTATCGTCATGAAATTCGATATTTCAGCTAATGGGATGAAAATCACGTATACCACCAAACATACAAATTGATGTTCTCAAAATGGAAAATTTTTTGAAAATCTATTAAAAAATCAATCCAATGACTTGAGACTTAGCACATGAGCTTTAATTTGAACTTTTAACACTTTGTTAAAAATTCAGCAAAATCGAATTAAACCTTTCCATACTTCCCATACAAAGTGTATTTAAAAAACGGCGCATGATCGCGAACGCGACACAATTTGATAATCAATATTAAATGTTTTGTATGATTTTTACCTGCCGTAACTTTTTTTTTATAGTGAAGCGACCAAGTTTGATTTGAGTTACAATTTTCAGACACTTGCTAAGAACGATCACGAAGTTCTGATAACAAATGATGATTTAGTTACAAGAACGCGACATTCGAATAGTAATTAAAGCAATATAAAAAAATTTACCGTTAATCGAGCTTTGTTTGGTATCTTTTTATTTTTTATTTGTAGTTGATAGATGGATTTTATAAGAAGAGTGCAAACATAACGTTAATAAATTAACGAAAAATACTAAAGAGAAAAAGCCCTCAAAAGCAGCTAAAAGCAAGAAAAAAATATTTCTAAGATACGAGGCTAATTTTTTCAAAATAAAAACTGAAAATTCTAAAAGTAAATTCTGAAAATTCAAGCATTTTTTTAAATAATAAAAAAAAATTATTTGTTTATTTAACATTTTTTTTTCGGTCCCGGTAGGCCATTCTGTGGAAATGCCCATATATGATATTTATAAATTTATGGTATAAAATTTAAACTATTTTGGAGTAAACTAGCTGTTTGAATGGAAACGCAAGTTTTATACTATAGAATGGGATTAAACTTATAATAAATTTAGAATAAAACGAGTTTATACCACAGAAATGTAACAAAAAAGATAAAATTTGACCTGAAACTTTATACTGTGTTGAAACAAAAACATTGATAACCAATGTTATCAATGAATAAACTTAAAAATCCGACTGTAAACACCAGAGATATGAAAAAATATGTCAATATGTCGATATTTGTGTAACTTATGTCAAAACTGAGGTGTGTTTGAAAAATGGGCGTCATCCACTCACTAATACGCACACCTCCCATACAACCCTAAAATGGAAAACTATATAAAGAGGCTTGTGTCGAAGCTACATAAATACAATCAGGTATTTATTCATTTTATATCAAAACTAATCCGTGTTCCAAAAATAGGCTTCATCCACCAACGAACACGCCCACCTCCCATACAACCCTAAAATTGAAAACTATATAAATAGGCTTCTGTCGAAGCTACAAAAGTAAAATTAGATATTAATTAATTTTATGTAAAAATTAACACGTGTTAGCAAAATGGGCGTCATTCACCCACGAACACGTCCACCTCCCATATAACCCCAAGATTTCAAACTCTATAAAAAGGCTTCTTTTTAAGCTATATTTTTTATTATCTATCTATCTTTTTTATTTTATGTCAAAACTAAATTGTGGAAGAAAAGTGGGCGCCATCCACCTACGAACACACCCACCTCCCATACAACCCATTATAATAAAAACTATGTAAACAGGCTAAAATTTAAGCTATAGAACTGAAATTGGGTATTTGTGTATTTATATCAAAACTGAGGCGTGTTAGAAAAATTGGCGTCAACCACTCAAGAAAACTCCCACCTCCCCAAATTGAAAACTTTCTAAAGAGACAACCCCAAATTGAAAACTTTCTAAAGAGGCTTGTCTTTACTTTGCAGGAAAACAATTTGATATGAATGTATATAAGACGTCATCAAAATAGTAAAATTTTTTGAAATCTCATACAAAAAGAGCTACAATTTAAGATTTTGTACCAATACGAATCGGGCGTGGGGTTATTTTAACTTCGGCCAGGTCGAAAATATACCTTACTAGTTTTATACGATATCATATAGTAACCAAATGTGGTTTAAAAAAATGTTATGCCTTTGCTAATAAAAATATATACCAACCTGGTGTAAACACATTTTATACACTTTTCGGATAAAATCTATACTAACTTTGTATAAATTTGGCTTATACGATTTTATGGTATACATTTTATAACATATTTGGTATGGATTTATATATATACCCAATACTATAAAATTTATCCACATATTTTTTACTGTGTAGCTTCGAAATCAGCACATCTCGCTTGCCATTTTTGTTCTTCAAGCTTATAAGCTATATGAAGCAAGCATTCCATGAATCGGATCCATGCACACAGTTTAAAATATAAGGATAAATTTTATACTATTTGGTGCAAATATAAATCCATACCAAAAATGTTATAAATTTTATACCATGAAATCTTATAAACCAAATGTATACAAAATTTGGATAGATTTTATCCGAAAAGTGTATAAAATGTATTTACACCAGGTTGTTGTACATTTTGATGAGTAAAAGTATAAAATATTTTCAAACCACATTTGGTTACTTTGTATAGCAATATTGTATAAAAAACTAATTAGAAACGATGTCATATTTGCTGCACTTTACCGCACTGGACGTGAGTTTGGCAATGTAAGGTTTTTTTTATTTCTTTATTTTCTTTTATCTTATTACAAGAACAATTAAACTGACTTTGCCACGCGTAACTTTTTGCTTTTTGCAGCAAAATCAGTTTTAGTACAACATTGTTTTTTCCATTGACAACTACCCAATAAACCACATAACGTATTCGGTTTAGTTTCGGATTAGTAATGAAACCGAGAACACGGATTAGATATCTCGTATTCGATTTGAATTCGAAACGAGTCCGCAAGCTCGTAAAATAAAATAAATTTTTATATAAAACAAAACAAAAAAAAAAAATTTTTACATATCTGCAATTAATCGTCGCAACATTGATATTTTTGTTTTTAAATTCGTGATCCCTTCAGATTTTTTAAAAAATAAAGACAAAACACCAAAAGCAAAAAAAAACAATGATACATTTTTTTGCCTGAGCTGGGAGTCGAACCCACTTCCTCAAACGCTTGTTTTCATAATGAAGCAAATTACACAGCTTAATTACAACAACTGCGATAGGCTAGTGGATAACGTAGGAGACTGGCATCCGGGAAACGTGGGTACGAATCCTGAACATGTATATATTTTTTTCTTTCTTTTATCTCTTATCATAATAATCGACTTGCGTAAGACACGAATATATTTAAACATTTCATTTAGAAAAAAAATTGCTAAAATTATTTGAAAACGGTTTGCTAATGTTGAAATTCTTGCTTCGGTAGTGATTCGATTACGATAAAAAATCTCGTTTCGAGAATGAAATGTGCATTTCTCCCGCCTTCGGGTTCATTAGCAAAACATTTTCGAACTACGTTTTCGAAATAAATATCCGAGATCACGGATTCGCCTCGACTTCGAGGCAAATTCGTTTGGTTTATTGGGTAATTTCACTGTCCAACACAAAGAAAATAACAAGGTTCTGACAACAGATTTTGATAGAGGAGACAAAAAAAACTACATGTGTATCGGCGTTTTAAAAGCTTACGTCTGAGTTACGTTTTTGAACATTCTTATAATTAATTGGCATACGAAATCATGCTATCCTTTCATTTTGGGTATATAAGACATTTAGGGCAACATTTTTGTGAAACATATTAACCCTCTAACTTCTCAATTTGTGGGTCTTTTTTGACACATTTGTGATAAGGGACAAAAAAGACCCACCATTAAACAGGGATATAACGGGTTAAAATGTAACCCACATAATATTCAAAGTAACATAATATCACATAAATATTTGCCATAAAATTCTATTAAAAGTCTCTGAATACATTAAAGCTCAAAAATCAACTTGAACACCAGAATTAAGTGAACACTTACAATGTTTAAGGGTTAATTTCGTACTTATTCAGAGTTGGTCCAAACATGTCCCACAAAACTCAGTGTTAGGGCATTAGTTTCTATAAAAGAACATACAATTTTTAAATAAAATTTCACTATTAATCACCATACAAAAGAAAGCTCTTCATATTATATCTATAAGTAAAAAGAAGATAGAAAATTTGGTAATTTTTCCACTAATGCACTAATCTGGCGCATCATACTTAGCAATAACAACGAACCTTACCAGCTGCACTTTGTCTGATAAGATCCGTTACTTTCCAACAAAAATCTATGAAAATCAAGTCAAATCAAAAATTGAAATCAATTTCCGCCCTGCTCTACATTTTTTTTTCTGTACCGAAGCGTGCTACACTGAGTAAACAAAAAAGAAGTAAAACGCGCATTTTAAAAATGGTTAGTAATATGTTTATTTTAAAAACATTTTACACCATGCAAAAATGAAAATGTTTCCTTTAAAATACAAAAGTAAAATGAAACGTTTTAAGAACAAAAACGAACGTGTTACTATGATATAGCAAGATAAAATTAATATTTTCGAAAACATTCTACGCCATACATAAATGAGAACGCATATTTTAAAATTAAAAAGTAAAACGAAGCGTTTTAGAAACAAAAATGAACGTTTTACAATGATTTTTTGCTACAGTTAACTCATCGTTACCAATAGCTCAGTGGAAGTGTGCTGGACTAGTATGCAGACGACGTTTAAATTCTAATTCTAATGCAACAGCATTAACTCATTGATCCTCGAAATAAGTTAGCGCTTACAATCATACAATCCATCAAAATAAATCAAAAATGAATGTGGTTTAAATAAAATAAAATTCTTGCTGGTTTCGTCAGTAGAGGGGCTATAGGAGTTCTGGCTCACTTACCCGAGACACAAACCATCGTTTACCCGAGACACAAACCAATTTCTGATATAAAAACTCACCACTAGAGGCGCTTTTCGCAAAAGTGTCACCATTATGTGTTTCACCTATGTTTGTCGTCAGAGTCCGCTAGCAGATGTGTCTCTTGGGTCTGTGTCTCGGGGCGGGCACCAAGTGTAATGGTTTGTGTCTAGGTTTGGTGTGTTTGGAAATGGTGGATATTGTGATTCCCTTATGTTTGTCGTCAGAGTCAGCTAGCAGATGTGTGAGTTGGGTCTGTGTCTCGCCGTTAAACCTTGATCTTGAAAATACAAACTGTTCTTGACCATACTCAAATTCGTTGATATGAATAAAAACAAAACGATTTAATTTATGTATGAACTTTTCTTTATTAAAATTTATACGAATTTTTATTATTCATTAAATAATTCTCCTGATTTCACTTGTTAAAGGCGAATATTCAATTAATCGATCATGCATTATTAAGCAGTACGCAGACGTTTTATCTGGAATAGGTTTGGTTGCTTCTGTATCAAACTCAATTTGTATATCAATGGGTCCAACTTTAACTGCTTCATTTTGGGGTGTTACATCAACAACAATAAGCGGTGCATAAATCTTATATGCTATAACATCTAACAATGGTTGCGAATCCCGCAAATAATAGCTTTGTTGAAATTTTGAATACATATCATAAAGAACAGCATACTGCCCCATCTCGAAGCGACTATTTAAATCATCATAAGGATAAGATTCAGAGTTAAGATATATTTTTAAATTAGATATATTGTAATGATCGAATGTATTTCCTTGCTCCTTGCTCTTCTTGGTTTGTAAACCAAACATAAGAAATTTAGGTCTTTCATTATGTGGTGAAAGCTTTACATTCCATAAAACCTTTGTACTCTTTGGAAGTATTGGATTAACATGACAGTCCCAACTTCTAAACGCTAAACATATCAAGTGTTTGTTGTTAATTATCTTGAATATTTCCACTTTTGCAAAATCTGATAGTTGAATGTGCGGCATTTTCCATACTATATCCAGTATTGTAAATTTTAATTGATCTGCTACATTAGTAGGTTGATATGATCTTTCATTAGATGAAGAACGTTGAAGGATAAGCTCATTTTTAGAATTTAATATTATTTTATTATAATCTTCAGCAAAACTCAGCCACATTTTCAGAGGTATACAGCAACTAAAGTGAGTTTTTTCCAACACAAAATTTTCTTCAAGACACCAACTAGCATTCTTTAATGCATCGCTTTCAGCTTTATTCAATGATACAAAATTTTTTATACTTGAGAAGATTCCAAGATTGCGAAACGATAAACTTCGAAACCATTAATTTCATATCGTATTTCATCAAACAGATATGAAGCAAAGTTGTTTTTAAATTTCACCCCTTATGTTGCCACATCTTTTCCTCCTTCCTGTTTTACTATCCATGTATTGTAGCCATGTATGTAAATCATACTCTCACTTGTTAAGACAAGAAGATCTTGATTTTGAATTGGTATACGAATTTCATCATTTTTATTGAAGGATTTCATGTATGGAGAGTAACTATGATATTCCCTCTTTATAATACTCTCATCATACATTGGTTTTTGAAGAACATTTAATATTTCATTCATGATTGAAGCGTTAATCCTAAAGATTTTAAAAATTCAATATTCGACGTTGTCAACAGTTTCTGTTTTGTATATCCTCGATCGAGTGTTGCTGTAGGACTAAATAGAAATACTTGTTGCAGAATACCTTTGTTGTTTTTAGTTTAAATAATCATAATTTTTTTTTTTTTACTCGGGCTTAAAGTGAAGTCTAATAGAAATATTTTCTCTAATATTTTCTTTTATAAATTTAAAAGAAAACCATCTTGATTTAAGACGCGTATCGTTAAGTTTTTTACTTCTTGACAGTTGACAGGTAGATAAATGACATATCGAGGTTTTTCACTTATTTTATATCCTGGTGGGATATCAAGTGGGAATTCATGAATAGTATGAACTGAAGTGTTATTTAAATATGAGCCGGTTGTTAAGCTGCATTCAATTTGTATTTTCTTTACACTTGTAATATTCAAAGGTAAATCAGATTCAAATATCGTACCCTCATCCAAATCATTATCATATGATGATTTATTTACTCTCAACAACCTTCTACTAAATCCAAGAAGCTCTCCTATACTATTTACTTACTTACTTAGGTGGCCATGACAACCCGTTGACGGGTTACGGCCGACTTCATCAGCTCTCGCCAGGCGTCTCTGCTTCGCGCGCGCCGTCTCCAATCTCTTTCACCAAGCGCGGTAAGGGCTTCCTCGGCCTGGTCAATCCATCGGAGGCATGGTCTTCCTCTTCGTCGTCGACCCTCGGCTTTCGCCTCAAACACCTTTTTCGCTGGAGCTTCTTCATCCATACGAAAGACATGACCCAGCCAACGTAGTCGCTGAATTGTTATACGCTGGACTATGTCAATGTCGTCGTAGAGCTCGTACAGTTCGTGGTTCATTCGAATGCGATAGTCGTCGCCAACTCGAACAGGACCAAAGATTTTGCGAAGAACTTTCCTCTCGAACACCCCAAGAGCGGCTGCATCTGCTTGCGATACCACCCATGCTTCAGCGCCATAGAGAAGCACAGGTATGATGAGCGTCTTGTAGAGTGTTAGTTTTGTCGATCGAGAGAGGGCTCTGGAACCTAATTGCTTACTTAGCCCGTAGTAGCACCTATTAGCAATTGTTGTTCTTCGCTTTATCTCCAGGCTGACATTGTTGTTGCTGTTTACGGCGGTGCCAAGGTAAGTAAACTCCTTGACAACTTCAAAGTTATATTTGCCTGCTGTAACATGGGAGCCTAGACGCCGCACTTCCCTATTTGCAGACAGCATATACTTTGTTTTGCCCTCGTTCACCGTCAAACCCACTTTGGCTGATTCCTTTTCGATAGCGGCGAAAGCAGCGGTTACATCTCTCTTGGTTCTGCCGATAATATCGATATCGTCAGCATACGCAAGGAGCTGGACACCTTTGTAGAAAATGGTGCCATTTCGATGTACACCTGCCTTTCGTAGGATCCCCTCCATGATGAAATTGAAGAGATCGCATGATAGCGGGTCGCCTTGTCTGAAACTTCGTTCGGTATTAAAGGTTTCGGAGAGGTCATTTCCTACCTTGACGGAGCTGCATGTATTGCTCAACGTCATCTTGCAGAGCCTAATCAACTTTGCAGGTATACCGAACTCAGACATTGTTGCGTACAGGCAATCCCGAATCGGGCTATCGAACGCAGCTTTGTAATCAACAAAGAGATGATGGGTGTCGATTTGGTTTTCGTGGGTTTTTTCCAGGATTTGGCGTAGTGTAAAAATCTGGTCTATGGTGGACTTGCCAGGACGAAAGCCACACTGATAAGGTCCAATCAGTGTTTTGGTATGCGGCTTCAATCTTTCACACAATACGCTCGAAAGAACCTTATATGCCATGGATATAAGACTGATACCTCTGTAGTTGGCGCAGATTGTCGGGTCTCCTTTCTTAAGTATAGGACAAAGCACACTGAGATTCCAATCGTCGGGCATGCTTTCTGCTAGCCATATTTTGCTGATGAGTTGATGCATGCACCTTATCAATTCACCGCCGCCGGTTTTAAACAATTCAGCAGCCAGGCCGTCAGCACCTGCGGCTTTGTTGTTTTTGAGTCGCTGGATAGCAACTTTAACCTCGTCATGGCTAGGTGGTGGAATTTCCACTCCATCATCGTCGATTGGTGGTGTCAGACTGCATTCTCCAAGGGCGGAATTGTTGGTATCGTCGCCTGCAAGCAGATTGGAAAAATGCTGTCTCCATAATCTCAATGCGCACTGCGTGTCTGTTACCAGATCACCATTCTCATCTCTACAAGTGGATGCTCCGGGCTTGAAACCTTGGGTTAGACGCTTAACCTGCTGGTAGAATTTTCGAGCATCCTTCCTGCCCTGGTACACCTCAATTTTTTCTCGCTCACGCTTTTCCTGCTCTCTTTTTTTACGTCTGAAAAGGCATCTCTCTTCCTTCCTCTTATCGCGATAGTTTTCGTGCATGGCTCGCGTTGCAGCTGACTGCAGCGTCTTTTTATGTGCGGCGTATTTTGCTGCTGTCGCGTCGCGACACTCCTGGTCATACCATTGGTTGCGAGGTTGCGGGCGCCGAAAACCAATGACTTCTTCAGCAGCAGTGCGCATGGAGTGGGATATATGCGCCCAAAGTCCGCCAGCGTCGTCGAGGCAAGAGTAAGGTTGGTTGAGCTTAACCGAGAGTTGAGCGGAGTAGGCCTCGGCGGTCCTTTGTGATAGCAGCTTATCGACATCAAGCTTTCGTTGCACACCTGTGCGTACATTCTTCGCATTGCACAATCGCATGCGGATCTTGGCTGCAACAAGATAATGGTCGGAGTCAATATTGACCCCCCGAAATGTGCGCACATCCAGTACACTTGAAGCGTGCCTTCCGTCGATCACAACATGATCAATTTGGTTTCGCGTTTTTTGATCCGGGGACAGCCAGGTTGCCTTTTGGATATCGAGGTGTTGGAATCTGGTGCTACTAACTACCATGTTTCTCGCCGCGGCGAAGTCGATCAGTCTTAGACCGTTATTCGAAGTGGTCTCGTGGAGACTGAACTGACCGACAGTGGAGCCAAAGATGCCTTCTTTTCCGACCTTCGCATTAAAATCGCCGAGAACTATTTTTACGTCGTGGGCCGGGCAGCGATCATACACGTCCTCTAGGCTCGCGTAGAAGGTGTCCTTGACAGCATCGTCCTTTTCCTCCGTCGGGGCATGTGCGCAAATAAGGCTGATGTGGAAGAATTTCGCCTTGATGCGGATTGTCGCCAGCCTTTCGTTCACAGGTGTGAACCGGGAAACAAGATGGCGTAGTTTCCGACTTACGACGAATCCGCATCCAAATTCGCGCTTCTCCGCATGGCAGCTGTAGTAGATATCGCAGTCTGCTCTCTTAGAGCAGCCTTGTCCTTTCCATCGCATCTCCTGGATGGCGGTGATGTCAGCCTTAATTTTTTCGAGGGCTTCCGCCAGTTGGACAGTGGCACCTTCCCTATAAAGGGTCCGGACATTCCAGGTGCATATCCGTAAATCATTATCCGTTTTTCGTTTGCGGTGGTCGTCAACGTAGTGGGGGTTCATATCCGAGGCTGATTTTGTTTTCATTGGGAAGTTATAATGTGGTTGGGACCCAAACCCTACGCACATTCCATTTTTAAGGTCTTGAAGAGACCCCTCAAGTTTATTGTCTGGAGGAGACATCGCCGCTCAAATTGGCCGCCAAAGTTTATCGGGTGACGTTTTTTGACGTTTCCAGGAGACACCACGCGGAGGTTTTGAGTCGACTTGAGACGATTTCGACATGGATAATGCTGGCCTCGCCAAGTTGAGGCAGTCAGACACGTTGCCATGTGAAGATCGCCCCCTTTTGTCTCTCCTATACTATTTGGTTCAGAAAAATCTATATCTTCACTCGATATAATTTCAGTTTTAAGAGTGTTGTTATTTGAGTCAACAGTTAGCAAAATGGATTCATCGATGTTTTTTATACTTGCCTCAAAGAAAAAAGCAATATCCTCAAGCTCATATGATCCAACTGGTACTGCAATACTTTGAGTTCTGATATAAAATAAATTGTTGTTGACATCTATATTAGGTAAAGAATTAAATGGTACAAAGTCAATTAGCCCGCAGACATATTTTGTATCCAATTTAATTGGGGGAAAATATTTGGCAATCAAAGCTGATGAAGTTCCGCTTAAAGATATTGTAATTGACATTACGAGTATTCGTTATAAACTAACAATCGATATATATTTTTCTTGATTTAAGTATTAAATGAAAGTGTTTTAAAATCGTATATTTTCTTTATTTATATTAGAATTTATTTATTTTCTTAAATGTTAAACATTTTTTTCAGCACATATATAATATTTCTTATGATACTGCATACGTCTACAGATTTATCATTTTGATATAAAGTTTTTAAATTTGGACAGTTTAAATCACCTAAGTTATAAAAAATAATTTTATCAGTTAACAAATTTTGAATAAATTAAATTTTTTTCCAATCCTTCAACATAACAAATACAGTTCTTGTCTTTGATAAATGTTTTAAAATATTCCAAAATATTTGTTAAAGCTGAATTTCCATCTTTCCATTTTAATCCATGATGATGTCTATAAAGCCAATTAATAGAAACTTTTTCTTTTGTTGACAGTAATGAATATTTAAAAGGCGGTTTAATATCAAGTGTTTGAACATGTGAGTCATCAATGGAAACACTAAGTTCTTTAACAATAAATCCATTGTTAATGTGAAAACCTTGCACATCAATTACTTATATTTTTTTTATCCTCCAACATTATGTAATGCTATCAAGAAACCAACGAAGACTGTTTGAATGATGATAAAATATGAGCTTTCTTTATTATAGTTAAACTTCATTATATAGAATGCTTGATCCCAACTTGTATCCATTAATGAACATTCGCAGATATCAGAACCACATGTTGTTTCATTGCTTGACCACACACAATTGGAATAATTTTCTCCAAATTTCGATTTAATATTTATAAATGAAGCTTATTCGTTGAATTTATTTTTTTATTTAATTAGCATAATCTTGTGTTCATGCACTAATGATATATTTTCATTTAAAAAGTCCATAAAAATTTTTGAACGAAAGTCGTTATTCATTATTGTTAATATAATTTTCTTAACGCGTTGAGAGCAAATTTTATACTAATTGCTACTTACCAGATTATATATAAATTGATTTAAGATATATCCATATCCAATTCATGTTTATAATCTTGAATGCTGATTAATGTAATTAATTTAATAGTTTAAAATTCAGTTCTATTTTCATTATTATTCATTATATCATTATTCATTATTAGGCAATTTAATTGCGAATTCAGTATTTTTCAATTCATTTTCACTCAAATCAATAGGCACTGCAGCTGATAATACTTGAAGTACACATATATAAGAAAGCAATATTATAAGAAAATTTTTCATTTTAAGTATTCTTATTAGATATGTTAATTTGTCAACGTTATGTCTAAGAGTGATACAATTACACTGAGTTGTTGTTCATATCTTGCAATATATACACATTAAGGTGCCTCGACTTGTATGAAGAAAAAAAAAGTTCCATTTGTACCCATTTTAAAATGAACCTTGATGTATTCTATGATCATTCCCAAAATATTTTGGCTTTGCCGAAATCCGTCAGTGAGCTAAACTATTTTGCAAAAACCTCCATAAATCATGTTTTCCGTATATATACTGGCTAGTGTAATATATGTAAATAAATAAACCATCTCAAATTATAGGCCTGAAAAAGTTCTTTCAATCTGCATCAAAAATTTGTATAAATTTGCAATTGGATTAAAGATAATGATGTTTTTCATGATTGTTTTCTTAGTTTTTTAGATGATTTTAAAAAATTCTACATTGAAACAAACGCTTGAAATAAAAAAAATACAGTATTTTGGATTTTAAAAAGTTTATTTTCAGGTAAACTGCACACAAATGGAGAAATAAAACAAGAGCCATACTTTATTAAACAAAGAAAAATGTCCAAAATATATGACAGCCGTGCATACCTTTCCAGCTATATCTTGATAACGACGATTGTATAAGAAATAATAAAGTTATTTGAATTTTTGTGAAAATAATCTCAAAAAAATGCATGAAAACATCATTATACTTAATCCAATTGCAAATATTTTCAAATTTTTGATGCAGATTGAACGAACTTTTTCAGTAGCTCGTTCTTGTAAATAAATGGACAAGTTACCGATTTTTGTGACGTCACGTTGTATCGATCCTTATTTACCGATTTCGTGAGAACTAGTGTTTGTGTAAGTGCAAATCGTTAAATATTTGGTCCGTGGTGAAAAAGAACACAAATCGAGAAGAAATGTTGTGAAACTGAATCAAATGACAAGCAGCTGTTCGTTTGCATTTATTTTATTTTTTGGACTGTAAAATTTTATAATATCGCTGTTATTATTATTAGTCTTGTTATTAAAAAGTGAATATTTGAAAGTAAAATGAGTTATACTTTTGTTGTTATGTATGCCATAAGGCACGACCGCAGGAATATGTTGCGGATTCAGAGACGCCACTTGAGAGACACCTCGGATCCTTTTCACATTCCTGAAGCCCGGTTTGTGGAACTATTTAGGTTCTCCAAAGATGCAGCCATTGACCTACTGAGTGAGATGCGTCCTTATATGGAAACGGGTCAGAGAAGCACGTTTATTCCAAACTCTCTTCGCCTCTGTGCAGCCTTGCATTTCTACGCCACCGGATCCTTCTTGCGTGATATAGGGCAAGACTTTGTGTGCCCAATTAGCAAGACAATGATCAGCGGCATTATTCATCAAATAACAAAAATAATTGAAAATTATTTAATGAAAAAATATATTGTTTTCCCGACCACTTCCGAAGATCAACGTTTGGTGAAAGAAAGGTAATTTATAAATAAAGAAATAACATGTGTTGGTGTTTTATTTTTTACATATTTTAGATTTTTTGAAGCTACTAGATTTCCCGGTGTCTTGGGTGCTATTGATTGCACGCACGTCAAAATAAAAAAACCTCCAACTGACGTCGAATATTGCTACATAAATCGCAAAGGGTATTTTTCAAAGAATGTTCAGTTAGTTTGCGACTTGGATCTAAGAATTTTAGGATGCTACGCAAGGTTTGGAGGAAGTACTCACGACGCCTATATATGGGAAAGTAGCAGACTAAAAGGTTTTCTTCACAGCAAGTACTCGGAGAATGGAACATCTGACGGTTGGCTGATTGGTGACTCGGGATATCCTCTACAACCATGGCTGATGACACCATACAGAAATGTTGAAAGTGCAAGCCAGGAGCAGTTCAACAAGACACATATTCAAGCCAGAAACTGTGTTGAAAGACTGAATGGCGTTTTGAAAAAAGTTTTTGGATGTTTGTCAGGAGATCGTGGTTTAATGGTGTCACCAGTTTTCTCTGGTTCTATCATTAATGCATGCTGCACTCTGCATAATATTCGGAGGAAATACAACTTACCACTTCCGGAAGTTGAATATAATGTTACTTCTGAAAATGTTGACGACGCAATGAACTCAAACTCGGTTTTGAGTGAGGGCAGAGCTACTCGAGAAAATATTACCAGAAATCATTTTCAAAATCCAACCACATAAACTAACCATAAAAAACCTTTTTATAAAAGTACACAACGCAACTTCAAAGAAGTTAAATCATAAAATTAGAAATGTTTTAAATCATTCATTTTGTTTTTATTAAATTCATTAATTCGCACTTTTACGCAAAGGTTTTTATTTTATAATAATAAATAAGACTAATAACTAACCATAATTTTAATATGACTAGGTCGAGGAACTTTAAGGCACTGTGGCAGTAGCTTTCGTGTCAACAGCAGAAACAATGTTGTAAAATCTAAAAATAAAACGAAAAATACATTAAAATTCAGGTTCTAAACTTCAAATTAAGCATTAATTTATCTTAATTTGTGCATTATTAAAATATAAAAAATATTCCACTAAAAACGTTTCAAAATAAACATTTTTCAGTTTATTTATGTTTTTTACAAAACATTCGCGGCAGAGAAAACAAACTTTTTTTTAAAATTCATAATTCAGTCAAAACAAACATTTTTCCAAAACAAATGATTTTTTAAACCTTAAAAAAATTGGTTATCGTATGACATGAGCTTGGTTTTTAATTTTTTTTTTTTTAATTTTTGGTGATGTTCCAAATTTGAAAGTGTGTTTTTTTCGAAAAAAATATTGACTTTAAAAAATCATACAAAATCGAAAAAAAATTAAAAAAACAAAAGCTCGTGTCATACGATAGCGAATCAAGTTTAAAAAACTACAAAAAAAAATTTCGTCAAAAAATGTTAATTTCGTGTTTTCTTTAGAATCTTAAGAATATTTACTAAAATACAAAATTATAAAAAAAGTCGATTTAAAAAACGGCCAATGTCATGTCCACCCTTAACACTTCATTGCAAGTAATAAAGCTTATTTTAAATAAAAGAGTTAAAAACATAATCAAAATATAAACAACAAAAAATTCAAAATATTCTGTATAAAAAATTTTTAATAAGTCTTAAAGCTTCAAAAGTTAAATTAGGTTTGTAAAAAGGTTTCTAAATTTAATTAGAAAATTTGATAGGTTAAATTTGCGGCTTAAAAACTGAAACAAGTGGAAGTTTGATTCACATTTACCTTTAATTTTTGTTTTGCATGCAAATCAGCATCTGAGCAAGGGTTTCATTTTGAATTTGAATCAAGCGTTCTATGTTATTTAGAACACCCATGATTTGTGCTTGGTTTTCTCCACAAACTTTTTTTACTTCCTCCAAACAACTTTGGGAGGAAGGCTCTCGAACTCTTGCTCTTCTCTGTGGTGTTGGTTCGTTAGTGTTTTGCTGTGGTAGCCTTGGCAGTAAACAAACGTTTTCTGGAACGCACTCAACATCCAGCACTTCCACTTGGCTATCATCGAGGTACACGATATCTTCATAAAACGTAGATGCAGCCTCAGTCTAATGGTTGTTTATTTAAAATTATGATGATATAGCAAGCAAAACTTAAAACTAAGCTAAGTAAAATATTACCTGAAATCCAGCTTCGACCGTATGTCCGTCTCCATCAACTGCGTCCTTCGAGAAGAAGTCGAGAACTTCCTTATCCAAGCCTTCGATTGGTTTGGGTCCTTCCGACGCAGGCAAATTCCCTGTCCTATTTTTAAATGCCCGGTGACGGCCATACTGCTGCTTCACGGAAGATTTCCAAACAATCCAACTCTGCAAAAATACAAACATCAAGATATTATAGCTTGTATAAAAGTTATACGTACCTTCTTCCATTGGTCAGCTCTTTTTAGGGATCCACCCATAGCGTTTAGTTCCTGCGCCACAGCTTCCCATGTAGCGGAGTGCTCTTTCTTGGCGTCCTGTGTCACGAACTGGCCCTTTCCAACATGCCGGTGCTGCTGCATTAGCTCCAAAAGCCGACGTCGCTGTGACTTTGAAACTCGCCCGGACTTAACTTGCTGTTAAAATAAATATACTTAACTCTATAATATATATTTATATATTACTTTAGCTTACCTTCTCATTATTTTTATTCATTTTATTTAATATTTAAAGCGTTTGTTTACTTCCACAAAAAAAAACTAACTATCGGCAGTATTCTCATTACCCTTAGAGCCAGTGATAAAAACTTGAATTTTTATCGATTCACTTTTCTTACACGAACACTTTTTTGAAGTATTCTATTGAAGTGAAATCGGAACATCTGACAGCTTGTCGATTTGGAACAAATGAATTGAACAGAAATCGATTCAGATGTTTACACGAACACTTAAGGTGAGACTTACGTCATAGTGACGTCAAATCGGTAATATGGATCGGTAACTGCGATCGGTACGAGTTACAAGAACGAGCCACAGGCCTATAATTTGAGACAGTTTATTTGTTAACAACTATTACACTAGTTAAAATATATACGGAAAACATGATTTTTTGAGGTTTTTGCAAAATGGTTTAGCTCACTGACGGATTTCGGCAAAGCCAAAATATTTTGGGAATCATCATAAAAAACACCAAGGTTCATTTTAGGATGGGTACAAATGAAACTTTTTTTTCAAGGCACCTTAATACACATACATCGAAACATATAAAACAATATATGTACCTGTTTAACCGCAACTGATAAGAAATTGTTAAACATGTGGATACAAATGTTGAAAAATAAGTTATTTATTAAATTTTAAAAGACAGTTTAAACAATAAATTTTTTTTTCTTAACCGCAACTGATAAGAAATTGTCGAATATTTAGATATAATAACATCAATTAGGCAATTATTTAATAACAATTTCCAGTCTTAGAATATATATCGCGGTGAAAAAGCTAACAGAAAAAAATAAAGAAAACCAGTCTTTCCAGAGCAAACGGAAACAGAAACAAAATATGGTTAAAGTATTAGATGTCTTGTGAATAAAGAATATTATATATATTTACCAAAGAGATTTCTGGCTATTACTAAGCATCAGATGAATTATTTAAATGAAACTCCACACATTCTAATAAAAGTCAAGGACCTGCATGGCGTATTTTCCTTTAATATTAAAAAGAAGATGGTTAATGGAAATATATTCTACAACAACTTATATGAAAGCTCCGAAGAAGAAGATGAACGAGGTGTAGAGAAACATATTTTAAAGAATCAATTTTAAAAATTTTGTAGAAAAAAAATCAGAATAAAAAGCCGAAAAAAAATTTAAATTATTAACGTATAAAATAAAATATAACGTTTTTCTTTATTAGGTGTATGTATTCAGATATATAATTTATTTATAATACAATTAAAGAAGGTTTCCAAGTATATTGTTATTGTAGCTCATCTTTATTTATCCAAGAATTATGTTGATCGGAAAATCCTAGCCACTTAACGTTCATTTTCTGGCCCTTTGTTTTAATAATTTTTTCAATCAAGTATGTATTTGGAAAATGTGTTTTCAATACTTCATGTTCATAGAATCCACCAATAATAGGATTTCATTGATAGTCTTCCAATAAATAAGTTACAGGGTTTGTGTTCTGTATAGTGCGAATTGTACAAATTTCAGTAGTCCAGTTTGGTGTTTATCCTTTGCAAAAATATGCTTATATTTACTTATTTGAACCCGATCTCCAACTTTTAGTTTACCCGTTGAAAGTTGAAAGAGAGTCAAAAGGGGATGAGCCAAAAAGTTCGCGAATTTTTTGATGACAATAGCAGGCAACCCATCGGGTTCAGGAGAATAATCATATTTAAAATTATGCAACTTTGCTAAGACATCAGCTAATGTTACATCAACAGAAGTCAGTGACGTTTGAGCACAGTTCCTTAATGAAGAAAAGTATTCATAGTCTAGTTCATCGTTATGACTTGTGAATGACTGACTGAAGAAATTTGCGAATAGGTTTGCAATTATTTCCGGGTTGTCTGAGGAGATATCTGAAAAAGTTAGGGTTGATGGGAAGTTGTCAGATTTTCTTTTGATATTAATGAACTTGTAGAAGCTTTTAGGATCCAACAACAATTTAGTTTCAATATGAGCAAGGTAAGACTCATATAGGTTTTCACAAAGTGCAGAAAAAAGATTATAGACGTGACGATAATTTGTGAGGTCAAGAGAAGAACGAAAAAAGTAAATAAGTACGCCCAAATTGTTCCTCTTATTACGAAGTGAGCGTAGTTCTTTATTGTACCAGGGAGGAGATGACGAAAAGTTATTTTACCTAGTAAAGGGGAGTGATTGTGTGAAGCAGTCAAAAATTATGTCATAGAAGAGAGCAACAGTATTATCAACACTGTCATGAGCATTATCGAAAATATAGTGAAAATCGATTCTACTCAACAAAATTTCAAGTTTTACAAAACTATTATTGTTGCGTGCTCAAAGTGCGTGTTTATTATATTATTGTTGCAAGATAGGGTAAGAGATAGATTTGGGTGGTACTGATCGAGTGTTGAAAGTAGATGGTTACTCGCGGGGACAACACAATTATCTGAATCTGAAGAATATACAAGATCTAGCTGCCTGCCAATATTGTTAGTTACTCCACTCAACTGGTAAAGGCCGGAGTCTGAAAGACAGCTAGTGAAGAGAATTTCAGATGTGGCATTTGTAGGAAAATAGTAACACTCGTCATCTGACAGAACCCATTGTAGGCTAGGAAGATTAAAGTCCCCCAGAAATATAACGGTGTCAGATGGATGAATAAGATCAAATAGTGAACCGATTGCGTCTTCTGTAAGTTGATAACCATTCACTGGTTGATAGGGGCGAATATAACAGCAGATAATGAATATGTTTCGTTTTGCAATACAAAGCTTGGCACAAATAAATTCAAAGTAAGCTGTATGGGAATTTTTTACAAATGTTGGATCGAAGCGATTGTGAATAGCAAGAAGGACACCACGACCTGAGGTAAGATCGATTTTATCGATTCCATCGTCTCTGAACACCACGAAATCAGAAGCAAAGACCTCAGTATCCTTGAAGTCCTGGGTAAGATTAGTCTCTGTAATGGCAAAAATATCGTAAGGAAGCTTAAGAGAGTTAAGGAACACTGTAGAGAATTTGGTGCGTAGTCATCTTACGTTTTGGTAATAAAGAGATACAAATAATGGGCTTGGAATAGGGTTTGGATTATGAGTTAGCAGGTTAGGAATAATATTGCTGTTGCTCTTTACGGGACTTTTGAGGGTAAGAGACATGTTTTGACCTTACGTGAGCACCATATGTGTCAAGATCCTCTTTAACTTGATTGATCGTCAAGTCAAGTTGCTCGTGGAAACTGGTGAAAAGATTGCGCAATTCATCCACCTCGGTAGGTAAACCTTCTTGCTGTATCAAAACTTTGAGGTTTGTCTTGGTTTTGCCTTCAATACATGTAGAGACCGGCGCTTTATGCATGTAAGCTAGATACAAACGCACATTGCTAAAAACATTGTTCTCTCTAAGGCGAGAGAGACTGTATCTGCTCTCATTGTCAAAACAAGAGTTCAAAGTTAGTTTTACTTTTGGTGGTTGAAGAGGGTCGATGAACTATTTGGGCGCGTTTGCATTTTACCATGGGGTAAAAAAATATAATTAAATTTATCTCGGAATAGAAATACTCGTTATTAAAAACATACAGAATTCATAATTTAAATTTAATTAATTAAATTTAAAATTTTTTTTCTCAAAACAATCTTTAATTAAAATAAAATCCCTGCATTCTTTTGAGCGTTCAGACAACAGTCATATAATTGAGGTCGAGGTAGGAAATCACCTTTTAGAACCTTTAATAACGAACGAGGTTTCAGACACGCTATACGCGATCATGCGATCTCTTCAATTTCATCATGGAGGGGATCCTACGAAAGGCAGGTGTACATCGAAATGGTACCATTTTCTACATTGGTGTCCAGCTCCTTGCATATGCTGATGATATAGATATTATTGGCAGAACCAAGAGAGATGTAACGGCTGCTTTCGCCGCTATCGAAAAGGAATCAGCCAAAGTGGGTTTGACGGTAAACGAGGGCAAAATAAAGTATATGCTGTATGCAAATAGGGAAGCGCGGCGTCTAGGTTACCATGTTACTGCAGGCAAATATAACTTTGAAGCTGTCAAGGAATTTACATACTTTGGCACCGCCGTAAACAGCAACAACAATGTCAGACTGGAGATAAATCGAAGAATAACAATTGCTACTAGGTGCTACTACGGGTTAAGTAAGTAATTAGGTTCCAGAGCCCTCTCTCGATCGACAAAACTAACACTACAAGACGCTCATCATATCTGTGCTTCTCTATGACGCTGAGGTGTGGGTGGTATTGCAAACAGGTGCAGCCGCTTTTTGAGTGTTTGAGAGGAAAGTTCTTCGCAAAATCTTTGGTCCTGTTCGAGTTGGCGACAACTATCGCATTTGAGTGAACCACGAATTGTACGAGCTCTACGACAACATTGACTTAGTTCAGCGTATAACAATTCAGCGACTACGTTGGCTGGGTCATGTCTTTCGTATGGATGAAGAAGCTCCAGCGAAAAAGGTGTTTGAGGCGAAAGCCAAGGGTGGACGATGAAAAGGAAGACCATGCCTCCAATGGATTGACCAGGCCTAGGAATCCCTTACCGCGCTTGGTGAAAGAGATTGGAGACGGCGTGCGCAAAACAGAGACGCCTGGCGAGAGCTGATGAAGTCGGCCGTAACCCGTCAACGGGTTGTCATGTCCACCTAAGTAAGTAAGTAACACTTTAATTAAATATATTTATTGTAAAATTTTCTTAATGAAAGTCCACCTATGTAATTCTGTAGCACAAATATGATATTTTAAAATTTTTTTCATAAAAATCGGTCCAGTAGTTTTCGAGTCTTCTTTTCACTTTATATTTCCACTTCAATTTTATATAATAGTATAGATATACCGCACGATCACCGGCAAAGTCGTGCGCTTTCAAGAAGGAGGGCGAAGACGAAAAGTACACCCACGTCAAAGGGTTACTAGCAGCTGCAACAAGACACGGCAACATCAACGTGAAGGAACACCCTCTTCAGGGACATCCATATTCTAGAGGGACACTAACGTCAAAGAGACACCCTGATACAAATCTACGTCTACCGATAAACACCCACATCAGGGATGTCCACACTTAAGGGGCACTCACACTTACGAGACACCCACGTCAAGGGACACTCAAGCTAACGAGACACCCACACTAACGGACACCCCCATCATGGGACTGCGTATTTTTCAACCTCTGAAAATAAATTCTTTTACGAAACCCTGGACAGCCGCTGAGCATCCAGAGGTTCGTTACAAGTAGCGCCCGAGCAGAGGCTGCACGCTAGCAGAGTACCAGAAAAAAAAGAACCCTTTGGACAAACCGCTTGAAAATAAAGCATCAGATTAATACACCGTATTTTCTTCAAACTCACTCCACGACACTACACCAGGATGAAGACATCTTGGGTTTACAGTCTTCGTAAAGATGAACTTTTAACATATCTTAAAGAGTTCAGTCTTGAAGACACAGGCACCGCCGAAGATCTGCGCAAGCGTTTCACAGTTTTCATCAACGAAGGCGACAACAAAAAAGTAACAATTTAAAGACTTCTAGAATTGGAATTCTCGCACACAAGAGAAACTTCACCTGGAGTACCAACAGTCAGCGAAAGTCATAATACTGCATCCCACACAAGAACAACGACTTTGGACGTACCCGAAGCACCAGCAAGCTATGCCACATTTCAACATGGGGTGCCACAACTTAAGAAACTTCCGCCATACCCCGCCACGTATCTTACCATCGCTGAAAAAGTCCGCAATTGGTCTCTAAAATACGAGGAAGACCAGGCCCCTATCAGTTTCATCGAACGCGTCGAAGAGTTAGCCGAAGTTTATGGCCTTCAAATAAACTTTTTGCCACGAACTATGCCGGAACTCTTGCGCGTTACAGCAGCAGTATGGTTCCGCAACAATAACCAGCACTGGAACGACTGGGCATCATTCAAGGAAGACTTCATACAGTTTTTCCTTCCATCACATGCAATAACAATAGAGTTCAGCTACTACAGCTTTTTCGCACATTCTCTGCATTAATCTATTTGAAGCCACAATCCAGATTTCATTGAAATATTTCAATGTAATGAATTCCACCGGCTCCAAACAAATCAATGTGGGAAAAATTTACTCACCACAGAATATATTGGGCTCAGGGACAACACAGGACATAACAACTAACCATGCATACACAAACACAAATCTAATTACACAATAGCTTTCAATCTACTTTTGAGTTGACCTTTTGACAAACTAACATCAAAAAATGTACAGTTGTTTACAGAGGAACTCATGCGGTTCAAGGGAGCAGTAGCCATGTAATTTGTTCTACTAAATGGTAGATAAATTAAGTCGTTAGCATTTCTACTACTTCTACGGTTAGAGTTAAAGTTTACAAGAGAAAGTAATTCCAGACAATCGAATACACCGGTTATGAGTTGGTGTAAATAGACGATATCCGCAGACTTCCTCCGTTCACTTAAAAATTGCATTTTTAATAGTTTTAAACGATCCTCGTAAGGAGGAAGGTTCAAAAAATCAATCCCACCTAAGCCCCTAAGAGCAAACCGAACAAAACGTTTTTGGATTCTCTCTATACGTTCAACATGCACACTATAACTTGGGGACCAAACTTGACTTGCGTACTCCAAGTGAGGGCGCACTATTGCATAATACAACGTAGAAGTTATAATCATGCTATTGAATTCTTTGGCCCAGCGTTTTATAAATCCAAGCATTGAAGATTCTTTTTTACAAATGTAATCAATATGATTGTTGAACGATTGCTTAGAATCCATGCATATACCAAGGTCTTTGACGGCCTCAACACGACTTAAAGCAGTATCTTTAATATTGTAGTCAAAAATTAAATTATTCCTTTTGCGCGAAAAGGTCATAGTTTGGCATTTAACAGGATTAAGAAACATATTATTTTTAAAGCACCAAACTTCAAAAGATTTCAGGTCAGCCTGGAGTAGGTTGGAGTCGTCTTTAGCATTTATTGTTCTGTATATTTTCATATCATCTGCATAAATTAACAGGTGAGAGTGTTTAATAATGTGGGTAACATCATTAATGGCTAAAATAAACAGAAGTGGACCTAAGTGACTGCCTTGAGGAACACCTGATTCCGCAACAAATTCAGGAGACAAAACCCCTCGGAATCGTATTTGATAAGATCGTTCTGTCAAATACGATTTAATCCAGCTAACAAAATATTGTAGAAATCCCAATTACTTCAGTTTAAATAAAATTAAACTATGTGGTAATTTATCAAACGCTTTACTTAAGTCAGTGTAAATGCAGTCGACCTGGTTACCTAATTCAATTGTATTAAGGCAGAAAGATGTAAAATCGAGAAGGTTGGACACAGTGGATCTGCCATTAACAAAACCATGCTGACAAGTTGTTATGACCTCCACAGTATCTCTTAACCCGATCATACACCACTCTCTCAAAAAGTTTTGAAATCGATGATAGTTTAGCAATGGGCCTGTAATTAGTAACATCATTCCTGCAACCCTTTTTATAAATGGGGCTTATAAACGATTTTTTCCAAAATTGAGGAAAAAGGCTTTCATTTATAGATTTATTAAACAACAAAGAAAGTAGTTGACACAAAAAAGAACCGCATTGTTTTAACACAGCGCCAGGAATTCCATCAGGTCCAGCGCTAAAATCTTCATCTTTCGATCCAATATAATGAAAAATATCCTCAGCGGTAAAGGATATAGATTCCAAAGAAACCTTGGGTGAAGAACTCATATAATCAAAATACCCAACATCAGGGTTAAAAGAATCGGAACAAAATGATTCTTTAAAAAGAGTAGCAAATAGGCCACAGATTATGACGGGATCATCAGTAAAATCGTCAAGAGTTTTAAATGATGAAGGGAATCCATCGGATTTCTTTTTTGTATTTATGAATCCCAAAATTTCCTTGGATCAGACAATATTCTCAGCTTAATATTGTTAGTTAATAGTTGTTGACTGAGACACCACGTCTCTATGCTATTGATAAATGCCAGGTGCAAGCATTGTTCTTCTTTTATTGTTAAAATGAGACATCAGTATGTATTGAATATTTATTTGCTTGAAGCAAGTCGCTTAAACATTTTATTTCCATTAGAACAACACAACTATAGTTCTAAATTTTTCATGTTTTTGTATTTAATAAGGAGTGAACGAAATGTATTTGCTTAAAAAAGACTCAATAAATTTACTTTACTTTACTTAATATTGTCTAAGTATTCATTATATAACGTAGCTGAGCAATTTTCAAATTCCAGAAACAAACATTTGTAAGTTTCTTGGTCATTTGAGTCTAAGCTACAGACATATTTCTTCCATGCTCTGTTTCTGTTGTTATGAAGTGTTTTTAATTCCTTTGTGTACCAGGGGTACGTCGAATCATTCGCAAATTTGAGGCTATATGGTACGGATTGAGAAAACAAAGCAAAGAGTTCCAAATAAAAATAACTAATGGAATTATCAAGATTATTTTCATTTATGTATTCTAAAATTACATTGAGTTTACTATGAATCAAATTATTCAACTTCAAAAAGTCAGCTTTTTTAAAGTTGAATTCATAAACTTTGTCTATGGAATTTGAATTAACTATATTTTCTCTATCTGATTTGTACCAAATACTCAATGGTGGATGGTATTCATCAACAGTTGTAAGAGTATGGAAGGCCCTCTTAACAATGACATTGTTACTGTCTGTAGTTAAGACCAGGTCAAGAAGTCGATTAAGACTATTATAAATACAACTAACTTGTTGTAAGTCAGAACATATGTATATTATCAACGAATATATGTTCTTGGCGGGTCTTCGAATTAGATACACATAAATATGTATCAGCGTCAGAAGAATGCCATTTTAAGTCAGACAAATTAAAATCGCCCCACAATAAAATGTCGTCATTAACGTCAAGTAAATTTATAATGTATTCTATGGAATCTGCAAGGTTTGCATAGACGTCAGCACTGCTCTTTGGAGGAACATACGCATTAACAACATATACATTGGAATTACAATGTACAACCTTAACGCATATAAGTTCGATATTGAAAGAGCAGGGAATATCAATAAAGGAACTAACAAAAGAGTTCCTAACAGCTTATAAGACACCACCACCAACAGCAGAAATATTGTCAGTGTGCCTGTCCTTTCTAAAAACTTGGAAACCATTGTCAAACAACTCCAAGTCTGTAATGCTTCCGTTCAGCCACGTCTCCGTTAACGCAATAATATCCTCAGAAAAATTCTGAGTTGACAAAAATATGTCATGCGTCTTAGAACGTAATCCCCTTACATTTTGATAGTAAAGGGATAGCCTATTTAGTTTTTTTGAGACTGACGCACGGGTTTGTTGGACCTTCTAGACTTATTTTTAGGCTGAAACTCAGAAACGAGAATATTATTGCGGCACGACCGGTAAAAAGTCACGCGATTGTATATAAAATATACCGCACTATCAACGGCAAAGTCGTGCGCTTTCAAGAAGGAGGGTGAAGACGAAAAGTACACCCACGTCAAAGGGTTACTAGAAGCTTCAACAAGACACGGCAACATCAACGAAAGGAACACCCTCTTCAGGGACATCCATATTCTAGAGGGACACTAACGTCAAAGAGACACCCTGATACCAGCCTACGTCTACCGAGAAACACCCACATCAGGGACATCCACACTTAACGGGGGACATAACATGGCCGTTTTTTTAAATTGACTTTTTTTTATTATTTTGTATTTTAGTAAATATTCTTAAGATTCTAAAAAAAAATCATGGAACTGTATGGAAAAATTCCTACGGGTTCAAAAGTTACAGCCGGATTAGTGAGAGCGCATTTTTTTTTTTCGCGTTTTTCTTTGTTCACAAACTTTGAACGCGTTTATTTCGAAACCATGTTTTTCGTACTGCTTGTGGCACTAGCGGGTTAATTTTTTGAGTATATTTTTTTTTGTATTTTTTAAACTCGATTCGGTATCGTATGACACGAGCTTTTTTTTAATTTTTTTTTCGTTTTTTTATGAAGTTTTTTTTTCGTTTTTATATTCAATATTTTTTTCGAAAAAACTCATTTTCAAATTTGCAACATCACTAAAAATTGAAAAAAAATTTTAAAAAAAGGTCCTGTCATACGATAACCAATTTTGTTAAGCTTTAAAAAAAGTAATTTTTTTCCAGATCGGACAATTTTTGCGACTCCCAGCGCTGCAACCACGAGGCCTCGTTTTTTCTCTGCCGCCAGTTTGGAGCTCTATAAAACCCTGTTGGAGTGAAAAATATATTTTTTGTTAATATTTTTTCTTGTTATTTGTTCAATTCTCTACCATTCGTGGTTGATTCGAATGCGATAATCGTCGCCAACTCGAAGAGGACCAAAGATTTTGCGAACTTTCCTCTCGAACACCCCAAGAGCGACTGCACCTGTTTGCGATACCATCGACACCTCAGCGCCATAGAGAAGCACAGATATGATGAACGTTTTGTAGAGTGTTAGTTTTGTCGATCGAGAGAGGGTTCTGGAACCTAATTGCTTACTTAACCCGTAGTAGCACCTAGTAGCAGTTGTTATTCTTCGCTTTATCTCCAGGCTGACTTTGTTGTTGCTGTTTACGGCGGTGCCAAAGTATGTAAACTCCTCGACAGCTTCAAAGTTATATTTGCCTGCAGTAACATGGTAGCGTAGACGCCGCGCTGCCCTATTTGCAGACAGCATATACTTTATTTTGCCCTCGTTCACCGTCAAACCCACTTTGGCTGATTCCTTTTCGATAGCGGCGAAAGCAGCAGTTACATCTCTCTTGGTTCTGCCAATAATATCTATATCATCAGCATACGCAAGGAACTGGACACCATTGTAGAAAATGGTACCATTTCGATATACACCTGCCTTTCGTAGAATCCACTCCATGATAAAATTGAAGAGATCGCATGATAGCGTGTCGCCTTCTCTTTTGCTACTTTTAATACTTTTAGTGTTGTTATTAACCATATTTCGTTACTACTATTCTACATCTCGTACCAAACGCGTACTATTTTCATGTCAAAACGCAAAAGTTGGTAATAATATCATAACGCAACACTTTTGATTCCGTGATTTGATATAAATGCATATCTGTGTCGACAAGGAATAACAGCTAAACTCATTTTCAAAATTACGGGAGAGCATTTTGAAAATTAAAACTGCGTTATGACATGAAAATAGTACGCGTTTGGTACGAGATGTAGAAACCGATGTCTATGTTATTGTATGCAGTGGAAAGGTCTTTTATAGTGCAAGTAAGTTCCGTGAAAAATAAATGTCCTCCATGGCACATTATTTAAATAAAATTAAAAGAAACACATATTTTTTTTGAGAAATAAACAAAAAATACAGGAACTGGTTTCGCTCCACGCCCCGTTTGGCTTTTTTTCGCAATTGTTTTTGAACAGTCTTATAATACGATTAATTCTACTGAGTAAAAGTGGATTTTGTTTTCCATTTCCGATAAGGCAAATAACTGCAAAACGTCATTGAACGTCGGTGCAACCATTTTCGAAGACATCATTTTTAAAAATCAATTAAAAAAAATTGTGAAGACATTGAGAGGCCACACTAGGTGCGTTGAACTCAGTAAAGGTTCATCTTTGAGAATTTTTACAAATTGTTCTTGTAATAAGGGAGACAAGAGGGCGATCTTCACATGGCAACGTGTCTGATTGCCTCAACTTGGCGAGGCCAGCATTATCCATGTCGAAATCGTCCCAAGTCGACTTAAAACCTCCAAGTGGTGTCTCCTGGAAACGGCAAACTATCATCCGTTTAGTTGTCGGCTAATTTCAGCGGCGATGTCTCCTCTAGACTATAAACTTGAGGCGTATCTACAAGAACTTAAAAATGGAATGTGCGTAGGGTTTGGGTACCAACCACATTATAACTTCCCAATGAAAACTAAACCAGCCTCGGATATGAACCCCCACTACGTTGACGACCACCGCAAACGAAAAACGGATAATGATTTACGGATATGCACCTGGAATGTCCGGACCCTTTATAGGGAAGGTGCTACTGTCCAACTGGCGGAAGCCCTCGAAAAATAAAGGCTGACATCACCGCCATCCAGGAGATGCGATGGAAAGGACAAGGCTGCTCTAAGAGAGCAGACTGCGATATGTACTACAGCTGCCATGCGGCGAAGCGCAAATTTGGATGCCAATTCGTCGTAAGTCGGAAACTACGCCATCTTGTTTCCTGGTTCACACCTGTGAACAAAAGGCTGGCGACAATCCTCATCAAGGCGAAATTCTTCCACACAAGCTTAATTTGCGCACATGCCCCGACACATGATAGAATTAGAGATAGGTAGTCCAGATATTTGACATAGCCTTAATTTTTGTAAACAAAAAATATTCTCTCTCAAAAAAATTATTTTTTCATTAGATAACCAGGGTTGTGTTGACTTCGTTTTTTTAGGGTTGTGTTGCGTCTTTTAGCTTAATAGCATAAACACAATTGGAGACGCAGTCGACAGGCAGCAAATGTCATTGTATAGAACGCATGTTTTCTTATGTAGTTGAACAATTTCATGGCAACATGGCAGCACGACTGCAGGGCTTCAGCAGCAGTTGCCGCCAACATAGATCTATTTCTATTTTTCTGGCGACAATATCTGAATTCTGTTTGTAGTAGGCCGTATAAATTTGTCAACATGATTTCAAAACAAAAAAAAAATTATGTTTTACATAAACGAATTTAAGGTGGAACATAAAATTCGCGGGAGAGAAAACAGACCTTTTTAAAAATTCATAACTCAGTCAAAAACAAACATTTTTCCAAAATTTTTTTTGTAATTGTAGAGAATTGAACAAATTATAAGAAAAAAAATATTTATTTTATATTTATAAATATATTTTATAGAGCTTCAAACTGGCGGCAGAGAAAAAAACGGGGGCCTCGTGGTTGCAGCGCTGGGAGTCGCAAAAATTGTCCGATCTGGAAAAAAATAACTTTTTTAAATCTTAACAAAATTGGTTATCGTATGACAGGAGCTTTTTTTAAATTTTTTTTTTTCAATTTTTGGTGATGTTCCAAATTTTAAAGTGTGTTTTTTCGAAACATTGACTTTAAAAATTCATAAAATATCGAAAAAAATTTAAAAAAGCTCGTGTCATACGATAGCAAATCTAGTTTAAAAAAATACAAAAAAAAAATTTTCGTCAAAAAATCAACCCGCTAGTGCCGCAGCCAGTAAGAAAAACATTGTTTCGAGATAAACGCGTTCAAGGTTTGTGAACAAAGAAAAATGCAAGGAAAAATAAAAATGCACTCTTACTAATCTGGCTGTTTTTTCTTAAAATCTTAAGAATTTTTACTAAAATACAAAATTATAAAAAAAACGATTTCAAAAAACGGTCAATGTCATGTCCCCCTTAAAATGAATGAAAATGAGACAAGCTGCTCGTTGTTGTCGCTTTAAAAAAATCAAGAATTTGAAGTCGGGCTGCCGACGACAAGTTGCAGTCGTGAAGCTTGTAGACTGCGTCTCCAATTGTGTTTATGCTATAAAATGTACTTTTTCGATGTAATTGCAAACAAACCACTCACCAGAGGTTAACTAACAGATTTGAGTTTCACAATCAAAGTTAACTAGAGATTAAGCCACCACTGGTGGTTTCACGTAGTTTTCAGCTTCACCCTAATTCTTATTACTTTATTGTTGTATTGGCGCTCATTGAAGGATTCGTGTTGTTGTTTTGTGTGTTCAATTTATATGAAATTTTGCGCTGGCGCGGATGTTGGTTATTGTTAGCTGTTGTAATTGTTGTAATTGTTGTAGCACTCGTCAAATAATTTTTCTGGGCATCACTTATTTAAACCATTAGTTAACTAACAGCTGATTTATGTAATAGAAAAAAGCATCAAAAGAAACGTGAAACAAATAACGATGGATTCCGATTGGAATTACGGTATTGATAGCAAAAAAGCAATTCCAAAAGAAAATAAATGTTTTTAGTGAAAAATTAGGACATCTCGCGTTTGCACTTTGTGTTGCATCCATTATTTTGTCCCTATTAAAGTAAATACCAAAAATTTTTTTTTTACAGTGTTGACATATTTTGTTTACACAATTGCCATTAGTTAACTAAAGCATTGTGAAACCCAAATTACGAAAAGCTATAGTTAACTAACAGCTTTTAGTTAGTTAACCAATTGCTTAACTAATGGTCGTGAAACTGACCCTTAATTAAGTTTGTTACGGCGATAAAAGTTGTTAAAAATTTTCAAATATTTTGTAACTGTCAATTTGGCGAAATTCGTGATGAAATAACTCGCGATTTTGTTTTTTGTTTTTAATTTTGTGTTATTAATATTGTGTGATTTTAATATGCCTTCCACGTGCGCAATTTGTAAATTTTCACAATTATAAAATTGTGTAGGCCCGTTAACTGATCTCAATTTTAAACAAAGTTTAGCTTAAACAAAGTTTATTCCTTAACCTCAGTTTAAATTTTTACGCCGATACCTCATCTCAAAAAATCTAAGTTTAACTTGGTGAGGCAAGTTTAAATTTAAACACAGAAATTCTAGGTTTAAAAAATTTAAACTTAGATTTTGTCTTAGCTTAAAATGTACTTTTTCGATGTAATTGCAAACAAACCACTCACCAGAGGTTAACTAACAGATTTGAGTTTCACAATCAAAGTTAACTAGAGATTAAGCCACCACTGGTAGTTTCACGAAGTTTTCAGCTTCACCCTAATTCTTATTACTTTATTGTTGTATTGGCGCTCATTGAAGGATTCGTGTTGTTGTTTTGTGTGTTCAATTTATATGAAATTTTGCGCTGGCGCGGATGTTGGTTATTGTTGGCTTTTGTAATTGTTGTAATTGTTGTAGCACTCTTCAAATAATTTTTCTGGGCATCACTTATTTAAACCATTAGTTAACTAACAGCTGATTTATGTAATAGAAAAAAGCATCAAAAGAAACGTGAAACAAATAACGATGGATTCCGATTGGAATTACGGTATTGATAGCAAAAAAGCAATTCCAAAAGAAAATAAATGTATTTTAGTGAAAAATTAGGACATCTCGCGTTTGCACTTTGTGTTGCATCCATTATTTTGTCCCTATTAAAGCAAATACCAAAAATTTTGTTTGTACAGTGTTGACATATTTTGTTTACACAATTGCCATTAGTTAACTTAAGCATTGTGAAACCCAAATTACAAAAGCTATAGTTAACTAACAGCTTTTAGTTAGTTAACCAATTGCTTAACTAATGGTCGTGAAACTGACCCTTAATTAAGTTTGTTGCGGCGATAAAAGTTGTTAAAAATTTTCAAATATTTTGTAACTGTCAATTTGGCGAAATTCGTGATGAAATAACTCGCGATTTTTTTTTGTGTTATTAATTTTGTGTTATTAATATTGTGTGATTTTAATATGCCTTCCACGTGCGCAATTTGTAAATTTTCACAATTATAAAATTGTTTAGGCCCGTTAACTGATCTCAATTTTAAACAAAGTTTAGCTTAAACATAGTTTAAAATTCCTTAACCTCAGTTTAAATTTTAACGCCGATACCTCATCTCAAAAAATCTAAGTTTAACTTGGTGAGGCAAGTTTAAATTTAAACACAGAAATTCTAGGTTTAAAAAATTTAAACTTAGATTTTGTCAAAAATTCTCTGAGAAAATTGGAAATATTCTCAATCATAAACAAAAAATAAAAAATAAAAAAATCACACTTCAAAAAAATCAAAACAATAAACAAAAAACAAACTTATTTCAAGTTTTGAAAAAAAAAATATTTCAATGAAACTGACAATTTGCATTATTTTATCAAAAATTTTTGAAATATTTTGATGTTCTACGTCAAAGTTATAGAATTTTTACTACAGTGCCGCTCAAATATGTTTTTTAATCTCAGTTTAAATTTTTAAACAGAGTTTAAGAAAACTGCCGATAAAAATGAGATAAGTTACGAAAATAATTTTAACTGAGTTTAATTTTAACTTTGTTTACGAAATCTGAGATTAAGGAATTTAAACTTCGGAGATCAGTTAACGGGCCTTAGCAAACTATAATCAGCTTTTTGCTGTCGTCGGCTTAAAAATAACTTTAGTTACGCATTTTTCATACTTAAGTTAAACTTAAGTATGGTCAATGAAATGCATTTTCAGAACTTGGTGAAACTGGCTCTTAAACTCTTAAATGTTGCGTCACTATTTCAAAGCTGTAAAATTTTTCAATGTACGCAACTGTACCACTCCTCAAGTCCTCAACTACACTGGCAACTTCACTGAATCGTGAATACGTCTATTCTTTTTATTTGTAATAAAAAAGTATTATAAAACGTAGTGAACGCAAGTACATTTTTCTAAATTGTACTACAGAATAGTATGATTTTTGTACAACTGAGTGCCTGTGATGTCGTCAAAAAGCCTCTCTTTTGAAATAATTGTCAACTAAGGGTTTGAACTTTCATTTTTGGGAGAAGACGTCAAATGTCTGGACTACCTTATAAAATTATTGTATCATGCCCCGACGGAAGAAAAGGACTATGCTGTCAAGGACCTTCTACGCGAGCCTAGAGGACGTGCATGATCGCTGCACGGCCCATGACGTAAAAATAGTTCTCGGCGATTTTAATGCGAAGGTCGGAAAAGAAGGCATCTTTGGCTCCACTGTCGGTCAGTTCAGTCTCCACGAGACCACTTCGAATAACGGTCTAAGACTGATCGACTTCGCCGCGGCGTGAAACATGGTAGTTAGTAGCACCAGATTCCAACACCCCGATATCCAAAAGGCAACCTGGCTGTCCCCGGATCAAAAAACGCGAAACCAAATTGATCATGTTGTGATCGACGGAAGGCACGCTTCAAGTGTACTGGATGTGCGCACATTTCGGGGGGTCAATATTGACTCCGACCATTATCTTGTTACAGCCCAGATCCGCATGCGATTGTGCAATGCGAAGAATGTACGCACAGGTGTGCAACGAAAGCTTAATGTCGATAAGCTGCTATCACAATGGACCGCCGAGGCCTACTCCGCTCAACTCTCGGTAAAGCTCAACCAACCTTACTCTTGCCTCGACGACGCTGGCGGACTTTGGATGCATATATCGCACTCCATGCGCACTGCTGCTGAAGAAGTCATTAGTTTTCGGCGCCCGCAACCTCGCAACCAATGCTATGACCAGGAGTGTTGCTACGCGACAGCAGCAAAATACGCCGCATATAAAAAGACGCTGCAGTCAGCTGCAACGCGAGCCATGCACGAAAACTATCGCGATAAGTGGAAGGAAGAGAGAGGCTTTTTTAGACGTAAATTAAGAGAGCAAGAAAAGCGTGAGCGAGAAAAAATTGAGGTGTACCAGTGCAAGAAGGATGCTCGAAAATTCTACCAGCAGTTTAAGCTTTTAACCCAAGGTTTCAATCCCGGAGCTTCAGTTTATAGAGATGAGAATGGTGATCTGGTTACAGATACGCAGTGCGCATTGAAATTATGGAGACAGCATTTTTCTAATCTGCTTGCAGGCGACGATACCAACAATTCCGCCCTTGGAGAATGCAGTCTGACACCACCAATCGACGATGATGGAGTGGAAATTCCACCACCTAGCCATGACAGGGTTAAAGTTGCTATCCAGCGACTCAAAAACAACAAAGCCGCAGGTGCTGACAGCCTGGCTGCTGAATTATTTAAAACCGGCGGCCGTGAGTTGATAAGGTGCATGCATCAACTCATCGGCAAAATATGGCTAGCGGAAAGCATGCCCTACGATTGGAATCTCAGTGTGCTTTGTCCTATACTTAAGAGAGGAGACCCGACAATCTGCGCAAACTACTGAGGTATCAGTCTTATTTCCATTGCATAGAAGGTTCTTTCGAGCGTATTGTGTGAACGATTGAAGCCGCATACCAAACACTGATTGGACCTCAGTGTGGCTTTCGTCCTGGCAAGTCCAGCATAGACCAGATTTTTACACTACGCCAAATCCTGGAGAAAACCCACGAAAACCAAATCGACACCCATCATCTCTTTGTTGATTACAAAGCTGCGTTCGATAGCCCGATTCGGGATTGCCTGTACGCAACAATGTCTGAGTTCGGTATACCTGCAAAGTTGATTAGGCTCTGCAAGATGACGTTGAGCAATACATGCAGCTCCGTCAAGGTAGGAAATGACCTCTCCGAAACCTTTAATACCGAACGAAGTTTCAGACAAGGCGACCCGCTATCATGCGATATCTTCAATTTAATCATGGAGGGAATCCTACGAAAGGCTGGTGTACATCGAAATGGTACCATTTTCTACAATGGTGTCCAGCTCCTTGCGTATGCTGATGATAAAGATATTATTGGCAGAACCAAGAGAGATGTAACGGCTGCTTTGGCCGCTATCGAAACGGAATCAGCCAAAGTGGGTTTGACGGTAAACGAGGGCAAAATAAAGTATATGCTGTCTGCAAATAGGGAAGCGCGGCGGCTAGGCTACCATGTTACTGCAGGCAAATAGAACTTTGAAGCTGTCAAGGAATTTACATACTTTGGCACCGCCGTAAACAGCAACAACAATGTCAGACTGGAGATAAATCGAAGAATAACAATTGCGAATAGGTGCTACTACGGGCTAAGTAAGCAATTAGGTTCCAGAGCCCTCTCTCGATCGACAAAACTAACACTCTACAAGACGCTCATCATATCTGTGCTTCTCTATGGCGCTGAGGCATGGGTGGTATCGCAAACAGATGCAGCCGCTCTTGGGTTGTTCTTCGAAGAAAAGTTCTTCGCAAAATCTTTGGTCCTCTTCGAGTTGGCGACGACTATCGCATGAACCACGAACTGTACGAGCTCTACGACATTATTGACTTAGTCCAGCGTATAACAATTCAGCGACTACGTTGGCTGGGTCATGTCTTTCGTATGGATGAAGAAGCTCCAGCGAAAAAGGTGTGGCCAGGAGGCGAAAGCCGAGGGTCGACTACGAAAAGGAAGACCTCCGATGGATTGACCACGCCGAGGAAGCTTGGAGACGGCGCGTGCGAAGCAGAGACGCCTGGCGAGAGCTGATGAAGTCGGCCGTAACCCGACAACGGGTTGTCATGGCCACCTAAGTAAGTAAGTAAGTCTTGTAATAATTAAGCGGTCACACTGTGTGTTTATAGAATAGATAAGGTAAATTAGATATAATGTATAGGTGATGAGAAAGGTCAAATTAATTTATATAGTTTACAGGATTTTAACCATTTAACGCCGGCACCCAGTTTCCGTGGACTAAAGTTGATGAAATTTTAACCAGGTGCTAATTTGAGGTCCACATTAACAAATAAATTTTTTTTTTGAGGTGGATCCATCCAAGGTCATTTCCCAGCCTGTACTTTATAAAGTACAACCGGCGGAAGGAGTTACAATATGGTTCTATATAAAAATTTTACATAAAGACAATCTTCTATTTGCTCTTATTTATAAGGTTCATATATATTTTATTTTTTTATATGTACATATGAATTATAATTATAGACACCAAATTTACAAAAGAAAAATTAATTATGATATTTGGCGAAGCATTCCCGTTTGCTGCTAAGTGTTTTTTGCATACGGCGCACGACCACATGATTCGTTGATGGCAGACAACATAAACGAGCTGTGATTCGTTCTTTACTGAAATGTAACCACTTGCTTCTCTTTCTACTGCTGACGCTGGATGGCGCCTTTTTCTGAAAGCTGTAACTTTCCCTTCAATTAAAATTTTACTAACGATAACAAGTCGGAAATTTAATTGTGGCTTATATTCGTCAGTCAGGATTGCACAGCATATATAATTTCCAAGCGTTGGTAACATCAATGATATTTGTGAAAATCACCCACCACCATTTTTCCCCTTCAGAGCTATACGATAAGCATACATGTTTTGATTAACAATATCGACACCTCACATATGAGAATTGTATGTTGCATACACATTGACGTTGACGTCGATGGCTGTGTGGTACAATCAGCATCTTCATTGTTGATGAATTCTACCTCAAAAAAAAAAAAACAAAACAAATTGGCCATTTCAGCCCTTGAAAGGACTTTGACCGAGCTTCTCATGATCAATCGTGTTGTGTGTGTTATTAAATGTTTACACACAATTGACCGAGAACTGGACGTAGCTACATGTCTTATGCCGACTCCGAACGGCTAAAGTTCATGTTCTCAAGAAGCTTTACATGGCATTATTTACTCCCTGCGGTTGCCATTGTCTGCAGAGAGATGGTGACCGATCAGAAAAATTTTTATTGAAAAACACTTTTGCCGCGACTAGGGATCGAACTCGGGGTCCGAGCATACTAAGCCACACACTTAACCTGCATGCCACGGACAGCACCGAATTCTACCTCAATAGTTCCAGGTAAATCAGTTGGTAATTAGTCGTTGCACAAATCTTGGTCGTCGAAATCTTCCGAATCAGTCAATTGGTCTAATTCTGGTGGTAAAACTATTATATTATAATCAGACGATTCATTTTCCTCTCCTTCGTCTTCTTCCAACAGTTTCGACAGCTTCCTGAAGCCCCCTGAACTCCCTTCGGCCTTCAAAAACGTTTTTCGTGGATTTTGCGACATTGCCACTTTTTCGATTTTTAGTACCTTTCTGCCGGTTGTACTTTATAAAGTACACCAAAATAAAAGAACAAATAAATTTTTATTTAGCGATATAAGATCATTACTATATATTTTTATATATTCATTCACTTCATATCAAACGTATCACACACAAATTGTAAATAAAATCAAATCAGAAAAACTATTTTTTAAGGATTTTTGAGCAGAAGCTACAAAAATTTGCGATTTGCAATTTCACTGTTTTTGCGCTAAACAAAATGACATTTAAAGACTCAGGAGACGGCTGACAAAAATTACCACGTTTACTTTAACCGTTAGCTATAAGAAAATCAGAATATGAGCGCAAAATACTCAACGGTCTTGGGATAAACAATTTTTAAAGAATATATATTTTTCTGTACTTTATAAAGTACAACCGGCGGGAGAGGGTTAAGAAAGAATTACCTTTTTAATGGATTCTATGTAAGGTTGGGAAAGAAATGAGATGGGATCATAGTTGGAGAATATTAGTATTCTGTTTGTGTTAAAAGTGGGGCAGTCTGCCATGTAGTGGTTAATAGTAATTTGTGTGGGAGGGTTGCATTGCTGACAAATAAGAAAGGTAACGTTTTTATCCATAATATGGTAGTGAGTTTATGTGGTGTGGCCAAGTGTTAGGCGTTCAAATTTAATTAGATCAAGTCGAGAAACTTCGGAATGGTGAAATTTTAGAAACCTGTTGATATTAGTTTTGTTTTGGTTAATATCTTGATACCATGTTGAAGTGAGAGCCCACAAATTTATTTGTTTTTTTCGGAATAAAGATTTTTCGTACTTCTGAATATCATTATTATTATAATTAGCAGTGATCACTACGGGTGACTTTGTACCAAGTTTGGCGGCTTTGTCAGCAAATTCGTTTCCACCTATTTGAACGTGACCGGGGATCCAGATAAGAATAAATTTATGGAAAAGTTCCGTGAATGCATTTCTTATTATTTTGGGATAAAAATAGTTGTTTTCTGGCATGCAGCATCTATTGCGAGAGTGAGTCGGAAAAAATGGCATATCACGCATTCCGTGAAAAAGTAAACCGCAGATTCGAAGAACTAATCTCACGTAAAGCCCACAATAATATACTCATATTTGGGTTACAGAGATAAACTTTGTCATGTGAGTATATTATATTAAAACCAAGATGTGAACAAAAAATGGACGTCATCTGCCCACGAACATGCCCACAGTCGTGAAAATCTATAAAGATTTTTATGTGTTAGCTACACACAGTTGTTAAATCTAAGAAGTTAAACATGTATTAAACTTTAAAGAAATGCATGGCTTTTGAACAAGAATAAGTAGTTATTTCTGTTTGTTTTAATATTTTGATATAAATTTTAATATTATAGGAAGTTTAGAGTATTCCGTAGAGGGGCTAGACCAACTTTAGAGTTACCTGACTTGGTTTTTTTCGTACGTGTCCAAATACGCATCCATTGGGCACACCGTACGCATCCGATATTTTAATTTTTATTATTTTCGTTTATCATTTTGAATTAATTTAAAATAAAATATTGAATTCTATACTATTAACACTTTTCGTACAAATAAAATGTGTTGAAATTTCAACACATTTCGCTGATTTATTGTTTTCTTTTAAATGAACTATAACTGCGGTATTTTTGGTGTCCTCCGTACGCAACATAGTAGATACTTGATATTTAGGTTAATGTTTTAATTAATCGTTTAAAAAAAATTTAAATTTAAAGATGCACCAAATAGTGAACCAAACTGGATTTTATGATAAAAATGCATCAAAATATACGTTAAAGTACTGAAAAATGTCCCCGTACTCAACATGGAATGCGTGATATTTAACTTTTTTGTTTTTGCATCATAGATGGCAATAATTTCTGCTGAATAAACTGAAGAATAATGAGAGAGAATAGAGATCTTTAATATAGCATTGGGTGATGTTATGCTAAAACTAGTGTTATTACTATGTTGGGATCGGTATAAATCATAGTATAATCTTTAAGCTGGTTTTGAATCTCTAGAAGTTCTTGCTGATATAAAATAGGGGGTGTAGTGGCTTTAATAAATTTGCGAAGAGAAGTGTTGAGGGTAATGGGATGTAGAAGCATCGGTGACTTTTTGGAAGAAGAAACTTTTGTTGGGAGAAAAAGTAATTCCAATATGTTACAAATAGTAACAGTTCGATACATTGCTGAGTAGATTTTAAGTTATTTTTTGGATTTGGCAACTTTAACAATAAGTGGATACAGGGGGGTGTCAGAACTTAAAAGAAACGGTTTAAAAAGTTTGGTGGTAATGTAGTCTTCTGTTTTCTAGAGTTTTAGTGTTGGATTAAGGCGTAATCTCTAGAACTTTCGAAAAAAGCTCAGCCACTTTAGAACTTTCGAAAAATTAATAAGTTTTTTTTTAAATGGTCTCTTATGATCTCAAAAATTATGTCCCAAAGGAAAAATTTTGACGAAGACGTCATCACAAAAACGCTACCCAGCCGCCATTTTGAAATTTAATGTTTTTAAAAAAATATTGTATACAGTCACTGATATGTATAATAAACACCAATTTTTGGAATCTTGATTTATTGCGTAGTATTTCTGAAAAATAAATTCAAAGTATGCATATTTTTCAAAGTATGCATATAAACCTTACGCCTCAAAAAAATATTGTTTATTAGAGTATAAGCACCGAGAGCTATGCGCAGTAAGGTGGGTCACCAAAAAAAGATTCCATTAACCGCCCCTAATATAAAAGCTTATGTTGAGAGGATTGCAGAACAATACAAATTTTTTTTTTTTTGTGAACCCAAAATCTGCTCAAAAGTAACAGCAGGGAAAGTTACAGGAAAAGTTACAGCGAATCAAAATTTCAGTGAAGTTCGTCTTCGCTTTTGGACTTTAGCCTTCGGTTCATCATCGTATGGCTGCGTATCTCTTCGGAATGACTTCGTTCAACTTCGGTTTTGTTCGTTAGTATTCGGTTCATCTTCGTTTTTCATACCAATCAAAATCGCTCCAGCCAGAAACATTATTACAAAAAAAAAACAATCCAACAAGCAAAGCAGCAACTAAAGGGAAAGGCACACAAGCGAACAAAATATTTTCAGCACTAAGGGTGTGTGCGAAATCACTTTTCTTTTCATTGGAAATTTTCAGACCTGCACTTATTTAGAAAAAGCTGATAAAACTGTGCGAAATCACATTTGACAACTAAATCAGCAGCAATTTTTCATACTTTGCGAGCTGTCAAAAATATGAAACAGTGTAATGTTGCCACATGGCTGATAGAAAATTAACAAACTATTTTTTATGATTACTGATTTTCTTTATTCGTTCCATACGTTCGGAATGATTTTTTTTAATAAATTATTGATTCCGTACGTTTCAGAATATCCATTTTCTGTTTCTTTATTATTTCACATTTCGAACGCGTTATTTTCATTCCACAATAATTTTTGACTGCTTTAACTGGTTGGAAAGATCCACAATAATTCCCACAAAATAACAAAACAAAAAGTGGCACCATGCAATTTAGACACATTTCGGTGGCCCGAAAATTGTCTAAATTTAAGAAACACACAATAATTTTTGACTGCTTTAACTGGTTGGAAAGATCCACAATAATTCCCACAAAAAAACAAAACAAACAGTGGCACCATGCAATTTAGACACATTTCGGTGGCCCGAAAATTGTCTAAATTTAAGAAACACACTGCTTTTCCGACAAACTTCCAATAATTTAGTTTAGACAATAAATTTAGATCAATTCGCAAACAGCCTTAAAACCAGAACACCTTGTGGTGTTCAAATTCTATTTTGTTTCGTTTGTTTGTGGATCTCACTTTCACCGGGTAATCAAATACTTTTCTTATGGAGACCAACAAAGACATACAAGTAATGTAAAAAATTGTTGTATCAATTTTAACTTTTTTTGTTTTTATTCCTTTTGTTGTCTTTTTAGCAAAAAATAATAAAAAAGTAATATAGTAGGTGAGAGTAGGGTGTTGTCAGACATGGGGTGATGTGAGACACGTCAATATCTGACATAGTGGCAATGTTATGAATGCTCACAACAACTGTCAAATATTTTCTCAATGGGATCTCACTTATTATGTGCACTAGAGTGGGTCGAAAAAAAAAGTTTGAAAAAACCACCCCCTATTTTAAAGTTGACCTCGAGAGGATTCCGAAAACAAAAAAAAAATTTTTTTTGGACCACCGGAAAAACTGCCAAAATGGTATTTTTTGCATTACTTAAGCATTACATGTCAGATCTTAAAAAATTATATGTCGTTGAAAAGGGCTTTACGAGCACTACAATGACTTCTTAGAACATTTTTATTTTTGAGGTCATATTCAACTAGTAAGGCCCATTAGCCCGATTTACCTTTCTTAAATTTTTTTTTTCTCATAAAATTAAACTCCTTCAAATTAGTGTAATTTGTGTTCAAAAAATTATTTATTAAGTTTCTTTTACAAATTTGTTTATATTATGTGCTTGTTCGTTGATTAAACTAAAAGTAAATTTTTTGAAGTATTTGAACTATTATAACTTCTTTGTTTTTAAAGTTAATAAATAATTTTTTGAACACAAATTAAACAAATTTGAAGGAGTTTAATTATATGAAAAAAAAAAGAAATTTAAGGTGGATAAATCGGGCTAATAGGGCTTATGATATTAAGCCCTATTATGATATTAATTATAATTATGATATTTGGCGAAGCATTCCCGTTTGCTGCTAAGTGTTTTTTGCATACGGCGCACGACCACATGATTCGTTGATGGCAGACAACATAAACGAGCTGTGATTCGTTCTTTACTGAAATGTAACCACTTGCTTCTCTTTCTACTGCTGACGCTGGATGGCGCCTTTTTCTGAAAGCTGTAACTTTCCCTTCAATTAAAATTTTACTAACGATAACAAGTCGGAAATTTAATTGTGGCTTATATTCGTCAGTCAGGATTGCACAGCATATATAATTTCCAAGCGTTGGTAACATCAATGATATTTGTGAAAATCACCCACCACCATTTTTCCCCTTCAGAGCTATACGATAAGCATATATGTTTTGATTAACAATATCGACACCTCACATATGAGAATTGTATGTTGCATACACATTGACGTTGACGTCGATGGCTGTGTGGTACAATCAGCATCTTCATTGTTGATGAATTCTACCTCAAAAAAAAAAAAACAAAACAAATTGGCCATTTCAGCCCTTGAAAGGACTTTGACCGAGCTTCTCATGATCAATCGTGTTGTGTGTGTTATTAAATGTTTACACACAATTGACCGAGAACTGGACGTAGCTACATGTCTTATGCCGACTCCGAACGGCTAAAGTTCATGTTCTCAAGAAGCTTTACATGGCATTATTTACTCCCTGCGGTTGCCATTGTCTGCAGAGAGATGGTGACCGATCAGAAAAATTTTTATTGAAAAACACTTTTGCCGCGACTAGGGATCGAACTCGGGGTCCGAGCATACTAAGCCACACACTTAACCTGCATGCCACGGACAGCACCGAATTCTACCTCAATAGTTCCAGGTAAATCAGTTGGTAATTAGTCGTTGCACAAATCTTGGTCGTCGAAATCTTCCGAATCAGTCAATTGGTCTAATTCTGGTGGTAAAACTATTATATTATAATCAGACGATTCATTTTCCTCTCCTTCGTCTTCTTCCAACAGTTTCGACAGCTTCCTGAAGCCCCCTGAACTCCCTTCGGCCTTCAAAAACGTTTTTCGTGGATTTTGCGACATTGCCACTTTTTCGATTTTTAGTACCTTTCTGCCGGTTGTACTTTATAAAGTACACCAAAATAAAAGAACAAATAAATTTTTATTTAGCGATATAAGATCATTACTATATATTTTTATATATTCATTCACTTCATATCAAACGTATCACACACAAATTGTAAATAAAATCAAATCAGAAAAACTATTTTTTAAGGATTTTTGAGCAGAAGCTACAAAAATTTGCGATTTGCAATTTCACTGTTTTTGCGCTAAACAAAATGACATTTAAAGACTCAGGAGACGGCTGACAAAAATTACCACGTTTACTTTAACCGTTAGCTATAAGAAAATCAGAATATGAGCGCAAAATACTCAACGGTCTTGGGATAAACAATTTTTAAAGAATATATATTTTTCTGTACTTTATAAAGTACAACCGGCGGGAGAGGGTTAAGAAAGAATTACCTTTTTAATGGATTCTATGTAAGGTTGGGAAAGAAATGAGATGGGATCATAGTTGGAGAATATTAGTATTCTGTTTGTGTTAAAAGTGGGGCAGTCTGCCATGTAGTGGTTAATAGTAATTTGTGTGGGAGGGTTGCATTGCTGACAAATAAGAAAGGTAACGTTTTTATCCATAATATGGTAGTGAGTTTATCTGGTGTGGCCAAGTGTTAGGCGTTCAAATTTAATTAGATCAAGTCGAGAAACTTCGGAATGGTGAAATTTTAGAAACCTGTTGATATTAGTTTTGTTTTGGTTAATATCTTGATACCATGTTGAAGTGAGAGCCCACAAATTTATTTGTTTTTTTCGGAATAAAGATTTTTCGTACTTCTGAATATCATTATTATTATAATTAGCAGTGATCACTACGGGTGACTTTGTACCAAGTTTGGCGGCTTTGTCAGCAAATTCGTTTCCACCTATTTGAACGTGACCGGGGATCCAGATAAGAATAAATTTATGGAAAAGTTCCGTGAATGCATTTCTTATTATTTTGGGATAAAAATAGTTGTTTTCTGGCATGCAGCATCTATTGCGAGAGTGAGTCGGAAAAAATGGCATATCACGCATTCCGTGAAAAAGTAAACCGCAGATTCGAAGAACTAATCTCACGTAAAGCCCACAATAATATACTCATATTTGGGTTACAGAGATAAACTTTGTCATGTGAGTATATTATATTAAAACCAAGATGTGAACAAAAAATGGACGTCATCTGCCCACGAACATGCCCACAGTCGTGAAAATCTATAAAGATTTTTATGTGTTAGCTACACACAGTTGTTAAATCTAAGAAGTTAAACATGTATTAAACTTTAAAGAAATGCATGGCTTTTGAACAAGAATAAGTAGTTATTTCTGTTTGTTTTAATATTTTGATATAAATTTTAATATTATAGGAAGTTTAGAGTATTCCGTAGAGGGGCTAGACCAACTTTAGAGTTACCTGACTTGGTTTTTTTCGTACGTGTCCAAATACGCATCCATTGGGCACACCGTACGCATCCGATATTTTAATTTTTATTATTTTCGTTTATCATTTTGAATTAATTTAAAATAAAATATTGAATTCTATACTATTAACACTTTTCGTACAAATAAAATGTGTTGAAATTTCAACACATTTCGCTGATTTATTGTTTTCTTTTAAATGAACTATAACTGCGGTATTTTTGGTGTCCTCCGTACGCAACATAGTAGATACTTGATATTTAGGTTAATGTTTTAATTAATCGTTTAAAAAAAATTTAAATTTAAAGATGCACCAAATAGTGAACCAAACTGGATTTTATGATAAAAATGCATCAAAATATACGTTAAAGTACTGAAAAATGTCCCCGTACTCAACATGGAATGCGTGATATTTAACTTTTTTGTTTTTGCATCATAGATGGCAATAATTTCTGCTGAATAAACTGAAGAATAATGAGAGAGAATAGAGATCTTTAATATAGCATTGGGTGATGTTATGCTAAAACTAGTGTTATTACTATGTTGGGATCGGTATAAATCATAGTATAATCTTTAAGCTGGTTTTGAATCTCTAGAAGTTCTTGCTGATATAAAATAGGGGGTGTAGTGGCTTTAATAAATTTGCGAAGAGAAGTGTTGAGGGTAATGGGATGTAGAAGCATCGGTGACTTTTTGGAAGAAGAAACTTTTGTTGGGAGAAAAAGTAATTCCAATATGTTACAAATAGTAACAGTTCGATACATTGCTGAGTAGATTTTAAGTTATTTTTTGGATTTGGCAACTTTAACAATAAGTGGATACAGGGGGGTGTCAGAACTTAAAAGAAACGGTTTAAAAAGTTTGGTGGTAATGTAGTCTTCTGTTTTCTAGAGTTTTAGTGTTGGATTAAGGCGTAATCTCTAGAACTTTCGAAAAAAGCTCAGCCACTTTAGAACTTTCGAAAAATTAATAAGTTTTTTTTTAAATGGTCTCTTATGATCTCAAAAATTATGTCCCAAAGGAAAAATTTTGACGAAGACGTCATCACAAAAACGCTACCCAGCCGCCATTTTGAAATTTAATGTTTTTAAAAAAATATTGTATACAGTCACTGATATGTATAATAAACACCAATTTTTGGAATCTTGATTTATTGCGTAGTATTTCTGAAAAATAAATTCAAAGTATGCATATTTTTCAAAGTATGCATATAAACCTTACGCCTCAAAAAAATATTGTTTATTAGAGTATAAGCACCGAGAGCTATGCGCAGTAAGGTGGGTCACCAAAAAAAGATTCCATTAACCGCCCCTAATATAAAAGCTTATGTTGAGAGGATTGCAGAACAATACAAATTTTTTTTTTTTTGTGAACCCAAAATCTGCTCAAAAGTAACAGCAGGGAAAGTTACAGGAAAAGTTACAGCGAATCAAAATTTCAGTGAAGTTCGTCTTCGCTTTTGGACTTTAGCCTTCGGTTCATCATCGTATGGCTGCGTATCTCTTCGGAATGACTTCGTTCAACTTCGGTTTTGTTCGTTAGTATTCGGTTCATCTTCGTTTTTCATACCAATCAAAATCGCTCCAGCCAGAAACATTATTACAAAAAAAAAACAATCCAACAAGCAAAGCAGCAACTAAAGGGAAAGGCACACAAGCGAACAAAATATTTTCAGCACTAAGGGTGTGTGCGAAATCACTTTTCTTTTCATTGGAAATTTTCAGACCTGCACTTATTTAGAAAAAGCTGATAAAACTGTGCGAAATCACATTTGACAACTAAATCAGCAGCAATTTTTCATACTTTGCGAGCTGTCAAAAATATGAAACAGTGTAATGTTGCCACATGGCTGATAGAAAATTAACAAACTATTTTTTATGATTACTGATTTTCTTTATTCGTTCCATACGTTCGGAATGATTTTTTTTAATAAATTATTGATTCCGTACGTTTCAGAATATCCATTTTCTGTTTCTTTATTATTTCACATTTCGAACGCGTTATTTTCATTCCACAATAATTTTTGACTGCTTTAACTGGTTGGAAAGATCCACAATAATTCCCACAAAATAACAAAACAAAAAGTGGCACCATGCAATTTAGACACATTTCGGTGGCCCGAAAATTGTCTAAATTTAAGAAACACACAATAATTTTTGACTGCTTTAACTGGTTGGAAAGATCCACAATAATTCCCACAAAAAAACAAAACAAACAGTGGCACCATGCAATTTAGACACATTTCGGTGGCCCGAAAATTGTCTAAATTTAAGAAACACACTGCTTTTCCGACAAACTTCCAATAATTTAGTTTAGACAATAAATTTAGATCAATTCGCAAACAGCCTTAAAACCAGAACACCTTGTGGTGTTCAAATTCTATTTTGTTTCGTTTGTTTGTGGATCTCACTTTCACCGGGTAATCAAATACTTTTCTTATGGAGACCAACAAAGACATACAAGTAATGTAAAAAATTGTTGTATCAATTTTAACTTTTTTTGTTTTTATTCCTTTTGTTGTCTTTTTAGCAAAAAATAATAAAAAAGTAATATAGTAGGTGAGAGTAGGGTGTTGTCAGACATGGGGTGATGTGAGACACGTCAATATCTGACATAGTGGCAATGTTATGAATGCTCACAACAACTGTCAAATATTTTCTCAATGGGATCTCACTTATTATGTGCACTAGAGTGGGTCGAAAAAAAAAGTTTGAAAAAACCACCCCCTATTTTAAAGTTGACCTCGAGAGGATTCCGAAAACAAAAAAAAAATTTTTTTTGGACCACCGGAAAAACTGCCAAAATGGTATTTTTTGCATTACTTAAGCATTACATGTCAGATCTTAAAAAATTATATGTCGTTGAAAAGGGCTTTACGAGCACTACAATGACTTCTTAGAACATTTTTATTTTTGAGGTCATATTCAACTAGTAAGGCCCATTAGCCCGATTTACCTTTCTTAAATTTTTTTTTTCTCATAAAATTAAACTCCTTCAAATTAGTGTAATTTGTGTTCAAAAAATTATTTATTAAGTTTCTTTTACAAATTTGTTTATATTATGTGCTTGTTCGTTGATTAAACTAAAAGTAAATTTTTTGAAGTATTTGAACTATTATAACTTCTTTGTTTTTAAAGTTAATAAATAATTTTTTGAACACAAATTAAACAAATTTGAAGGAGTTTAATTATATGAAAAAAAAAAGAAATTTAAGGTGGATAAATCGGGCTAATAGGGCTTATGATATTAAGCCCTATTATGATATTAATTATAATTATGATATTTGGCGAAGCATTCCCGTTTGCTGCTAAGTGTTTTTTGCATACGGCGCACGACCACATGATTCGTTGATGGCAGACAACATAAACGAGCTGTGATTCGTTCTTTACTGAAATGTAACCACTTGCTTCTCTTTCTACTGCTGACGCTGGATGGCGCCTTTTTCTGAAAGCTGTAACTTTCCCTTCAATTAAAATTTTACTAACGATAACAAGTCGGAAATTTAATTGTGGCTTATATTCGTCAGTCAGGATTGCACAGCATATATAATTTCCAAGCGTTGGTAACATCAATGATATTTGTGAAAATCACCCACCACCATTTTTCCCCTTCAGAGCTATACGATAAGCATATATGTTTTGATTAACAATATCGACACCTCACATATGAGAATTGTATGTTGCATACACATTGACGTTGACGTCGATGGCTGTGTGGTACAATCAGCATCTTCATTGTTGATGAATTCTACCTCAAAAAAAAAAAACAAAACAAATTGGCCATTTCAGCCCTTGAAAGGACTTTGACCGAGCTTCTCATGATCAATCGTGTTGTGTGTGTTATTAAATGTTTACACACAATTGACCGAGAACTGGACGTAGCTACATGTCTTATGCCGACTCCGAACGGCTAAAGTTCATGTTCTCAAGAAGCTTTACATGGCATTATTTACTCCCTGCGGTTGCCATTGTCTGCAGAGAGATGGTGACCGATCAGAAAAATTTTTATTGAAAAACACTTTTGCCGCGACTAGGGATCGAACTCGGGGTCCGAGCATACTAAGCCACACACTTAACCTGCATGCCACGGACAGCACCGAATTCTACCTCAATAGTTCCAGGTAAATCAGTTGGTAATTAGTCGTTGCACAAATCTTGGTCGTCGAAATCTTCCGAATCAGTCAATTGGTCTAATTCTGGTGGTAAAACTATTATATTATAATCAGACGATTCATTTTCCTCTCCTTCGTCTTCTTCCAACAGTTTCGACAGCTTCCTGAAGCCCCCTGAACTCCCTTCGGCCTTCAAAAACGTTTTTCGTGGATTTTGCGACATTGCCACTTTTTCGATTTTTAGTACCTTTCTGCCGGTTGTACTTTATAAAGTACACCAAAATAAAAGAACAAATAAATTTTTATTTAGCGATATAAGATCATTACTATATATTTTTATATATTCATTCACTTCATATCAAACGTATCACACACAAATTGTAAATAAAATCAAATCAGAAAAACTATTTTTTAAGGATTTTTGAGCAGAAGCTACAAAAATTTGCGATTTGCAATTTCACTGTTTTTGCGCTAAACAAAATGACATTTAAAGACTCAGGAGACGGCTGACAAAAATTACCACGTTTACTTTAACCGTTAGCTATAAGAAAATCAGAATATGAGCGCAAAATACTCAACGGTCTTGGGATAAACAATTTTTAAAGAATATATATTTTTCTGTACTTTATAAAGTACAACCGGCGGGAGAGGGTTAAGAAAGAATTACCTTTTTAATGGATTCTATGTAAGGTTGGGAAAGAAATGAGATGGGATCATAGTTGGAGAATATTAGTATTCTGTTTGTGTTAAAAGTGGGGCAGTCTGCCATGTAGTGGTTAATAGTAATTTGTGTGGGAGGGTTGCATTGCTGACAAATAAGAAAGGTAACGTTTTTATCCATAATATGGTAGTGAGTTTATCTGGTGTGGCCAAGTGTTAGGCGTTCAAATTTAATTAGATCAAGTCGAGAAACTTCGGAATGGTGAAATTTTAGAAACCTGTTGATATTAGTTTTGTTTTGGTTAATATCTTGATACCATGTTGAAGTGAGAGCCCACAAATTTATTTGTTTTTTTCGGAATAAAGATTTTTCGTACTTCTGAATATCATTATTATTATAATTAGCAGTGATCACTACGGGTGACTTTGTACCAAGTTTGGCGGCTTTGTCAGCAAATTCGTTTCCACCTATTTGAACGTGACCGGGGATCCAGATAAGAATAAATTTATGGAAAAGTTCCGTGAATGCATTTCTTATTATTTTGGGATAAAAATAGTTGTTTTCTGGCATGCAGCATCTATTGCGAGAGTGAGTCGGAAAAAATGGCATATCACGCATTCCGTGAAAAAGTAAACCGCAGATTCGAAGAACTAATCTCACGTAAAGCCCACAATAATATACTCATATTTGGGTTACAGAGATAAACTTTGTCATGTGAGTATATTATATTAAAACCAAGATGTGAACAAAAAATGGACGTCATCTGCCCACGAACATGCCCACAGTCGTGAAAATCTATAAAGATTTTTATGTGTTAGCTACACACAGTTGTTAAATCTAAGAAGTTAAACATGTATTAAACTTTAAAGAAATGCATGGCTTTTGAACAAGAATAAGTAGTTATTTCTGTTTGTTTTAATATTTCAATATAAATTTTAATATTATAGGAAGTTTAGAGTATTCCGTAGAGGGGCTAGACCAACTTTAGAGTTACCTGACTTGGTTTTTTTCGTACGTGTCCAAATACGCATCCATTGGGCACACCGTACGCATCCGATATTTTAATTTTTATTATTTTCGTTTATCATTTTGAATTAATTTAAAATAAAATATTGAATTCTATACTATTAACACTTTTCGTACAAATAAAATGTGTTGAAATTTCAACACATTTCGCTGATTTATTGTTTTCTTTTAAATGAACTATAACTGCGGTATTTTTGGTGTCCTCCGTACGCAACATAGTAGATACTTGATATTTAGGTTAATGTTTTAATTAATCGTTTAAAAAAAATTTAAATTTAAAGATGCACCAAATAGTGAACCAAACTGGATTTTATGATAAAAATGCATCAAAATATACGTTAAAGTACTGAAAAATGTCCCCGTACTCAACATGGAATGCGTGATATTTAACTTTTTTGTTTTTGCATCATAGATGGCAATAATTTCTGCTGAATAAACTGAAGAATAATGAGAGAGAATAGAGATCTTTAATATAGCATTGGGTGATGTTATGCTAAAACTAGTGTTATTACTATGTTGGGATCGGTATAAATCATAGTATAATCTTTAAGCTGGTTTTGAATCTCTAGAAGTTCTTGCTGATATAAAATAGGGGGTGTAGTGGCTTTAATAAATTTGCGAAGAGAAGTGTTGAGGGTAATGGGATGTAGAAGCATCGGTGACTTTTTGGAAGAAGAAACTTTTGTTGGGAGAAAAAGTAATTCCAATATGTTACAAATAGTAACAGTTCGATACATTGCTGAGTAGATTTTAAGTTATTTTTTGGATTTGGCAACTTTAACAATAAGTGGATACAGGGGGGTGTCAGAACTTAAAAGAAACGGTTTAAAAAGTTTGGTGGTAATGTAGTCTTCTGTTTTCTAGAGTTTTAGTGTTGGATTAAGGCGTAATCTCTAGAACTTTCGAAAAAAGCTCAGCCACTTTAGAACTTTCGAAAAATTAATAAGTTTTTTTTTAAATTATGTCCCAAAGGAAAAATTTTGACGAAGACGTCATCACAAAAACGCTACCCAGCCGCCATTTTGAAATTTAATGTTTTTAAAAAAATATTGTATACAGTCACTGATATGTATAATAAACACCAATTTTTGGAATCTTGATTTTTTGGAATAAATTCAAAGTATGCATATTTTTCAAAGTATGCATATAAACCTTACGCCTCAAAAAAATATTGTTTATTAGAGTATAAGCACCGAGAGCTATGCGCAGTAAGGTGGGTCACCAAAAAAAGATTCCATTAACCGCCCCTAATATAAAAGCTTATGTTGAGAGGATTGCAGAACAATACAAATTTTTTTTTTTTTGTGAACCCAAAATCTGCTCAAAAGTAACAGCAGGGAAAGTTACAGGAAAAGTTACAGCGAATCAAAATTTCAGTGAAGTTCGTCTTCGCTTTTGGACTTTAGCCTTCGGTTCATCATCGTATGGCTGCGTATCTCTTCGGAATGACTTCGTTCAACTTCGGTTTTGTTCGTTAGTATTCGGTTCATCTTCGTTTTTCATACCAATCAAAATCGCTCCAGCCAGAAACATTATAACAAAAAAAAAACAATCCAACAAGCAAAGCAGCAACTAAAGGGAAAGGCACACAAGCGAACAAAATATTTTCAGCACTAAGGGTGTGTGCGAAATCACTTTTCTTTTCATTGGAAATTTTCAGACCTGCACTTATTTAGAAAAAGCTGATAAAACTGTGCGAAATCACATTTGACAACTAAATCAGCAGCAATTTTTCATACTTTGCGAGCTGTCAAAAATATGAAACAGTGTAATGTTGCCACATGGCTGATAGAAAATTAACAAACTATTTTTTATGATTACTGATTTTCTTTATTCGTTCCATACGTTCGGAATGATTTTTTTTAATAAATTATTGATTCCGTACGTTTCAGAATATCCATTTTCTGTTTCTTTATTATTTCACATTTCGAACGCGTTATTTTCATTCCACAATAATTTTTGACTGCTTTAACTGGTTGGAAAGATCCACAATAATTCCCACAAAATAACAAAACAAAAAGTGGCACCATGCAATTTAGACACATTTCGGTGGCCCGAAAATTGTCTAAATTTAAGAAACACACAATAATTTTTGACTGCTTTAACTGGTTGGAAAGATCCACAATAATTCCCACAAAAAAACAAAACAAACAGTGGCACCATGCAATTTAGACACATTTCGGTGGCCCGAAAATTGTCTAAATTTAAGAAACACACTGCTTTTCCGACAAACTTCCAATAATTTAGTTTAGACAATAAATTTAGATCAATTCGCAAACAGCCTTAAAACCAGAACACCTTGTGGTGTTCAAATTCTATTTTGTTTCGTTTGTTTGTGGATCTCACTTTCACCGGGTAATCAAATACTTTTCTTATGGAGACCAACAAAGACATACAAGTAATGTAAAAAATTGTTGTATCAATTTTAACTTTTTTTGTTTTTATTCCTTTTGTTGTCTTTTTAGCAAAAAATAATAAAAAAGTAATATAGTAGGTGAGAGTAGGGTGTTGTCAGACATGGGGTGATGTGAGACACGTCAATATCTGACATAGTGGCAATGTTATGAATGCTCACAACAACTGTCAAATATTTTCTCAATGGGATCTCACTTATTATGTGCACTAGAGTGGGTCGAAAAAAAAAAGTTTGAAAAAACCACCCCCTATTTTAAAGTTGACCTCGAGAGGATTCCGAAAACAAAAAAAAAAAATTTTTTTTGGACCACCGGAAAAACTGCCAAAATGGTATTTTTTGCATTACTTAAGCATTACATGTCAGATCTTAAAAAATTATATGTCGTTGAAAAGGGCTTTACGAGCACTACAATGACTTCTTAGAACATTTTTATTTTTGAGGTCATATTCAACTAGTAAGGCCCATTAGCCCGATTTACCTTTCTTAAATTTTTTTTTTCTCATAAAATTAAACTCCTTCAAATTAGTGTAATTTGTGTTCAAAAAATTATTTATTAAGTTTCTTTTACAAATTTGTTTATATTATGTGCTTGTTCGTTGATTAAACTAAAAGTAAATTTTTTGAAGTATTTGAACTATTATAACTTCTTTGTTTTTAAAGTTAATAAATAATTTTTTGAACACAAATTAAACAAATTTGAAGGAGTTTAATTATATGAAAAAAAAAAGAAATTTAAGGTGGATAAATCGGGCTAATAGGGCTTACTAGTTGAATATGACCTCAAAAATAAAAATGTCCTAAGAACACATTGTAGTGCTCGTAAAGCCCTTTTAATAGACATATAATTTTTTAAGATCTGTTATGTAATGCTTAAGTTATGCAAAAAAGACCATTTTGGCTGTTTTTTCTGTGGTCCAAAAAAAAAAATTTTTTTGTTTTCGGAATCCTCTCGAGGTCAACTTTAAAATAGGGGGTGGTTTTTTCAAACTTTTTTTTTTGTATGGAGGCCGACCCACTCTAATGTGCACTCATCGCATTGACACGTGTTCCTAGTGTCTGTATCAATTTTGAGTTTTGATCACGCTCTTTAAAGTTTTTTGGATAGTTTACTTTGTACAATTTCCAGGAACATTGCGAATTAAAAGTGGAGGTTAATATATATTAAAATGATCTATATTTCACTACCTTTAAACCCACCGAAGTGATTTTGCAAAAAATATTGTAAGTGATGATGGAGCTGTGGCCACTTGAAAATGTCGAATATGGGGTGTCGTGAGAGAGGAAATATGGAGTGTTGTGAGACAAATAATTTTTGTGTTTATTTAATAATTTTAGAGCCATCGTGCCACGTAGTGCACATAAAAGTTCGACAAAGCCAAAAGGAAATGTGCCATCCTTCCACCTAGTGGCAGCCATCAAAGAAATTGCCATAACAAAAATAATTGTTTTCGGGCTGTCTGCAAATCGTATAATCTTGATAAATCGAGAGTATATGGAACCTGTTATATGGAAAAGTTGAAGACAAAATTTCTTCAACATCGGCCTCAAATGATAAATAAGTCGTTTTTGTTGCACAGCAAAGTGGCAAAATTGGCAGGAAACCAGTTTTTCCAATATTTTACATATTAGCTGAGCAGTGCACTAAAGAAGGTTAATCCTCTGTTTGATCCCCTATTCCAAAAATCAAAACGCGGCCGGAAGCCAATGTAATCAACCGTATTAATATCATCCGGGAATGTGGCGTTATTAAAGAAAATAGCCCATCAAAAGAAGAAAAAGAACGAGAACAAAAAATATCGCTGAAGGAACCAGCAAAGCTTAAACACCATACGAAATACGTACTGGTAAGAGTTTTGTCATAGCATGAAGAAGATGTTGACTTTTGCATCATTTGTAGGGCCAACGTGCCAAAGATTTGAGACGAAAACAATTTCATTCGTTGCAATAATGTGATCGAACTGTTCATCTGCAGTGAGCCAAAGATTAACGCGAATAATTTTTCTTATCTGTATTTTGATTTTAATTTTTTCCTATTTCAATAAGGACTTTTAAACAAAAAATTCCATTTTGTAATATTTATAGTAGTGTCTCAAAGCACCCCATAATTTTTAAAAATCCAAAATTCCAATGTTTTTTTCAGGCTTCAAGCAAAATTCTTTAAATTTTTGAATTTAAAAAAATGTCATCGCAGGTTGTTAGGTAATTGAGTAAGCAACGCAAAAAATGTTTTCAGAAAAAAAAAATATTATTTTTTGCAAAAGTTATCGTCCCAAAACTAAACCTGTCTCACAACACCCCACTCTCCCCTTATATATAAATTATTACTTTTATTTTGGGGTAATATGTAATATAATATTATTACTTTTAGGAATAGGTAATATTCTTAAAACAAACTAACTATGCTTAAAACAAACTATATACTTACTTACTTTTACTTAGATGGCGCTTACAACCGTTGGTCGGTTTTGGCCTGGTCTAAGAATTTGCGCCAGCCTCTTTTGTCGTGCGCTTGCTGGCGCCAGTTGTAAACTCCAAGCGTCGTCAGGTTATCCAATGCCTGGTCTTTCCAACGGAGATGCGGTCTTCCTCGTCTGCGTTGGCCACCGCTGGGTACCGAATCCAATAATTTTTTCGCTGGAGCTTCGTCGTTCATTCTCTCGACATGACCTAGCCAGCGAAGCCGCTCTATTTTCATACGCTTGACTATATCGATGTCGGCATACAGCTCATACAACTCGTGGTTCCATCGTATTCGGTACTCGCCATTGACGCAGATTGGACCATAGATCTTGCGAAGGATTTTTCTCTCGAACGCTCCCAAAGTCCTTTCATCAGAGCTGCTCAACGTCCAGGTTTGTGCTGCGTATAGTAGGACGGGCATGATTATTGACTTATAGAGCGTCAGTTTTGTTCGTCGAGAGAGAGCTCTGCTTCTCATTTGCTACTGAGCCCAAAGTAACACCTGTTGGAAAGAGTTATCCTTCGTTTAATATCAATACTGATATCGTTGGAGGAGCTAATACTGGATCCCAGGTAAACAAAGTCCTTCACTACCTCAAAGGAGGTGTTGTCAACAGTGACGTGGTTTCGAAGACGCTGGGACTGTTTGTTTGTTGACACGAGATACTTCGTTTTATCTTCGTTCACTGCAAGACCAATTCGACTCAACTCTTTTTCTAGCCTGGAGAATGCTGCACTGACTTCGCGCGTATTTTGGCCAATGATGTCAATATCATCAGCATACGCCAGCAGCATAGCGCTCTTATAGAAAATTGTGCCGCTGCGTCTCAGGTCAGCAGCTCGGATGATCTTCTCCATTACTATATTAAAGAAGTCGCACGATAAGGAATCACCTTGTCAGAAACCTCGCTTGGTATCAAACGGAAAGGAGAAGTCCTTCCCGATTTTCACTGCGCTGCTGGTGTTGTACAGTGTCATCCTGCAAAGACGTATCAGCTTCGCAGGAATACCAAATTCAGACATGGTGGAGTATAGGTGACTCCTTATTGGTCGAAGGCGGCTTTGAAATCGACAAAGAGATGGTGCTTGTCGATTTGTTTTTCGAGGGTCTTTTCCAAGATTTGTCGGAGCGTGAAGATCTGGTCAATGGTGGACTTTCCAGGTCTAAAGCCACACTGATAAGGTCCAATCAGTTGGTTGACGATGGGCTTCAGTCTTTCACACAATACGCTCGACAGGACCTTATATGCGATCTTTAGAAGGCTAATCCCACGGTAGTTGGCGCAAATGGTGGGATCGCCTTTCTTGTGAATTTGGCAGAGCACACTGAGGTTCCAATCATCTGGAATGCATTCTTCCGACCATATTCTGCATAGAAGTCTGTGAATGCATTTAAACAGAGCTTTGCCACCGGTTTTAAACAGCTCAGCCGGTAGACCATCGGCTCCTGCGGCTTTGTTGTTTTAAGCGGAACTTCAACGCTGTCATCCATAATGTTGTCAACGCTGGCGGGATTGTTGTCAGCGGCGCCATTTAAAAGACTAGAGAAGTGTTCCCTCCATAGCCTCAATGTACTCTGGATATCTGTCACTAGATTCCCATTCTTATCCTTGCAGGAAGAGGCTCCGGTCTTAAAACCATCGGCCAGGCGTCTTATTTTTTCGAAAAATTTTCGAGTCTCATTCCTGTCGCCATGCATCTCAATTTTCTCGCACTCACGCATTTCCGCGTCTCGTTTTTTTCGCCTGAAAATGCGTCTCTCTTCCCTCCTCTTCTCTCGGTATCGCTCCATAACAGCACGCGTTATAACCGACTGTAGGGTGGCTTTGTAGGCGGCGTCCTTCTCTGGCGTCGCGACACTCCTGGTCCTGCCACTGGTTTCGGCGAGGGCGGTGGTAGCCTATCATCTCTTCGGCAGCCGTACGCATAGAGTGAGATATGTGCGTTCACTGTCCGCATATATCGTCGATCGGAGGAGTGCTTTCTTGAAGCAGCAGTGAGAGTCGAGTAGCGAGGGCTTCGGCCGTCCGTTTTGACTGCAGCTTGTCGACGTCTAGCTTTCTTTGTGTAGGATTGCGAGCATTCTTAGCTGCGCACAGACGTGTGCGGATCTTGGCTGAGACAAGATAATGATCCGAGTCTATGTTAGCACCACGGATCGTGCGTACGTCTAGTACACTGGAAGAGTGCCTTCCGTCAATCAAAACGTGATCAATTTGGTTGCATGTTTTTTGATCAGGGGATAGCCCAGTGGCCTTATGAATATTGAGATGCTTGAATCTAGTGCTACTAACGACCATGTTTCGTGCTGCGGCGAAGTCAATCAACCTCATTCCGTTATCGGATGTGTTGTCGTGGAGGCTGAACTTTCCGACTGTTAGACCAAATATGTTTTCCTTACCCACCTTGGCGTTGAAGTCACCAAGCACGATTTTTATGTCATGACGGGGGCAGCGCTCGTATGTGTCTTCAAGGCGCTCGTAAAAACTCTCTTTGGTCTCGTCATCTTTATCTTCTGTCGGAGCGTGCGCACATATTAGGCTTATGTTAAAAAATTTAGCCTTGAAGCGGATTATGGCAAGTCGTTCGTTCACAGGAGTTAATCGCAGGACATGATGCCGTATTCTCTTGCCAACTACAAATTCGCTTCCAAACTCGTGCTTCTCCGCATAGCCGCTGTAGTAGATATCACAAGATGCTTGCCGTAAGCAACCCTGTCCCTTCCATCGCATTTCTTGGATTGCAGTGATATCAGAATGATATATTTCCAAGATATCAATCAGTTGGATAGAGGCACCATCCCAATTTAGGGTTCGGACATTCCAGGTGCATATCCGTAAATCATTATCAGTTTTTCGTTTGCGGTAGTTGTCATCAGATTTGGGGATCATTCTTTTATTTATTCTTAAACTTTTCATTGAAATGGTTTAATTACATGGTGGGCTTCAAACCCAACGCACAACCTTTGCTTGATGGCCAAAGGAAGCCCGCCGCTCAGATTCGCCGCCAAAGTTTATCGGGCGATAGTTTTTGACGTTTCCAGGAGACACTACGCGGAGGTTTGAGTCGACTTGAGACGATTTCGACATGGATAATGCTGGCCTCGCCATGTTGAGGCAGTCAGACACGTTGCCATGTGAAGATCGCCTCCTTATCTCCTATACAAACTATATGCTTTTCCTAAAAAATGCGTTTCGTGAAAAGCAGCACAAAGTTAACAAAACTTCCGTCTAATCGCGATGTTATTGAGTATCTCTTGTTTCTTCAGCATGAAAGTACCGATAGTGTCGCCAAGCATAGAAAATTTTCATATTATAAACCAATTGTGACATTTTGCTTTAAGTACTGAAAATATTTTGTTCGCTTGTGTGTAAGGTTGTGTGCCTTTCCCTTTAGTTGCTTTGCTTATTGGATTGTTTTTTATGTAATAATGTTTCTGGCTAAACGACTGGAGCGATTTTGATTCTTCTGACCTAGGAATACAAGATAGACTTGTAGAAGTTATAAAAACTTTCGATAGAGGGCGCTTAGAGTAATAGAATATATCTGGCTCAATAATGCCTGAACGATTGGACCGATTTTAAAGAAATTTGTTATGAAAAACGAAGGAAAACGAAGATGAACCGAACAAAACCGAAGTTGAACGAAGTCATTCCGAAGAGATACGCAGCCATATGATGATGAACCGAAGGCTAAAGTCCAAAAGCGAAGACGAACTTCACTGAAATTTTGATTCCTGTAACTTTTTTTCCTACGAATGAAATTTAATAGTTTCTTCACAAAATTTTAATGATTTTGTATGAATTTTTATAATCTTTAAAAAATTTAAAATTTTGGAGGTACTGAGGAAATTAGACGAAAAATTGAAATATTTGGTCAAAGATGGATTCCTAGGTTACGATCGGGTAAAAACTGGTGAAGTTATACAAAAAAGACCATTTGGTGCAGATTTTAGGTTCACAAAAAAAAAAAAGTTTACTGTTCTGAAATCCTCTCAACACAAGCATTGATATTAGGGGCGGTAAATGCAAACTTTTTTCCGCCCATATGGGGTAACCCACCTTAATGCGCAGTGCTGAGTTCAACAATGTTTTTATTTTATTAATTACTGACTTTGGAGAGAAGCCATAAAAGAACAGTCCATAATCGATTTTAGAAATTATTAGTGCGTTGACTACAGCTATGAGAGTGTTGGTACCACAAATAAATTTGTGGCTTGATAAGCACTTTATGAAGTTGAGCCTTTTTGCTAACTGTAAGTGTAAAAAGTCAATGTAATATTATGCCGAGAATTTTTAAACCGTCAACGTTATCTATTATGAGGTTGTTGGATTGAATGGTATATGATCAATTTTTTGACGTAGAATTACGTCTTACAGCGCGGTTTGTATGGGGTCGTTTTAACAGATTTTTTGAAGGTCATGCAACGTTTTTGGCGAATACTTTAGGGTATACCTACAGCCTTTAATACTTATTGTTCAAATATAATATATATACTAAAATATCAGATATTTCATGCGCTGAATAAATATCTAATTTTGGATTTTGTCACTATTATATGAAAGTCAGAAAATAGTAAAATATAAGAAGAAAAATGCAGTCGATCTTCAGCTGCTTATAATGTACCTGCTGTGCTTGCTGCTTTCTTTGTTTTTGTTTCGTTGTTTATGCTTGCATTGTTTTTATTTTGCACGAACTGATTGGTTCGTATAGAGCTTCAGCTCAAAAATCATCCATTTTGGTCCATGGAAAATTTGGACCAAAATGGATGATTCTATGGCCAATCGGTGGCAGTGGGATTATATGAGGTCACAGGTGGGTCATTGGCACATTTATGGGTTCCATGGAATATTTGGACCAAAATGGATGATTCTATGGCCAATCGGATGCAGTGGGATTATCTGAGGTCACAGGCGGATCAATGGTACTTTGATGGGTTCCATGGAACATTTGAACCAAAATGGATGATTCTATGGCCAATCGGATGCAGTGGGATTATCTGAGGTCACAGGTGGGTCAATGGTACTTTGATGGGTTCCATGGAACATTTGGACCAAAATGGATGATTCTATGGCCAATCGGATGCAGTGGGATTATCTGAGGTCACAGGCGGGTAATTGGTACTTTGATGGGTTCCATGGAACATTTGGACCAAAATGGAAGATTGTATGGCCAATCGGATGCAGTGGGAATATCTGAGGTCACAGGTGGGTCATAGGCACATTTATGGGTTCCATGGAACATTTGGACCAAAATGGATGATTCTATGGCCAATCGGATGCAGTGGGATTATCTGAGGTCACAGGTGGGTCATTGGTACTTTTATGGGTTCCATGGAACATTTGGACCAAAATGGATGATTCTATGGCCAATCGGATGCAGTGGGAATATCTGAGGTCACAGGTGGGTTATAGGCACATTTATGGGTTCAATGGAACATTTGGACCAAAATGGATGATTCTATGGCCAATCGGATGCAGTGGGATTATCTGAGGTCACAGGTGGGTCATTGGTACTTTTATGGGTTCCATGGAACATTTGGACCAAAATGGATAATTCTATGGCCAATCGGATGCAGTGGGATTATCTGAGGTCACAGGCGGGTCATTGGTACTTTGATGGGTTTCATGGAACATTTGGACCAAAATGGATGATTCTATGGCCAATCGGATGCAGTGGGATTATCTGAGGTCACAGGTGGGTCATTGGCACATTTATGGGTTCCATGGAATATTTGGACCAAAATGGATGATTCTATGGCCAATCGGATGCAGTGGGATTATCTGAGGTCACAGGTGGGTCATTGGCACATTTATGGGTTCCATGGAATATTTGGACCAAAATGGATGATTCTATGGCCAATCGGATGCAGTGGGATTATCTGAGGTCACTGGTGGGTCACTGGCACATTTATGGGTTCCATGGAACATTTGGACCAAAATGGATGATTCTATGGCCATTCGGATGCAGTGGGATTATCTGAGGTCACAGGTGGGTCATTGGCACATTTATGGGTTCCATGGCACATTTGGACCAAAATGGATGATTCTATGGCCAATCGGATGCAGTGGGATTATCTGAGGTCACAGGCGGGTGATTGGTACTTTGATGGGTTCCATGGAACATTTGGACCAAAATGGATGATTCTATGGCCAATCGGATGCAGTGGGATTATCTGAGGTCACAGGTGGGTCATTGGTACTTTGATGGGTTCCATGGAACATTTGGACCAACATGGATGATTCTATGGCCAATCAGATGCAGTCGGATTATCTGAGGTCACAGGTGGGTCATTGGCACACATGTGGGTTCCATGGAACATTTGGACCAAAATGGATGATTCTATGGCCAATCGGATGCAGTGGGATTATCTGAGGTCACAAGTGGGTCAATGGTACTTTGATGGGTTCCATGGAACATTTGAACCAAAATGGATGATTCTATGGCCAATCGGATGCAGTGGGATTATCTGAGGTCACTGGTGGGTCACTGGCACATTTATGGGTTCCATGGAATATTTGGACCAAAATGGATGATTCTATGGACAATCGGATGCAGTGGGAATATCTGAGGTCACAGGTGGGTCATAGGCACATTTATGGGTTCCATGGAACATTTGGACCAAAATGGATGATTCTATGGCCAATCGGATGCAGTAGGATTATCTGAGGTCACAGGTGGGTCATTGGTACTTTTATGGGTTCCATGGAACATTTGGACCAAAATGGATGATTCTATGGCCAATAGGATGCAGTGGGAATATCTGAGGTCACAGGTGGGTCATAGGCACATTTATGGGTTCCATGGAACATTTGGACCAAAATGGATAATTCTATGGCCAATCGGATGCAGTGGGATTATCTGAGGTCACAGGCGGGTCATTGGTACTTTGATGGGTTTCATGGAACATTTGGACCAAAATGGATGATTCTATGGCCAATCGGATGCAGTGGGATTATCTGAGGTCACAGGTGGGTCATTGGCACATTTATGGGTTCCATGGAATATTTGGACCAAAATGGATGATTCTATGGCCAATCGGATGCAGTGGGATTATCTGAGGTCACAGGTGGGTCATTGGCACATTTATGGGTTCCATGGAATATTTGGACCAAAATGGATGATTCTAAGGCCAATCGGATGCAGTGGGATTATCTGAGGTCACTGGTGGGTCACTGGCACATTTATGGGTTCCATGGAACATTTGGATCAAAATGGATGATTCTATGGCCAATCGGATGCAGTGGGATTATCTGAGGTCACAGGTGGGTCATTGGCACATTTATGGGTTCCATGGAACATTTGGACCAAAATGGATGATTCTATGGCCAATCGGATGTAGTGGGATTATCTGAGGTCACAGGCGGGTGATTGGTACTTTGATGGGTTCCATGGAACATTTGGACCAAAATGGATGATTCTATGGCCAATCGGATGCAGTGGGATTATATGAGGTCACAGGTGGGTCTTTGGTACTTTGATGGGTTCCATGGAACATTTGGACCAACATGGATGATTCTATGGCCAATCGGATGCAGTCGGATTATCTGAGGTCACTGGTGGGTCACTGGCACATTTATGGGTTCCATGGAACATTTGGACCAAAATCGATGATTCTATGGCCAATCGGATGCAGTGTGATTATCTGAGGTCACAGGTGGGTCAATGGTACTTTGATGGGTTCCATGGAACATTTGAACCAAAATGGATGATTCTATGGCCAATCGGATGCAGTGGGATTATTTGAGGTCACTGGTGGGTCACTGGCACATTTATGGGTTCCATGGAACATTTGGACTAAAATGGATGATTCTATGGCCAATCGGATGCAGTGGGATTATCTGAGGTCACAGGTGGGTCAATGGTACTTTTATGGGTTCCATGGAACATTTGAACCAAAATGGATGATTCTATATCCAATCGGATGCAGTGGGATTATCTGAGGTCACAGGTCGGTCATTGGTACTTTTATGGGTTCCATGGAACATTTGGACCAAAATGGATGATTCTATGGCCAATCGGATGCAGTGGGATTATCTGAGGTCACAGGTGGGTCAATGGTACTTTTATGGGTTCCATGGAACATTTGAACCAAAATGGATGATTCTATGGCCAATCGGATGCAGTGGGATTATCTGAGGTCATAGGTGGGTCAATGGTACTTTGATGGATCATGGTGGTTAAAATCATCCAATTTTAACCAAAATGGATGATTCTATGGCCAATCGGATGCAGTGGGATTATCTGAGGTCACAGGTCGGTCATTGGTACTTTTATGGGTTCCATGGAACATTTGGACCAAAATGGATGATTCTATAGCCAATCGGATGCAGTGGGATTATCTGAGGTCACAGATGGGTCAATGGTACTTTGATGGGTTCCATGGAACATTTGAACCAAAATGGATGATTCTATGGCCAATCGGATGCAGTGGGATTATCTGAGGTCACAGGTGGGTCACTGGCACATTTATGGGTTCCATGGAACATTTGGACCAAAATGGATAATTCTATGGCCAATCGGATGCAGCGGGATTATCTGAGGTCACAGGTGGGTCAATGGTACTTTAATGGGTTCCATGGAACATTTGAACCAAAATGGATGATTCTATGGCCAATCGGATGCAGTGGGATTATCTGAGGTCACTGGTGGGTCACTGGCACATTTATGGGTTCCATGGAATATTTGGACCAAAATGGATGATTCTATGGCCAATCGGATATGCAGTGGGATTATCTGAGGTCACAGGTGGGTCATTGGCACTTTCACGTAAATACGAACTTCACGTGAAGTTCATGAATAAAATACACGTGTAGTTGAGGTTCGTGTTTTTGTGAAACTGGAAGTTCTAGTTCGTATTGGTAGTATTGTAAGCATTGTTTCGCATTGGGTTATATATGCACTACTGTTCTAGTTTACTTAGTGCTCTTTTTTGAAACCAGAGGTCATTTACCTCTTTTCAACTCAGTCAATGAACTCAAACTGTTAAATTTAATTAAATGGGTCTGTGATCCGGTTAGATTTAACTCTTATGAAAAAAACGAGTTGGATCATATTTCGTTTTATGCTTTTACCCAATAGATAGCGTAAAATTTTAATAAAAATTTTTAATTTGGATCCCACATCCCACTAGCACTAGCGAGTGTAGGTCGCAAACTATACATCGAACAGAGACGAAAGTGTAGCTCGCAAATTAAGTATCAGACAGAGTTGAGAGGAAAGGACATGTGCTAAGCGTGAAATATAGACAACATACGATTTTTTAAAAATCGGGATCTTAATTTTAATTTGAAATTAGTAGTTAAACTGACTGTAGCTCGCAAACTATATATCGGGCAGAGACGAAAGTGGCACCAATAGAAAGTGCATTTGCTTCGCCTTCTTTTCAACTAATTCAATGAGCTCAACCTATCAAACTAAACGAAAAAATTTGAAATTTTGCTTGTTTTCTTTTGCTTGCTCATTTAATCATACTTACATTTTTACTTTTTCTTTGTTTTGGGCTCAATGAGTCCATAATTGAGTGTTATTCATTTATTTGTTAATTTTCGGAAGATCAATAAATAAACGTGCAAAATGGACAAAACAATCGGACCAAAGACACAAAGTAGAAGAGGCTACAACTAAAACGGAATTCTACGTCTACACTTACGATACTATCGAAACTGTTTCTTTTTTTTTACAGACGTGTAAATGTTTGCATTTAGAGGTTGAGAGTTGAGCTCTTGAGTAGTTGCACCATGCAAGTTTATCATTAACGAGTTGGCTGAAATCAAGAGTTGTGTTTTTGGTTTAACTTAATTTTTTAATGATGAGAAAGTCATCATCACAGAAATCATATTGCTTATGAGAGAATTTAGCATAGCTTGTTGTAAGCAATAAGGAAAAGAATAACAGAAAGAGGGGAACTCCAAACCACTTCCTCTGGTATACCGTTGAACAGAGGAAGTACTTTGGAGCAGAAGTTGTGAATTCTAACTTTGAGTTGTCGTTTTGTCATAAAATTTATTATATATTTAATAATGCAAGGTCCTAAATTCCAATCTCTTAACTGTTCAATAATAGAATGAATTAAAAATTTACCGAAGGCTTTTGCGAAATCTAGCGATATTATTGATAGATGACTTTTTTTTTATATGTCTTTATAAGAGACACACATTTTCGATTTTAGAAAATTTTGTCTTTTTACAAATAGACAAATTGTACTTTTTTTGAATTGAAATTAATGAATTGTGTAATAAGCATTTTTTCCAGACACATACACGCACATTTCCGTATTTATTTATTTCACCCTTTTTCTGGAATAATATCTTAGCGAAAAGTAAATAAAAACTCTTAATTTAACTTATTATAGAATTAAGGTTGATTTATTCAAATTTTTCACATATATTCCATTATAAAATAAATTGCACAATTATATTTTCAAATATGTGCAATAAAAAAACATAGTTCTTTTAAATAAAAAAAAGTTTAAGGAATTTGAAACTTATTGTTCTGACGATACGACTATGATATGGTACACTTTGAAAATTAAATTAACAATACAAAATGAATATTGATTACACTGCGCGATGGACATTGTGGTGCCGGAGATTTTTCAGCTGATTATAGACAAATTGGGTTTCCTAATTTCAAATATATTTTCCGTTTTTCTCCATCAGCTCGAGTTTTTGAGTTATAGGAAAAAACATGAAAGTTAGTTATTTTTCTGATAATTGTGTTAAATCTATTATAGTGATCTAACGATTTGTATTATTATGACTGATTTCAACGAAGAAATACTAATTTTTCAATTTTTGCACATTCAATAACAATATATTCGACAGTTTCGAAGATATCGACGTTCAAAGTCGAAAAAATTTCACAATTTTACGTAGGCTGCTCTTTTGAAACCCAACATCTTTGATATTTTTCAACGAATTTACAAAAAATGTTTTTTACTTGATAGGAAATCTCTGAAATTTTAATAAACATTTCAGATGTTTTATTATCTTGTATATTTTCAAATAAATTGAAAAAACAAACATATTTTTACATTCAATTTTTTTAAAATGCTTTCCATATTTGAAATCAGCAGCCTAAATGCATCCGGGATTGTTTATAAAATCTTTGCACTTTTTATAAAGCTTAATTTTGTTACTCTGTGTTATAAGATAGTCAGTAGATAGAGAAAAAATGATATGACAAAATCATCGTAAAATTATCACTTACTTCGTTAATATTTTTTTTAATGTCTCTAAGTATATGCAATAATGCCAGTCCATTCAATCGTTCTTGTTGCATAGTTGAACGTAACCATGTTTTTAATTGTCGCAGTGTAGAAAAACTTCGTTCAGCTGTTGCTGGACTGATAGGAAGCGTGACAAAGATAGCAAACGTTTTAGAAATTAGTGGAAAAACATCATTATTACAAAGCCGCATGGATATTTACACTGTCAAATTTGAAGTTCATGAAATAATTGAATTTGTAAAGGTCACTTTCATTTATGTTATAAAAATTTTATTATTACAAAAGGCTGATATCTAGCGACCGAGATTTATAAAAAAAAGAAATTTACATAAAAAACACAATATATAAAAAAAACTCTTACTCTTAGAGTAACGTGCCCTGAAGAAGGAGTCAAAAAACTCCGAAACGTCGGCGAAAAATAAATAAAGATTTTTATTAGGCCTGTGCGAGTTGCTTCGAGTTCGAGTCGAGTCGAGTAGTGCAACTCGACTCGATTTTCGATTCGAGTAACTCGGTTTTTCGAATAACTCGAAATGACGAGTTACTCGAGTGAACTCGAAGAATTATCGAGTTACTCGAGTTATTTTTTTTTGGCACGTTCTCAACTTCACTCACAATAATACATACCCAGTAGCAATTAGGGTATAATAAGGATAAAAAGAGATAAAAGTAATGGAACCTTGAAGACATGTACATTGTCTTGTTTGCTTATCTTGGGTATGCATTCGGAAGAGAAAAAAGTTATAGGCAAAAAATCTTGATTTTTTGACCAAAAAAAGGGGTTCAGGAGAATCAAAACCACTCCATGGGGATTTCTCGAATTCCAAAAAATGATGCAGTATATAAGAGTTCCTCTAACTTTTGAGTCTGTGTCCGGATGACTTTTTTTTCTCCATAAAAAATCGATCCGGCTTAATGTTGTTTCAATAAATGCATTAAATTATATAAATAATTGTTAACAATTTTTATTATATTTTTTATTATATAATGATATTAATCTCATTATCTCAATCTCTCAATCCTAGGGATATATTATTTTAACGACTGAAACTCCAAGAACTTTAATTTTTATACAATAAATTGTACTCATATTTCAAGCTGTTTTGGTTAGCGAAAATAAGGCATCAAATTTAGGATGATAGAACAAATGATAGAAACCAAGCTTAACATAACATCAAGGGTATTATATCAAAGGCCAAACGTTAAAACCTTGTAAATTCAATTTTAAAAACTTTACAGAAGAAACAAAAAGCTTGATTACCCATAATTTTTGTTGGCTTAAGGTCTCTATCCAGCTCTTAAGTAATTACTCAAGAAAAAGCTAGTTATATTTCTTTAGTGTGTAAAAGTATAAATTCACAGTGTCGACGCTATTACTTCTTAATGAAAAAAGAGCAAAATAGAAAAAATATTTCTTACGAGCTGGATTCTCTTTTAAGTAATTTTGACAAAAAAACAGATACTTTTTGATTACTTTTCAGTTTTTTGTATGAAAATATGCTTTACTTGGGAGTTGGAAACAGGCCTTTACGTTTAATTTTTTTTTTAAAGTGAGACAAAATGTAACAAAAAATATGCATGGAAATTTGGAATGTTTATTTTTCCAAATATTTTTCAAAGAGTAAGTTGAATGAATATAATAATAAGTATAAGAATAATGAATGCAAGGATTACTCAGCCAAGAAACATTGAGGAAGTTAGTGTTTGGATTCATTAACGTATTTTCAACTGGGCATTTTCCCTATCTTCTCGGATCGACATCACAAGAATGACTCAAAGAATGAAAAAGGGTTGCCATCTCTCTGGAAGTACTTATAATTTGTAAAAAGAGTTTAGGTCGAGGCATCCGAGGACATTGTTTTAGTCTGAGAATTATATTAAGTCAACCAGTCAAAAGAATGAGAGAGAGGTAGAGAGAAAAAGAAACAATACTAGGACATTTTTTTCATATGCACTTTATTATTATATTAAAGCATTATATTCAAACTCTGCCATTGTAAAACTTTTATAAAACTGAACTTTATCTGACACAACTTTGTTTGAAATGAGTTCTTTATCTCAAGTCAATGTTTTTCAAAATTACGGGAAAAGTTGAAGCATGACTGAAATCCTGAATTTATTTCAATGTAAAAGAATAATGTTTCTAATGAAACATGGCAACTCTGTTCAAAAATAATTCAGCACAAATAACGTTATTAATTGGAAGAGTGGTTTTTATGTTAACCTTGAACGCATTGCACTGTGTGTCAAATAAGAATTTGCGAGTAGACAAATAAAATATATGTTCAATATATATACATGTAATTGATTTTTATGGTAAAATATTCTAATAAGCTTACAATGTTAACTTCAATAAGGAAAAAATTCTGCACATATTTTTATGCTTTTTTTTGTTGTTACGAAGTACTTGAAAGGTGTTTTACATCTGTAAATCAATAGGTCTGTTTTCGTACGCAGTTCAAGTAAAGTTCGAGTAATAGAGAGTTATTTGGTTATCTGTAAAAATGAGAAAATTTTTCAAAAAGTACGGAAACGGTTTCAAGTAAGTTTCAAGCACAACAGCTGTTTTCTGAATATAATAATATTTAATTGTTTTGTTTTTGTATTTAAAACACTTTCGTAAGCATTCATTTTGGTTATTTTAACTATTTTTATTAATTTGCTAACCAATTGCTTACATTTTTTTCACAACACAATTTAATATAATTTTATCACTTTGACAATCAGCTGTTTGAAGGTTGATATTCGTGCTCGAAGAAATTTTTCAAGTAAAATGCGAGTAATATAGAGCGACAAAAAGTGACATTTTGCATGATCTTAGTTTCTCAAGTGCTGGAAAAATGTGTAAAGAAACGTTTAAAAAAGCGAGTATATATATAATCTATGACATTTATAAATGTAAAATTTTTATTACCTGCTCTTCATTATGTATGATAATTTATGATAGCTAAGCCATAAACTTTATTTTATTAAAGCAAAGAACTATTTGAAGTTATTGAAATGAAATGTACACGATTAATTTGTAAACTGTTACACTGTAATCAGCTTTGATTTATGAGTGTTTCAATATTGCAACCCACTAGGAAATGGAAACCTATTTCTAAAACATGCATATGGAAATTCAAGCAAGGGAAGTGGTTTAGGATTAAATAAAATAAAAATTTAATAATGTTATCAAAAACTACCATAACATACACAGAGGTTTCTTAAGCAAGGGAAGTGGTTTAGGATTACATAAAATAAAAATTTAATAATGTTATCATAAACTACCATAACATACACGGAGGTTTCTTATATATATGGCATTTTTCTATAGAGCGTAAGCTAACTCTCTATGGACATTTAAGATCAGCATCTCCTCCTAATTCGATTTAGCCTTTTCCGTTCGTCTGTCTGTAATCATGATAATAGGCGAAGTTTAAAACTACCAATAAAAATTAAATTAGTTATAGCTTTTCGTTATAAGTTTCTATAAAAATCACGTTCGATAATGACCTAAATCGGTTGCAGACCACGCCTAACTCCCCTCCAAAACAGTAAAATATCTTCAAAATCTACAAAAAAAAAACAATGCTGCAACTTGAAAATATGCGCATAAGTCTTGATTTTTAATATGCACTCTAATCTTGCAATTCGGCATAGTGAAAAAATTCCGCCTTCCCCCCTTACAACAACACATTAAAGCACAAAACAACCATTGTTACCAAATATACCTACGATGAAAATCGACATGCTGTTAGACCATTTTCTACTGGGTATTTCCACTGATAAGTAAAAGCACTCAAAAACTCGAAAAACTTCGAGTTACTCGAAAAATTCGAGTTACTTGAAAACACGAGTTATTCGATACGAGTTTCGAGTCGAGTCGAGTTACTCGAAAATTTAACTACTCGCACAGGCCTAATTTTTATATATTGAGTTTTTTTTTGTAAATTTCTTTTTATTTTATAAATCTCGGTCGCTAGATATCAGCCTTTTATAATAATAAAATTTTCATGAATTTGAAATAGTTTCTTACTAAAAGTGGACTAAAAGTGGCAGTTTTATTTCATGAAAGTCGGTTGTGGTAATTTGGTTGGTTTGTTGCAATTATAATTACTAGTACCGCCTGGGTTGTTTGCTTATTTATAGTTGTATAAAGTAGTCAGTGCACTCCTTCTCCGCACTCTTATTCATTTAAAAAAAGAATTATCAAAATCGGTTGAAAAACACGGGAGAAAATGGTTCTTTACTGTTTTCCCTACGCCTATTTATATAAAGATAAAGTTAAGGTAGGCTTGAAAAATTTCAGAATTCCAAACAATTTAGAATTAACCCAAACAAAAATAATTGTATGCAACAAATTATTTGCGCAGTTGATACAATTTTAGCAACTTTAACCTAACATTAATTCACTTCAAAACAACCCTGTTATATAAATATCATATATGACAAAAAGTATTACAGATGTATGTAATATTTTCAAAAGGACTGACTATAACTGAAATATTTCTGAAAAATATTTAAACTGATGATAAAATAATTGAAGTAAAAACAGACTATGGGCTTTTACATTGTTTGAACTTTTTTTTTGAAAATTTATAAAGTGAAAACTGAAAGTAACAATGCACGTATTGTTTTTTTATGGTAAAATTTGTTGGCACATAGGTTGCAAAAAAGTGTGGCAGGTTTTCAGTAAAAATTTAGAAAAATAAAATATTTTAATTGGCAACTCTGGTCTGCATTGCCAAAATCTTAATTGCGCTCATTACAAATCAAAATCAATGTTGCTTGCTCAATGATTTCACATAAAGGGCATTTATTTCATAAAGCAAATTTTGCAAAAATATAATTATTATAAAGCAAACACTTGCGCTGAGGAAGTGACTTCAAGTTTTTTTTTTTAATTTTTATTTGTAAAAAAATAACGCGTATTTAAAGTTGATTGTTTAAAAAATGGCTGTAAACTTTAGAACATGACGAGCTGTAACTTTATTTTCAGGCTCATTTTTAAAAAATGGTGAAGTTACACTACCTCGACTTAAGTTTTTGCTTTACATATAATAATATTTTGTTTTTTGCAGATGACTACAGATCGTGTTATTCTGCAAGCAAAATGGTCCTACTTCTCTCGCATCGCTTTATTAAAACGTCACCTACACGCAAATGACGTCACAAAACAAAAAAACAAACAAAATTTCTTTTTATATACTTAAATAATTGTTGAAATTAATAAAAAAACTAGAGTTTAACAGTGTCTCTGACTATTTTTTTGTAGTATTCTTTCAAAACGCCTTCAGAATCGCTTATGTATACATAAAAGTACCCTTATGCCATGTTCACACAGAGAGTTTAGTTTGCGTTTCGTTTGAGTTTAAATGCAGCTGTTCACACAGAGATGCGTCGGCAGAATTGAGTTTACGGTGGATTGAAATGATCGCCAATTTTTGGAATTTCGCTCAAAACTCAGCTTTTTACGGCCCATACTGACTGACTGATGAGAAACCCTCATCTTTTAAACTTTCCCAAGTTCTTTTATTTGTTTTTTGGCTTATTTTTGTAAATAATAAAATACAAATAGAAACTTGCACAATTGAGAATCAGCTGTTGTTGGCATTTTTTATCGTTCAATCGAATCGTACACAGCTAAAATCTAACTGAACGAATGTTTTTATCAAACACTAGCATACTTTTAGGAATGTATCAAATTGAGTTTTGGTAAACGTAGAAAGCAAGTTGAGTTTAGTTGCGTTTTCTCCTGCAAAATTGTACTGGAAACGCCAGCGTTTAAATTGAGTTTAAGAGCAAAACGCAACTTTATACTGGAAACGCAAACTAAACTCTCTGTGTGAACATGGCATTAAGCTGTGGGCACATTTATTTTTTCCAAATAAAGTATTTAAAAGTTCTTGGGAGGGGTAATTACCCCTTAATCCCCCCTTGTATCCGCGCCTGCAAACCACCATAGTCGGTTTGCTATTATTTTGCCAAGAACTTTTGCGAAGCAGTAATTAAGGAGGGACATGACATTCGCGGCAGAGAAAACAGACCTTTTTTGAAAAATTCATAACTCAGTCAAAAACAAACATTTTCCAAAATTATTTTTTATTATTGTAGAGAATTGAACAAATAACAAGAAAAAAAATTCAAAAAAGTATATTTTTCACTCCAACATATATATATATTAGGCCGGGTCGATTTGTGGGGAGGCAAAAAAATCGCCCATTGCTCTGTGAAAATCGTATTCTAATCTGATGTCCCCCAATTTGGGTCGAACTTTTGGGTAGGGTCAAATTTTGAAAAATCCCACTTTGACCCATTTAGAGTGCTCCAATCGAGTCCAAATGTATGAACCCTCACTAACTTTGGAGGCCCGACCCACCCATGCCAGTGGCACACCCCCTGGGGGATCCCCATACAAACATTTCAAATGCAGGTATCACTGTGACACAATTGCAAATCGGAAAATTGCTTGTGTGCGTTTTTTAAGGCACCACAAGACACAGCTGCATGTCGTAAACTTACTTGTGTGGTTTTTTTATAGCACCTACTAAGAAATGAAGGTTGTTTTTACAACATTTTTGTGGGTATTTTATGGCACCTTCTTAAGAAATGCGCGTTTTATGCAACCATTTTAACAATTAAGGTATCACTGGAATGCACCGCAACCCTTTAAAAAAATTAAGGTATCACTGTGACACAATTGCAGATCCTAAAATTGCTTGTGTGCGTTTTTACCATTTCATTCTTATTATCTCGTCTCGTAGACCATACATAACGCAACAGTTTTTGTGAATACATTAAGTCGTTGTGAAGAACTCAAGTGTGAAGTGCTTATTTCAGATAAAAAAATATTTAAAAAAAAAATAATAAGTGAAGTTGACCATTCCAAATCAAAAAGTTTACAATGAATCCACCATCCTCTACACCGCAAGATGAAGCAACAACAACTATCGAAAACCCAATGAGTCATATACCCAAGCACGATGTTACTGTTTTTGGTGTGTCTACTGATTTGACTGATCTTAATTTACCAACCCATCTGGATATCTTGAGATATTATTTTTACTTAAGCGAACGTGCTAAAACAGAACAAAAAAAGTTTTCTCATAAATCATTCACTATTCAAGTACAAGATAAGTTGAATGGAAGTTGGGAAAAACTTGGTATGGAAATGATGCTGAAAAAAAGTGTATTTAATAAATCGCTTGACAAGTATCAAGATCAAATCAAGAGAAGAAACAAAACCCAACAATTTACAGAGTATGTAAAATCGAACGCCTCAAAGGGTTCATGCACGATCAACATAATCAGAGAAGACTAACAATGGATGCAGTTGTGATGGAAACTGAAGACCAAGGAGCAACGTCTATGTTATATTTAACGTCCTATGGTCTCCGTGCTTTCACGAGGAGAAGAGCGACCATGGACGGAAAGAAAAAGACGTTTATTTGATTTTGTTGTTTATGGTTGATTTATATTTTATTTTGTTTGATTTATATCAACAATGGCCCGCTGTCTATGCGTGGCTGCGACCAAAGTTTGATTTTTATTTTATAATTTTAATCTAAAAAGGCCCGCTGTCTAGGCGAGGCTGCGACCAGTTTAGATATTGTAGGCTTAAAACTATCTTTCTTTCTTCGATCGTTTCTACGCCGGTCGGTGGTTTATAAAGGAAAGTCCTCAGTTTTCGAGGGCGTTTCCTTATTCCAATAATTCCAATAATTTCCATTAAGTGGAAATTCAAATCAATACCAACCAATCAAAATCAATACATAAGCTACATATATTTAGGAAATGTAAATCATTATGTAAATTTACATATCGTTCTACTTCCCCTTAGTGATACGCGCTCACGTACACTTTGCATGTTACGCAGTTGCAGGCAATGCACCTTGCAAGCAGCGCAGTAACTAGGGTAGGTAAATGAACGGCCTTTGCTGACAGTGCAAGCCAATGCCGATGCACCCAAACAGTCACTTGCTTTGTTTTTGTTGTCGCCGACGTTTAAGTCGGAACCACTTGACAATAAAAACAAAGCATTGGTTTTGTTTATTTTGGTAATTTAAGCATATGCGCTTAAATTAGGTCAGTATGTTTTTCTTTTCTTGAACGCCGGCAATTTGAGTCGCTGTGCTCAAATTGGGTTGTTGTCGTTCGTAGTATTATATTTTTTGTTTATTATTTGTGTCGAAATGCAGATCACTGCATTTTTGATATCGACATCTGGTAATAATATTTATTGAGTTGGATCTTTGGAATTGGTGTGAGGTCGGGTGTACAAAGTGTACATGCGTTGTTGTGGGATACAACATCCCTCCCCCTTATAAAAGGGGGAAAAATTTTCTCCTTGAAGAGGTTGAAAAATTTTCTGTCGCGATACCACCGATCAGTGAGCAGAAATGAGGATTACATGAATTTTTATAATAACGAATAATTTTTTTTATAATTTTTATATACAAATACGTTTTAAAAATTTTATGCAAGTAAATTAGTATATATGAAGTTAAATTTATCTTAAAATATAAGTTTGATCATGTGGTTGTTTTTTTTTTTGTTTGTAAAAATTATTAATCCACTTATATATATATTGTTTTTGTGTGTTTTTTTTTTTCTTATTAAAATGTCTTGTACACTGTTTTCTTTTTTTTTTTTTTCTTAAATATAAAAATGTCTAACACATTAGGTTTTTTGTTTGTGTTTAAAATATGTATACATCAATTTTTTTTTTTTTTTATATTATTATGATAATTAAAATTTAGAAGAAAAAAATTGATTTGTTACATATAAGTATTTTTTCAAAATATGTATTTGTGTCCTATGTACATTTATATTTATTTTTCTTACGGACGTATTTTTTTTTAAGTTTTAAAAAATATTTTTTTTTTTTATGTATATAGTTTGAAAGTTTTTGCGTTATTGCCGCATGATTTTAATTTTTTCGTTTCAATTTGTAAGCGGATATAGTTTTTTTTTTGCGTATTGCCCCATAATTTCAATTTGTTAATTTAAGCGGAATATATTTTCTTGTTTTTGCGTTTTGTACAAACAACATTTATTTTTTTTATATTTTTTTTTTTTTTTTTTCATTTTTTTTCAACTTACAAGCGGAATATTTCTTCCTTCTTTTTATATGTATCAGCTAAAATTTGAGAGAAGTCGAAAAGATCTGGTTTACGAGGAAATAATGCCTGTTTTAAAAAGAAAGAAGTAAATGTGTTTTATGTAATATTGTAATGTTAACCAAACGTTGTATTTTAATCGGAGAATAATTTCAGGTTGTTATTGTGTATTACTTTAATTTTATTGCGAATTTTTATAGCAGTATTTTCAGGTGAAATAATCTTAATAATTTCATATGGACCTTCCCAAAGAGATGAAAATTTATTTTTCCTGGTCTGGTTTCTAATCAAAACCTTTTCTCCAACGTTAAATGTTTTTGGTTTGGAACCTTTATCATATTGTTCTTTTGATTTTTCCTTTTTATATTTCAAAGTTTGGCCTGCAATTTTAAATCCGTGTTGTAGGCGTGCCTTTAACTCATTTGCATAATTTTCGTAGTTATAATTTAATGATGGGTCTTTTTGTAAAGTGGATGGAATTTTTGCAGGGTATCCATAGAGTAATTCATGAGGGCTGTAATTGGTGCTACTGTGAGGCGTGTTGTTGAAAACAAATATTGCATAAGGGATGCAATCGTCCCAAGTGAGAGGGTCATTATTGACATAATGCCGAAGATATTCCGCAAGTGTGCGATGGCTTCTTTCAAGTGCTCCATTTGTTTGTGGATGATATGGAGTTGTTTGTAGTTTTTTAATTTTTAATAATTTACATACTTCTTTAAATAAATCGCTAAGAAAATTAGTACCTTGATCAGTTAAAAGTGAATCTGGGAATCCGAATCGACAGAGTATTTGTTCTACAAAAGCTCTTGCAACTGTGGTTGCTTCTGAATTCTCTAAAGGTAAGGCTTCAGTTAATTTGGTTAAATCATCTTGAAAAATTAAGATGTACTTATTACTTTTGTAAGTCACTGGAAGTGGACCTACTATGTCTAAAGCCACTCTTTCGAATGGTGAAGAGCTCGTCGTTGTAATTTTCATTGGCACTTTTGGAGATCTATTTAGTTTATTTTTCTGGCATGATTCACATTTTCTTATGAAATTCTTTATATCAATTTTCATTGTGGGCCAGTAGTAGTTTGCTTTTAATCTTTTTAGCGTTCTATTTACTCCTTGATGTCCTGCGGTGATTCATGATATTCTCGTAAAATTGTTTCTATTTCATTAATGTTTTCCAAAATTGTTCTTTTGTTGATATGCAAATTAATTGTTTTATCGGAAAATATTTCTTTAAGCATTGTTTTAAAATGTTCTTTAAACTGTGGATTAATGTTTGGGATTGATATGGCTATAGAATCATGATTTTGGTTTTCGCTTTTTATTTTGTTAAGCGTTTTCTTTGCTAATTCTTGATCTTTTGAAGTTTTAAAAGGAATGGGTAAGGTCGTCGTATGCAAATTAACGTTATTAAATGTGTATAACTCTATTTCACCTATTAAAGGTTTTATAAATTGTGGAATTGATTTTATTATAAATTTTTCTTCTAAAGATTCTGTTAGAGGTAATATTAATATTTTTAATGCGGCTTTTTTATTGAAATATATTGAATCTTGGGTTTCTATTATTTTAGGGATTGCCTCGTTCCTTGTATTTTGGGGTTCTTTAATTTTTGTATTTACGTTTTCATTTTGCTCCTTTTTATTGTTAGTTATTGTTAGTATTGTTGTTAGTTATTATGTCATAACTAAAACTTTGTTTACTATTTCTGCAAGTTTTTCGTCTTCAGTGATTCGACTGAGTGCGTCAGCATTTGTATTGCTTTTCCCTGCTTTATATTTGATCGTATATTCATATTCTGATAAGAGAATTCGCCATCTAGCCAACCTTGACATTGGGTCTTTTAACTTCATTAGCCATTCGAGTGGTTTGTGGTCAGTATAGATTGTGAACTTTTTACCGTAAATATAAGGTCGGCATTGTTTTACAGCGAAGACAATTGCAAGCAATTATTTTTCGGTGGTGCTATAGCGTGTCTCTGCATCGTTCAATGTTCTACTTGCAAAACACATGTTCGGTCCGCCCCGGGTGCACGTCAAAATGGGGTGTAAAATTTCGCAAAATAACTTTTTACCACATATTTTTGATTTTTTTAATATAAAGAACACACCTCAATGACTTCGGTTTTATATTTGAATATCAAGAGGGTGCAAAAGTGAATGAAAATATTTTTTACCATCACCAGGACTTCGTTTTTATTGAAACAAACTTTAACTTTATATTAAATTTTGTTCAATATTAACGCTCACACCAAAACCCAAGTCAATTCCATATGTAATTTTAAATTGGTTAGGGGTACAATTTCCAAACAAATTATATTAAAATTTTCATGATATTGAGATGGAGTACAAAAGGAAAAATGTTAAAACATTTTTTTTTATATTCCATTAAGTTTTATAAAAAAGCACTTGTTCAAACTTGCTAGCATAGTAGACATTTCTTAAATCATTAATTTTCGAAAACTTGCATGATTTTCAGAGTATGATGAATGGAGGAGTCAGTTGTTTTGTAGCAATACATTTCTCCAGAACTTTTCAGAAAAACATGTTCATGTCATATATGTCAAAAACCAAAATATACTTTATGATTTTGTGATTACTAAGTTCTGAGACCATATATCATGAAACAAACCTCATTTACAGCTTTTATCCTGCTAGAACATAATTTTGAATAGTAATATGTTTTGGGTATAAGTACTGTTACATAAAACTACTAGTTCAAAAATCATTAAAAAACTTTTTACATGCTAAAAAAATTTCTAAAAAATTAAATTGATTTAAACTCATTACATTTTTTATTTTAATCAAATAAATGGCGTTCTATTACAATTTATGTCATTCAGATTTTTTTTTTTATTTTGAAGATGGCTATGAAAAACTTTAAGATTTCTGAATCCTTTATTTTACTAAAATAATTATTATTATGTTTAAATCAACCAACAAAAACTATCAAAAATACAGTTTTAAGAGAAGATAAGATGCACAGTTCCTTAAAAATTATTCTAATTATTGAAATTGAATTTTGTACTCAGTCACCGAATGTGAAGAATCAACAGATTTCTTGGAATTGCCAGCTCTTTTTGAGCCATTCATGACTCTAGGCCTTGTCCAACCTGGGCAAGTTTGCTTTGGGAATTATGTAGATAATGAGAATGAAAAAAATTTCTGATATCAATTTGGTATCACTGTAATATTGTGATACTGAGATATTTATGGTGGTACTTATGTTGATATTTATAAAGCATTCAAATGTTACAGACCCCAATCTTGTCTATAAAAGTCCAAGCGGTGATTAATATAGATACTCTGAGAAAAAACATACTTTAAAACAAAAAAAAAATATCAAAAAAGAAATTTAACGCCTTTGCGTATCTACATGACAATATTTAAAACAAGTGTGTTTAATTTTCACCTACCCATAAACTCCTTTCTTTTTTATTTTCTCTTATTATTTCTTTGAAAAAAACAAACAAAAATTTTAATTCGATGACAAGTTTTGAATTTTTTGAATTGGTTTGACAAATATCGAACATATGATAAAATAAAAACTAATTAATTAAATATTAAAATATTTCAAATGCAAACTTCATCGAATGGAGTTAACATTTGGTATTCGGAAGGTCCCGGGGGTAGCTGGTTGTGAATCTGGTGCTAAAACTCGGAAAAGTTAAAAAAATGGCATCGAAAAAAATATGCTTTAAAACATGTGTTTTGAATTTTAAAATTTTTGTTTTAAATTTGGTTTTCATAGCAAAAACATTGTTTTAAAAACAAAAACTTTTGTTTCTAATTTAACTCTATAAACAGCTCTGTTAAATTTTAATGAATTTGTTGCAAGCTCTATTTCAAAAACAAATTCGTTAGATATGAACACAATTTCATTTAATTTTAACATATTTTTTTCTCAGTTTACTATAAATAAATTGATAAAAATTATGAAAAATGTTTATAAATGAATTTTAATATTTTATATTAATTTTTCATTTAAATTTTATGTAGAAAATGGGGGTTGATTTCGAAAAAATATTTATATTAATAGTTATTCAGGGTCACTAGGGAAAATGTGTCAACGTTTTGCTTCCAGGTTCTATTTTTTCTTCAATTATGAAAAATTGTTCGTAAATTTTTCAAAGTTTTCTATATTACTAAGTTTTATATTAAAACTGATATTGTGTGGTTTATTGATAGTTAATTTTTCTCTCACAACTTATAAGCCCGGTAGACAAAAATATTGGAACAATTCAGAGAAAATTCTTTAAGTTTCTGAAAATTTTAGATTCTTACTTCTTTTATCAAATATTGATGGGTAGCATAGTTTTGTTTATTTATTGAATCTCTTCTAACATATGTCATTTTTGTAGAGGTTGATTCGAAAATATGTAGTAAGACTCATCGACTTATTTTATAACAAAAAAATCTTCTAAAGGGGTGCACAATTCAGTTTCCGCCCCGGGTGTGACCAACCCTAGCCACGCCACTGCAACGATGTCGTCGACGTAGACAAAACATTCAAATCCTTGTACACCCATTAGTACGTTGTTCATGAGCCTCTGAAAAGTTGCTGGAGCGTTTTTTAAACCAAATGGCATTCTGTTATATTCGTAGTGCCCAAAAGGTGTGCTGAAAGCAGTTTTACATTTGTCAGATTCTTTAACGGGAATCTGATGAAAACCTTTGGCTAAATCCAGAGTGCTGAAATATTTTGCTCTTCCCAACTGGTCAAGTATGTCAGTAATATTGGGTAATGGGTATGCATCACCGACAGTTAAGTCGTTTAATTTTTGAAAATCAACTACAACTCTCCAACGTTTGTAACCTTCGGAATCTGCCTTCTTTGGAACAAGTAAAAGTGGCGAGTTCCATGGACTTGAACTTGGGCGAATAACACTATCTTCTAACATTTCATTAACTTGTTTATGAATTTCTTGTCTTTGACTTTCAGGTAGTCTATATGGTCTAACAAATAATGGAGGTTTGTTTGTTTCAGTTATAATTTCATGTTCTGAAGTTTCTGTACAAGTGAGGTGGTCTCCTTCAAAATAAAATAAATCGTTATAATTTCTACAAATTTCTAAAATTTATTTCTTTTCTTCTTTGTTACAATGCGTTAGTTCTATGTTTGTTTCTATCTTTTTTAATCTATCCTTTATGAAATCTTTTGTTTCATCTAATTTGATTTCATTGAAATTTTCTATCCTTTCCCACTCATATTGAATTTTATTTAAATTTATTTCTTTAATATCTTCTGTTGTGTTCATAAAAAGAACTTTAACTTTATTTTTAATTGGGCGTACCAGGGTTTCCACCAAATATACTCCTGGATTTATTTGTTTCTTGTGGATCACTGCGTCTTTTGAATAAGCAAAAGGGATCTCTACAAGTTGTTTGCAACGAGGTTGTAAGGTAATGGATTGCAGCCCGTAGACATCAGGTTGAGTTGACTCAATCCTGTTTTTACAATTCCTTTCATTATCCAAGAATAATGCCTTAGTTTCCTCTTTATTTGATTTCACATTATTTTTTATGATTTTGTTTCTACTTTGAGGTGACAATGTGATGGATTGCGGCCCGTAGACATTAGGTTGAAGATTCTTAATATGACTTATGCCATTCGGCGCATAATCCTGCTCTTCATTCCTATTTTCACAATTCCCTTTGTTACCCGTAGGCAACACATTGTTTCCCTTTTCTGTGTTTTTACAAATATCTACAATATGTGATTTTAAACTTTTATTTTTGCTAACTGCTGCGCTTGAGCAGTCTACTGGAATTTCCAGTTGTTTATTCTTGAAATCTATTTTACAGTTAAGTTTTGTGAGAAAATCGCTTCCTAAAATTCCATCATAGGATAAATTAATATATTTATTTAGAATATGAAAATTGTGACTCAGTGTTATCATCTGGTCATTATATGGAACATTTATTGTTTTGATCTGTTCACCTAATGTTTGCATTGAATTACCTGAAATGGTTGTAACAGTGTGTTTACTCTGTTTGTTAATTCTATACTTTTGTTCTGTGTCTTTTAAAATGCTTATCTGTGCGCCTGTGTCTACTAAAAGTGAAGTTATATGTTTGTCTGAAGGTTCGAGTTTAATACGAAGCACTGGCTCATCGTATCCTTCGCAAAAAGGTATTATAATGGAATATGTTCATGTTGTGCTTGGTGCACATCGGCTTTTATTTGCATCCGGGGAGAAGCGCCGCTGATTTCTTCCCGTGCTATTTCGTTTCCCGATGCATGATTTACGTGGTGAGTTTGTTAAGGAGGATTGTATTGACCTCTGAATTGGTTGTTTTCTCTAAACGGATTTTCATATTGTCTGAAAGCTCTATTATTTTCTAAGATTCTGTGATTTTGGTATTCTTTATATTCTTGCCTTGGCCGCAATCTACACTCTTTGTACGTGTGATTCGACCGTTTGCAGTATGAACAAAATATAGATTGTATTTCTTTCTTTATATTATGATGTTTGTTTTGATAAGAATTTTGACTATTATAATTAGAGTAGACATGATTATTTTTGCGATAGCACGAATTTTCAGTGTGCCCTGACTTTTTACAATATTGGCATGTGGGTTTAAAAGGTGAGGTTTGGTATTGCGAATTTTTTTCCAGCCGTACTGAATGCTCCTCGGCATACATGATGGCTTTCTTCAAGTCCCGCTCATTGTGAGCTTTAAGAATTAATCTTAAATTATGATTTCGCAAACCATCCTCGAATACCCGTATTGCCAAGTGATCGTTCTCGCGTTTTAAATATGTACGAATCGAAATTTCGCTAGTGCTAGAAAATGTAGCTGAATTTAGTGAATGCAGTAATTTTCCAATTCGTTCACCGAACTCCTTAACAGTTTCTCTCAAATTTTGTCTAGCTGTAATAAGTTCGTTTTTGGCATAGGCTCGAGTTTTTACTTCTTTGAACTCATTCTCCAAATCTTGTACCAAATCATTCCATTTGGTAAAAGATTTAAATTGGATGAGCTCAAAAGCTGAGCCTTCTAGCCGTTTTTTTATAACCTCTAGAATAAATTTATGTTCTGCGTCGGTCTTAGCAGAAGAAAAAAGTATATTACCGCATGCAATGAATTTATTTAATTCGGCTGGATTGCCGTTAAGAACCGGTACGATATTATAAATGTCGTTCAACGAAAGCTTGAGATCCATATTTAAGTACTCAGGATCAGAATCCGCGTCGAAACAAAAAGAATTTTCGAAAAATGGTAGAGAAGCAAAGTTCTGTACTACCTTAGTCGCGTGTTGACGAGTAAAAAGTTTGAAAATATTTTTTTTTTATCAGAGCAGAAAATTATAAAAACATATTTTTTTTTTTTTTTTTCGCAAAAACTTTCAATTGTATAGTCTACTTAAATATTATTTAAATAAGTGAATATATATATGTATGTAATTATATATTTATTACTTTTTGTTTTTTTTTTTTTCTTTGCTTACTATTGTTGTATCAATTCTTCCTGGTGTTGTTGATGTGTTCTGGTGTTGTTGATGTGTTCAGTCCTTTTTCCTGCTTGACGATGTTTTTTTCTTTTTGTTTCTCTGATTGTTGTTGTTGATGCCAGGAGGCTCTTAGTAGCCCTACAGCTGGTTATCCTGGTCTTCGTTTATAGATTTTCTCTGATTGTTGTTGTTGATGCCAGGAGGCTCTTAGTAGCCCTATAGCTGGTTATCCTGGGTCTTCGTTTATAGATGGGCCAGGAGACTTCACGTCTTAGAGCTGGTTAACCTGGGCTTTTTTTCACTTTTTATTCACAGTTTTTTTTTTTTCACTACCGCTGTTATAGCCTCGGCTCGCTTTTTTTTTTTGTATTTTCACTTTTTAAAATTTTCAAAGCCGATGTCGAAGCCTCGGTACGCTTTTTTTTTAAAAATTTTGTTTATTATTTTTTTTTTTTATATTGAATTTATTTCTGTTATTAAAGGATTTTTCCTTTTGTTGATTTTTGGGATGTAGCGTATCCCTCCGCTGCCACCAATGTTATATTTAACGTCCTATGGTCACCGCTTTCACGAGGAGAAGAGCGACCATGGACGGAAAGAAAAAGACGTTTATTTGATTTTGTTGTTTATGGTTGATTTATATTTTATTTTGTTTGATTTATATCAACAATGGCCCGCTGTCTATGCGTGGCTGCGACCAAAGTTTGATTTTTATTTTATAATTTTAATCTAAAAAGGCCCGCTGTCTAGGCGAGGCTGCGACCAGTTTAGATATTGTAGGCTTAAAACTATCTTTCTTTCTTCGATCGTTTCTACGCCGGTCGGTGGTTTATAAAGGAAAGTCCTCAGTTTTCGAGGGCGTTTCCTTATTCCAATAATTCCAATAATTTCCATTAAGTGGAAATTCAAATCGATACCAACCAATCAAAATCAATGCATAAGCTACATATATTTAGGAAATGTAAATCATTATGTAAATTTACATATCCTTCTACTTCCCCTTAGTGATACGCGATCACGTACACTTTGCATGTTACGCAGTTGCAGGCAATGCACCTTGCAAGCAGCGCAGTAACTAGGGTAGGTAAATGAACGGCCTTTGCTGACCGTGCAAGCCAATGCCGATGCACCCAAACAGTCACTTGCTTTGTTTTTGTTGTCGCCGACGTTTAAGTCGGAACCACTTGACAATAAAAACAAAGCATTGGTTTTGTTTATTTTGGTAATTTAAGCATATGCGCTTAAATTAGGTCAGTATGTTTTTCTTTTCTTGAACGCCGGCAATTTGAGTCGCTGTACTCAAATTGGGTTGTTGTCGTTCGTAGTATTATATTTTTTGTTTATTATTTGTGTCGAAATGCAGATCGCTGCATTTTTGATATCGACATCTGGTAATAATATTTATTGAGTTGGATCTTTGGAATTGGTGTGAGGTCGGGTGTACAAAGTGTACATTAGACCGTACCACCTCCTATGTAAAAAAACAGTGCGCCGTAAACCAGCGAATATGACGCATTTGTGCAAGACAATTACGAAAAAAAATTTTTTTTTTTGACCGAACGTAGGGGTCGCGCATTGACATATTTCTTCATATCTCTGGTGTTTACAGTCGGATTTTAAAGTTTGGTACAACAATGTTTTTGTCTCAAGAAGATCAATATGACCTCTTTAGAAGTCATTGAACTCAGGAGTACCGTTCTAGTACTTACCCTCCGGATCTCAGTTTCTACCATCCTAATGTGCCATCCTTGTATCAAAAAAATAAAGCTCTTAAAATATCATTAATCTTTTGCCCAGGAAGTATATCGAAATTTCTAGCAGAACTATTTTCAAAAAATTATTGAAAATTTTTTTGCCGAATGTAGGGCTCCCTTTTTTCATTTTCATCATATCTTCGGTATTAATAGTCTGATCATATTGAATGACATATCGATGTTTTTGTTTTAAAAGAGACCAATTATTTTTATTCCAAAATAAAAAAAAATATTCCTACAAGTCCTTGGAAGGTCTTAAATTGATTTTGAGGAACTTTTAAGCTCGTAAAGAGCTCTAAAAGAGGTTTCAACACTATTTTTGTTGTGATTTTCAAAATATACAATGTATTATTATTTTCACAGCCACATCGAAAATATCAATTTGAAACACTAGCTATTGCAATTCGTTTTTTCCCGTGAAAAAACAGTTGAAAATTGCGTCTGTGTAATATATATTTCAAACGAGAGTTTTATAGAGTTTTGATCATTTTCAATAAAAATCGAACAAAAAACTTTTAAAAAAATGTCTTTTATTGCGAGTGACTTAAATAATACCAAATTTCCAACGGAGTATGATGTTATACATTTTGTATTGTATATGCGGCATAACAGTGATAAAACTCGAAAGTTGGATGTTTTTAAATAAGAAGCTGTTAGAAATGTAATCGTTTTGTGGCAACGCGCCGGCATACCAATTATAATCCTAACGGCGGTTCGGACACGTGTTGATGTACTTGTGAATACCTATTATACAATTTCTAAAAATCGATTGAGATATACCCTAAGTGCTTGGAATAAATTGTTTAAAATTTCGATTTGTTTTAAAAATCCATCAAATTTTGACGTGATTCAAGTTGGCTATATTTCTGACAGCTGTCGAGTTTTGATAAAATGTGGCCCATGCGTTGTTCATCGGTGACCGCCAAAGCAGATTCATTTACTACATGAACAAAACGCTCGGTGTTTTGAGAATGGCATGGATAAGCTGTGAAGTTATATAGGTTTACTATAAAAAATAATCAAATTAAGTCATTTTCATTGTGCGAACCTGGTAATTTGATTAATTCGTTTGAATATTGCAATGATTCTTGCTGGTCTTAACAAAATATTCTCCGGGTGCGAGAAGTACGCATTGTTTTTTATAAAAGGACGAACTGCCAGTTGAATATCTTATGGCTTCTTGTTTTAAAACATCCAACTTTCGACTTTTATCACTGTTATGCCGCAGATACAATAAAAAATTTGTAACATCATACTCCGTTGGAAATTTGGTATTATTTAAGTCACTCGCAATAAAAGACATTTTTTTTAAATGTTTTTTGTTCGATTTTTATTGAAAATGATCAAAACTCTATAAAACTCTCGTTTGAAATATATATTACACAGACGCAATTTTCAACTGTTTTTTCACGGGGAAAAACGAATTGCAATAGCTAGTGTTTGAAATTGATATTTTCGATGTGGCTGTGAAAATAATAATACATTGTATATTTTGAAAATCACAACAAAAATAGTGTTGAAACCTCTTTTAGAGCTCTTTACGAGCTTTAAAGTTCCTCAAAATCAATTTAAGACCTTCCAAGGACTTGTAGGAATATTTTTTTTTATTTTGGAATAAAAATAATTGGTCTCTTTTAAACAAAAACATCGATATGTCATTCAAGCCTGAAATACAATAGTGCGTGTGTGCGATGCGAGACTACGTACGACTCTCGCACAAGCTGTCATATAATTTTCATTAGTAGAGTTCTTATGTAGCAATATACAATGCTGTGCGATGCGTGAGTGCGATGCGAGGCATTTTCGAAAAATTGAAAAACCACGCATGCGATGACAGGCTGTCATAAATTCCGTTGAAAAATAATAAACATTTTGAGCGCATTGCAATTTCCTTCAAAAATTTATATTCAAATAATAAAATATTTTTAAAATAATTCAAAATAGATATAACATATTTCTTTCAAATAATCAAATCATTACACATCCAAGCAGGTGTTGAAGAGTCGCACGCAAGCAAGCAAAATCCAAAGAGGTAAGACAAAATCTATTAGCTTTTCAAGAGCACACGCAAAAAAATTTTTCAAAGATTTCAAAGATGCCGCATTTATTTTCGCATTTTTTAATGTCCTTGAATTCGTTATTGTCGCTTATTTATATTATAAGATAGAGCCCAAATATGTTTAATTTGCATGGCAGCTACCACTCCCACTTGTCCAATTACGCTAAATTTTTATATATTTTTTGGAAATTCTAATGATAGGTGTTTTCCTTCGATTTGGTTATTATAGCTTTTTTTATTTCTAAGATTTAGTGCAAAATGTGTTTAAGTTGTATTACAACTGCCATGTTCACTTGTCCAAAATTTCTGAAATCTTTTTTAGCTTTCCTATAACCTAAGCATCGAAATCTAAAAAAAAAAAAATCCTCAAAATAATTTTCTCTGCCGGCGTAAAAAAGAAACAGCAATAACTTTCGCTAACATTCTCTACATTAAGGTACGGTTTTTGATTATGATCAAAAAGCACAACAAAGCAAATAATGTTTTTTGATCAAACAGCACAACTCCTAACATTTTATTCCGCTCTCTTTCTTCTGCGTGGTAGTGATTGTGCTTGTGTTTGAGGAGAAGAGCGGAATTCGAATAAAGATTGCACTCTCTCGAACCGAACAAAAAGGAACCATTCGTTAAGGTTTTTTTTCCATTCCCTTTTTTTTGTTCTATGTATAGCGAAATTTATTACAACACAGCGCTTTACAGACAGACATCAACAACCAAGCCTTACTATGCAGAAACTAACTGATGAACAAGTTGAAAGACTGATCGATTATGTTCACCAGAAACCCGGATTGTATGAAAAGAGCAATAAACTATACAAAAAAACCGACTGGAGGGAAATGGCATGGAAAGAAATTGCTGGTTCTTTGAATGTAGATGGTGAGTGAAACTTTATTGATTTCAGGTTTTAGTTCCAGAAGTTAGTCATGACAAACTATTTTATATATACCTTCTGTTCAAAATTTAACCGAACTGGGCAATAAAACAAGTAAAGAAAGTCTAAAGTCAGTCTTACCCGACTATGATATGCCCTAAATCTCGTAATAAAATACTAAAACAAATAGAAATAACTTGCTATTTTTGTTCAAAATTAAACATGTGTACCAAGTTTCTTACAATTATCTCAACTCCTTGTTCCTATCCTGTGTTTACGGACTACACAGATGGACAGAAAGACGGACATGGATAGCTCGACTCATGAGGTGACACTGATCAAGAATATATATATATGCTTTCCTATACCTTACTCGCTTATTTTTAGGTGTAACAAACGCTTCCACAAATTTAATAAACCATGACCGATCAGGTTTAGGGTATAACAACAACGGCTAATTATTTTTCAATATGTTCATATCAATTACCATCAATTACCACCGAAAGCAGTGTCATCAGCCTTTAAAATATCATTAGCTATATAACAACAGTTGTTGTTTCATTTGCGTAGTCCGGTTCAATTTTGAACAGAAGACATAGATTTATAAGAATATATATTGATAATTTAGAAAAGGATTGCAAGACAGCATGGAGATCTCTTCGTGACCAATATCAGAAAAACATAAAAGAAATAAAGGGGAGCACTGGACAAGGATATGATATTAACAACCGAAAACGATACAAATACTCTGAAAAGCTACATTTTTTAAAGGATTCTCTGGAACCAAGATCGTAAAATATTAATATGGCTGATTGAATTTTCATTTCATATACATATATAATTCTTCACAGAACAACATGTAACTTTGATGTCAAACAAGATTCTAATGACATTTTTAATGCTGACTCTTGGAGTGATGTTGAATTTCTTGATGAATTTCCATGTTCTTCAAACGTATTACAACCTGGTCAAGATCATTCAAATACAAGATCCACATCACAAATACCCAAGTCCACAACTTCAACATCCACACCAGCAAAAAGACGAAGAGAAGAACATGATGATTCCGCCAATTTTAAAAACTTTTTGCAAACTATTGCATCCCAGCTTACTGAAAGTGGTCAAAAAGAGCTCGACTCCATTGATAACTTTTTTCTTAGTGTAGCATCAACAGTTAGAGCCTACAACTTATCTGTTTCTAATATGGCACGCTTGCAATCCAAAGTCTTGAATTTTGTAACAGACGAGTTGGAAAATATGTAATGTTTCCAAAAAGGTTTTCGATTTTTTTTTTGTAACACTGTGTAATAAATAAAAATATTTCTGCTTGACTTAACGCATTTGTGTTGTTAAGCTAATGTGAGTGAGCTTTTATTATTATATGAATTTGATTTTTTAATTATTTTTCTATTTCATTTCGATAAATTAATTTCAATGAAAAAGCAATTAATGTTATTACATAATGTATAAATAAAGCAATAAATAAAATAAATAAAATAAATACGAATGCATTTTCTATGAAATCAAGTGCTTCATTACTTTTTTTACTACAAAAAATATCGATGGTTAAGCTCACTTAAGTGATAAGTGAAAAATTTCAAATGTTCAGGAACGTCGACTTTGTTTTTAAATTTCAATACATCTCAATACAAAACACTCATTTTAACTGTGTACTGACACGCATTCACTGGATATGCATTTTCAATAAATTTACACAAGGTAGATATTATATTCATGGATTGAAAAATGCAGTAAACCTATTTTCGTCAAAAGGTCACTTATCACTTTAGTGCGCTCAACCATCGATACATAAACTCGAATATTTTCAAAAGTTAAAAAATTAAAAAATGTTTAAATTCGCTAAAACCGAAAACTAAGAAAAATTAAACTGTGTTAAAAATAACATGGTTCCGACATCGGATTCTGATAGAGAGGATAAAAAAAAATACATATGTATCGGTGTTTTGAAAGTTTACGTCTGAGTTTTATTTTAGGGGGGCTTTAATTTTCCCCCTTTTTAACATTCGTATCGTGAATCGTAATAGGAAACCATGTCATCCTTACATTTAGTTTTTGTGGGAAATTTTAGTACCAATTCTGAATAAGTTCGAAAGTAACCCTTAAACAGATTGTTGTTAGTTTTTACTTATTTCTGGCGTTCAAGTCGAATTTTGAGTTTAAGTGTATTCAGAGATGTATAAAAAAATTGTATGAGAAATATTTTTGTGGAACATTTTAGCTATACACTGAATAGCTAGATTATAGTTAATAGTTAACTGTTGGTTTCCTTTTACGATTCACCATAAGAATTTGAAAAAGAAAGACAAATTAAAAACCCCTAAAATAAAACTCGGACGTTAAATTACAAATCGCCGATACACGTATATTTTTTTTGGCCTCACAGTGTTATCGGCCATTAAAATACATTGCGTTTTTAAAACAAAAAACTATGCTATCAAAAAATTCACAACGGTCTTCAAAATAAAATATAATTTGGTTTGAAAAAAGTTTAGCTTCTTTGCATATTATTGCCATCGTTAAGCAGATGTCTTGAAAGCTTTTTACGCAGACTGTATGATTCTCTGGAAGAATTATGTGACCGTGAAGCAGCGATACCTTCTAATAGGTTTTGGTTTTCATTTCGGCGTTCTTCAATGATATGCTCGTTGTTGACAACGTTGTCCACATTGTTCTGCGGACAATACGCAGCACATTTCTGAAGCATCAAATAATTATGCAGTAAGACTGTTGCTTTAATTATTTTATCTACATTCTTAGGAAATGCATGAATGTCATTTCTGAGAACTCTCCACCTTGCAGACAATACTCCAAATGTGTTTTCTATCGTTACCCTTGCATGGGAGATTCTTCTATTGAAGTTTTCTTCTTCATTCGACAAATTTCTGCCTAGATTTGTTTATATTAATGTTTATCGGCATTGTTATTGGCATCTTTTACCTGGAAAGGGGCGCATCAAATGCGGTGCAAGAGGAAAAGCGCTGTCGCCTATGAAATAATATGGAAAAGCCTCAGTTGATTCTGGCAAGGGCGATGGGCATGGTATTTTTAGCATTCCCTGTAACAGAAGCCTTCCAAACGAACTTTCTGCCAGTATGCCTCCGTCGCTTTGGCTACCATAAGCTCCTACATCAACCATTGAGAAGCAATAATTTGCATCGCATACTGCAAGAAGGACAATGCTGTGCCTTCCCTTATAATTGTAGTATTGTGATCCTCCGTTCGGTGGGCAAACAATCGAGACATGTTTGCCATCGATAGCGCCAATGCAATTAGGCATGTTCCACCGAGTAGCGTATTCTTTGGCAATACTCAACCAATTTTCTTGACTTGGAGTAGCTAAGTAAATAGTACTTAGCTCATTCCACAGGGCATCACACGTTTCATATATAATTCGTCCTATTACTGATGTGGACATTTTGAACTTCCATGCGTAGACATAGCGCGGTCTACCATGTGCTAAATATCTGTTATACAAGATATTATAACTATTCATAAAGATGTTTGTAAGTTATATTTACATTAGTGTTAAGGCCAACCGGCATTCAGGGGAAATTGGTTTCCTTATGGATGTTTTTTCTAACCTGTGACCAACACAAGTTAAAAGCACATTAAAATGGGCTACGCTCATTCTTGTGGCTCTAACAAACATCTCCGAATCATCTCGCTTCATTGCTTTGAATGTTTTTTCATAAAAACCTACAGAATCTCGATCCTGGTAGGTGGGTCGGACCCACCATCTTCTTCCTCGCTGGCTAGAACGCTTTCTGAGCTCAATACGAGCTAAATATGCGGCCAAGCCGGCAACTAAAACTTTTTTAACTGTATTTTTTTTCATATTTTATGCACTACTTCGAAATTATTTTATTTATTAATTTTTTGTTTGTTTATTAATTTGTTTGTTTAAAATTATTTATTAATTGTTTTGTTTATTAATTTTTTCCTACTTCCTTCAAAACTGACGTTTCTCATTGTACATAACATGCGAGAGCAGTGCGTGCGAGATTTCGTTATAAAAACGCAACGCATTCTCGCATCGCACTCTCGCTCTATTGTATTTCAGGCTTCAATATGATCAGACTATTAATACCGAAGATATGATGAAAATGAAAAAAGGGAGCCCTACGTTCGGCAAAAAAATTTTCAATAATTTTTTAAAAATAGTTGTGCTAGAAATTTCGATATACTTCCTGGGCAAAAGATTAATGATATTTTAAGAGCTTTATTTTTTTGATATAAGGATGGCACATTAGGATGGTAGAAACTGAGATCTGGAGGGTAAGTACTAGAACGGTACACCTGAGGACAATGACTTCTAAAGAGGTCATATTGATCTTCTTGAGACAAAAACATTGTTGTACCAAACTTTAAAATCCGACTGTAAACACCAGAGATATGAAGAAATATGTCAATGCGCGACCCTACGTTCGGTAAAAAAAAAAAGAAATTGTTTTTTCGTAATTGTCTTGCTCAAATGCGTCATATTCGCTGGTTTACGGCGCACTTATTTTTTGAGGTACGGTCTAGTGTACATGCATTGTTGTGGGATACAACATCTATGTCATCAATGCCAACATACCAAGATCCTGATGATTCAACATACGCACCGCCACCGGTTCAAGAAGATATGGATAGAAGCACAGGTTCACAATACACAGAGAGATACGATTGTTTTAACTTTGCCTTGGTATGTGACAGATTTGGTGTGCCTGATAGAGTAGCATCGGCATTAGGAACCGCTCTTTTCCAAGATTTTAAAATGAAAGATAAGGATGGCAAACCTCTCATCATGGATAACTCGAAAGTTCGCAGAAAAAAGAGAAATGCAGACAAGAAGTGGTTCGCAAACGGTTAGATCATACCAATTTGTTAGCGTTTTCATTCGATGGCAGAAAAGATGATACTTTAACGACAGCTAAAGTTGATGAGAAGTATCATACTAGGATGGTAAAAGAACCTCATCTTGTTATTTTGAGAGAACCCAATTCTGAATTGATTGGTTACGTAAGACTGGAACATGAAACCGCTGAATACAAAACAACCAAATTAAATGATTTTTTCAACGATAAAAATATATCACTGGATGCATTAATTGGAATATGCACTGACGGTGAGCCAACAAACACTGGCCCACACGGTGGAATTATACGACGATTCGAATTGCTGTTAAAAAGACCATTGCATTGATTCGTTTGCCTTCTACACTTCAACGAACTTCCGTTTCGGCATTTGTTTGAAGCTTTGAATAAATCAACCAGCACTGGACCAAGATCGGCAACCGGAAAACTGAGCCGTCAAACTCGAAACTTGTGAAACTTTTCCGGTAAGTTATTGCTATCACTCATTTATTATAATTGTCAACCATTTTTAATTATTTTATTATAATACATTTTCAGGTGGTGGGCGGCTTCCAGAAAATTGAGTTGCAAAATATGTCCCCGCTCCAGAAAAAAATTTAATTTTACACCGATTCGAAGTACTTTAACGACATGGCCCATGCAATTTCTAGCGGCGTGGTTTCGGTGGATCTGGCTAACATCAAACCAGGGAAAATTGTACATTCTCGGTGGCTCACTAAGGCCGCTAGATTATTACGATTATATGTGACAACGGAAAATCCAGATGCAAATTTAAGAATTCTGGTTGAATTTATAATTAAATGTTATGTGCCAATGAACTTCAATATCAAGTATTACAGCTCTGTCGTGTACGGCAGTGCATTATTTTTCAACTTCATTAGTTGGTGACGATTTCTAGAACCTCGTTTACGCAAAATTGTCAATCAACTAATTACAGATAATTCATATTATGCGCATTCGGAAAATATCTTGTTATCAATGTTGTTTGATGATAGCAAAGAAAAGCGCGACTGTGCTATCAACATAATTCTACGCTATCGAACAGATGTTGACGACCCAACGCAACTTAGAGCTTATAAAAAACCAGATATAAAGTTTAAATGCACAAGTTACACGGAAATGATCAATATGAATGACATAAATAACATTGAACCACCATTCACGCGAAGCATTCCGTACGATACATTGAATGAATATTTAAATCAAGATGATCCACTGTTTAATGATCCAAAAATTCCATCACACATACAAAGAACGGAACGACATGTTCAATTGCTAGCTAGCGTTTCCAAACGGGTTATACCGGAAAATGGAGAGGCTGTTATGGCGACGACATTAGAGAGCCGTGCGAAATTGCCCAGACTTGAAAGTAAAAAAGACTTCAAACAATAATTTTTTTAGTTTATTTTCTATAACTAACTTAAATTAATTTTTTCATTTACATATCGCACACTAAATACAATACAGTCACAACTCGAAATTTTTTATATCGACTTTTTGTTATAAATCCATTCACAAAACAAATATCTCACTATCTTTTTCATTATTTTCTTCATTAACTGGAAGAATGAAGTTTGTGTGTTCAAATAAAAACTGCTTTTCTTCTGCAGTTTTAACCAAAGGGTTTTATTTTTCGCTTCTCCTGAAAAGTCATGTTTTTTGAGTTGTGACTGTTTTGTTTTTAGTGTGCGATATGTTCTGACTAAATAAATTTCAAAAGGGAAAAAATAGATACTATTATAAGTAAATAATAAATATTATTATAAATAAATAAATAAAAATAAAGAAAAAACATAGCAATTTCGCTGATTTTTTCATGTAAAGGCCAAAAATGGTGATTTTTTTAAATGTTTGTATGGGAAACCCCACAGGGGGTTCCAGGGGGTGTGCCACTGGCATGGGTGGGTCAAGCCTCCAAAGTTAGTGGGGGTCGGTCATACATTTGGACTCGATTGGAGCACTCTAAATGGGTCGAAGTGGGATTTTTCAAAATTTGCCCCTACCCAAAAGTTCGACCCAAATTGGGGGACATCAGAATTCGTTTTGGAGTATGGTTCCTTCGGCAAAGTTTCTTATTTTGATCCCTAGAATACGATTTTCACAGAGCATTGAGCGATTTTTAAATCGACCCGCCCTAATATATATATATATAGGTTTTATAGAGCTCCAAACTGGCGGCAGAGAAAGAAACGGAGCCTCGTGGTTGCAGCGCTTGGATTCGCAAAAATTGTCCGATCTGAAAAAAAAATAACTTTATTAAATCTTAACAAAATTGGTTATCGTATGACAGGAGCTTTTTTTTAATTTTTTGGTGATGTTCCAAATTTGAAAATGTATTTTTTTCGAAAAAAATATTGACTTTAAAAATTCATAAAAAATCGAAAAAAAAAATTTAAAAAAAGCTCGTGTCATACGATAGCGAATCAAGTTTAAAAAAATACAAAAAAAAAAAATTTCGTCAAAAAAAGAACCCGCTAGTGTGAACCCACAGTCGTTTTTCTGCCTCCAAACCGTCAACACGTTGCGAAAATAATTTCCGTAAAATTAAAAAATTACAAGTCAATCAACTCAAAATCAAATAATTTAACCCAATTTAAATTTTCGACTGCTTTTCGTTAAACCGCTATTCTGCATTTTTCTACTGCGTTATTTGTGTAACCGCCGTCCGCTGTCCGATTAACTACCAACCGTTTATAGTCAAAGACAAATAATTTAACCTAATTTAAATTTTCGACTACTTTTCGTTAAACTGCTACTCTGCATTTTTCTGCTGCGTTATTTGCGTCACCGCCGTCCGCTGTTTCGATAAACTACCAAACCGCTGTTTCTGCATACGCTTTTTTGTTGCGATTTCTGCTGTTCTTACTTCCCGACCTTCCGCAATAATAAATAAAAGTGCTGTTTTGTAATTAAGTAAAAGTAAACTTACCACAAAATTAAAAAACAATATATATAAATAAAAGAAAACAAGAAAAAAAAATTATAGTTAATAATGGAAAATTCATGTGGAAATCCCTCCTGTTCATCAAACGGCAGTAATCCCACCTTATTGTGCAAAGGAATCTGCGGAAAGGTGTTCCACCCCACGTGTGTTGGCTTATCCAAGAGATGTACAACGTACCTGCAAGAACTCTTGGTCAATTTTAAATTCTACTGTGACGAGTGCAAAGATATATCATTGTCGCATGTGATGCTAGCAATACAATGCACTAACGATTCTAATAACGCCATTCTCTCTGACAATAAGCTTTTTTTTTAAAAAGTATCAAAACAGCTCACCAAGTTCGATGACGTCATCAAAACTGCAGACGACAACAACTATGCCATTGAAAACTTAAAGGCTGACTGTAAGCTTCAATTTGATACTTTGTCTAAACAAATAAAATTGCTTCAAGAGAGTTTGTGTGAAAATCAACACAATGCGTTAAGCGAGTTTAAAAGTAGCCTGAGGTCTGAGATGGAATATCTTAAAAAAACTGACCTCACAAAGACTACTCTGGATAATATCATAGGCTTAAGAAATGATATTGATATATTCTTGCAATCATCGACCAAAAAGAATAACCCAACACATCAGCAGCCGGATCCTTTGCTAGAGTTTTTGATCCAAAAAACTAGTGACATTAGCGACGAACTTATGATCACTCGCTCAGTTAGTCATAAAATAAATAAAATGAGTGATGACTTAGGTTCGCTTCGTGCAGCACTTGCAGAAATATCTGATGTTGTCAAATCCGCACCTGAGGCTATAAACAATAATCCTGACTCCCCGCGCCGTAACTCATTTTCTATCTTGGAGGAAATATCAGAAGCAACTTTATTAACTTCTCCAGTTCGGTCTTCTGCTTCTTCACCTACCTCTTCCTGTGAAACACACAAGAAACTAACAAATACAACTCCAGTTGCTGCACCACGTAAAATGGTTCATCATTTCGAAACGGCATGGACTCTAGCTGATTGGGAAAAAAGGATAAAAAAGCTATCGAGTGGGAACGCTATTGAAAAGACTGCGTTGTTTGTTAAGGGTCTGCCTTTAAGAACGAGTATTTCCTGGGTATGCAAGATATTCAATCAAAAGTACAGCATCGTGGTTCCAAATGAGGATTGCCAGGTAACGTCCACAAACCGCAGGAGAAAAGGCAGAAACTTCAAAATTTACGTGCCTTCGAAATTCATCTGGCTATTCTCTGAAACATCTAGCTTAGGCCATGGTAAAGCTGAAGTTTCTATATGGGTTGATAAAGCAAGGAGGCTGCCAAAGAATAATTATGATAAGTTAAGGTCTCAGTCTTCTAATAATTCCAATAATTCTAATTATTCTAACATGTACAATTCTAAGTCTAGTTCTCATCCTAAGAAAACTTCATATAAAGAAACCCCTACTTATTCTAAACCAAACAACACTCCCTCCGACGACTCTTTACCTAATTCCCGTCCTAGATCTGATCCCAATTGGAATCTTAAAACTAATATCTTTCCAATTTTCACTCCTCAGATTAATCATACCATTGATACAAAATCTTCTAACACGAATCGAGTTAACCAAACCCTTCAGACGTCTCATTCAAAACGTGTCTCTTTTAATCTAAATCCTAACTTGGACACACCACCAAATAAAAATGAGAGCAACATACTCCACACACTTTATCCTAATTTTGTTCATTCCCACACTATAAATCCACCCCCTTCTGTTCCAGTTACAAATGCAGCCCCTTACCAACCTGGCAGCCCCATTTCTTTCATCGACCCTCTTCAACCACCAAAAGTAAAACTAACTTTGAACTCCTGTGCTGACAATGAGAGCAGATACGCTCTCTCTCGCCTTAGAGAGAACAATGTTTATAACAATGTGCGTTTGTATTTAGCTTACATGCATAAGGCGCCGGTCTCTACTTGTATTGAAGGCAAAACCAAGACAAACCTCAAAGTTTTGATACAGCAAGAAGGTTTACCTACCGAGGTGAATGAATTGCGCAATCTATTCACCAGTTTCCACGAGCAACTTGGCTTGACGATCCATCAAGTTAAAGAGGATCTTGACACATATGGTGCTCACGTAAGGTCAAAACATGTCTCTTACCTTCAAAAGTCCCGTAAAGAGCAACAGCAATATAATTCCTAACCAGCTAACTCATAATATAAACCCTATACCAAGCCCATTATTTGTATCTCTTTACTACCAAAACGTAAGAGGACTACGCACCAAAATCTCTACAGTGTTCCTTAACTCTCTTAAGCTTCCTTACGATATTTTTGCCATTACAGAGACTAATCTTACCCAGGACTTCAAGGATACTGAGGTCTTTGCTTCTGATTTCGTGGTGTTCAGAGACGATGGAATCGATAAAATCGATCTTACCTCAGGTCGTGGTGTCCTTCTTGCTATTCACAATCGCTTCGATCCAACATTTTTAAAAAATTCCCATACAGCTAACTTTGAATTTATTTGTGCCAAACTTTGTATTGCAAAACGAAACATATTCATTATCTGCTGTTATATTCGCCCTTCTCAACCAGTGAATGGTTATCAACTTGCAGTAGACGCAATCGATTCACTATTTGATCTTATTGATCCATCTGACACCGTTATATTTCTGGGGGACTTTAATCTTCCTAGCCTACAATGGATTCTGTCAGATGACGAGTGCTACTATTTTCCTACAAATGCCACATCTGAAAAAGAAATTCTCTTCACTAGCTGTCTTTCAGACTCCGGCCTTTACCAGTTGAGTGGAGTAACTAACAATATTGGTAGGCAGCTAGATCTTGTATTCTCTTCAGATTCAGATAATTGTGTTGTCTCCGCGAGTAACCATCTACTTTCAACACTCGATCAGTACCATCCACCTCTATCTCTTACCCTATCTTACAATAATAACATAATAAACACACACTTTGAGCACGCGTCCAGTTTCGACTTTCGTAAAAATGATTTTGTAAAACTTGAAATGTTATTGAGTAGAATCGATTTTCAACATATTTTCGATAATGCTCATGGCAGTGTTGATAATACTGTTGCTCTCTTCTATGACAAAATTTTTGACTGCTTCGCACAATCAGTCCCCTTTACTAAGCAAAATAACTTTTCGTCATCTCCTCCCTGGTACAATAAAGAACTACGTTCACTTCGTAATAAGAGGAACAAACTTTGGCGTACTTATTTACTTTCTCGTTCTTCTCTTGACCTCACAAATTATCTTCACGTCTATAATCTTTTTTCTACACTTTGTGAAAACCTATATGAGTCTTACCTTGCTCAATTGAAATTAAATTGTTGTTGGATCATAAAAGCTTCTACAAGTTCATTAATATCAAAAGAAAATCTGACAACTACCCATCAACCCTTACTTTTTCAGATATCTCCTCAGACAACCCGGAAATAATTGCAAACCTATTCGCAAATTTCTTCAGTTAGTCATTCACAAGTCATAACGATGAACTAGACTATGAATACTTTTCTTCATTAAGGAACTGTGCTCAAACGTCACTGATTTCTGTTGATATAACATTAGCTGATGTCTTAGCAAAGTAACATAATCTTAAAGATGATTATTCTCCTGGACCCGATGGGTTGCCTGCTATTGTCATCAAAAAATTCGCGAACTTTTTGGCTCATCCCCTTTTGACTCTCTTTCAACTTTCTATTTCTAACTCTGTTTTTCCAAAGTTATGGAAGAACTCGTACATAATACCTTTACATAAAAAAGGACCTAGAAATGATATTTCTAATTACAGACCTATCGCAAAACTGTCATGTGCTCCTAAACTTTTTGAAAGTATTATCTACGACATTCTCTTCTTCCATTGCAAATCTATCTTTCCCCCTAGTCAACATGGCTTCCTCAAAGGTAGATCGACTACCACCAACCTCACAGAATTTGTTTCAAACGCTTTATGCTCGTTGGAAAATGGTTACGAAGTTGATGCAGTTTCCACCGACTTTAGTAAAGCGTTTGACAAAATCTCACACACTATCATCCTTCTTAAGCTCAAAGCCTTTGGTTTTCCACATCTGTTTATAACATGGATTAAATCTTATCTCGAAGAACGCAGTTATAATGTCATCTTTAGATTTTCCAATTCAAAATCTTTCACAGCTACGTCTGGTGTCCCACAAGGCAGTCACCTTGGTCCTTTGCTATTCGTCTTAACTATTGCTGATGTTGATGGTATCATCAATGATTAGAATCAATGATTCTAATCTTTCTGTGTATGCTGATGATATGAAAATCTATCGGCGCATACAAACCAACGCCGATTCTCGCAATCTTCAAAACGATCTGGTCAGCTTTTCCACTTGTTGTAAAAAAAATCTTCTGGAGCTCAACGTCAGCAAATGTCAAGCTATAACATATTCTCGTAAGCGACTCCAACTTCCTCCGCGAACGTATTACATTCTCGGCAAGCCCGTTCCTTCTGTAAACTCTTTACGCGACTTAGGTGTTATTTGTGACAAGGAACTTAACTTTAGGCCTCATATTGATAATATCATTAGTAGAGCCAACTCTGCACTTGGTTTTGTGAAACACTGGTCCAGAGAGTTCTCCAATCCTTACGTCACTAAATCTCTCTATCTTTCCTTTGTTAGACCCATCCTCGAATATGCCAGCCGGGTTTGGTCTCCCATCTACAACACCCATTCAATGCGAATCGAAGCCGTTCAACGACGATTCATTCGTTTCACTCTTCGTGGTCTTCCTGGTTCTGACAGTTTCAACCTACCACCTTATGCCAACCGTCTTAAGTTGATTACAAAGCGCAGGAAAGTTGCCGATGTTCTCTTCATTCATCAACTTGGATGCGGAACCATTAACTGTCCAGAATTACTCCAATTAATATCTTATAATACCAACCCACGCAACCTTTGGTCTATGTCTCTCTTCCACCTTAACTTTCACCGCACCGACTATGGATGCAGTGAACCCATAACCAGAATGCTTCGGGTAACCAATAGTTTGATCAACGAATTCGATTTTCATCTGAGCAGACCACTACTCCAAAATATCCTCCTTAACTCTCCAACACCATTTCATACGCCTCTCTAATGTATTCTTCCAGTACATGATATAATACAATTGTAAATTAAGATACTCCCTGTTAATTATAAATGTTAGTTTTTAAGTTTATGTTTTAAGTATTTAAACTGCTTGTATTAAGCTTATCCAAATAAACCAGTACGAAAAACAGGTTTCGAGATAAACGCGTTCAAAGTTTGTGAACAAAGAAAAAAAAAGGTTGAAAAAGAAAAATGTGATCTCACTTATCCGGCTATAACTTTTCAACCCGTAGGAATTTTTCCATGAATTTTTCTTAGAATCTTAAGAATATTTACAAAAATACAAAATTTTAAAAAATTATAAAAAACGGCCAATGTCATGTCAGGTTTTAGAATTGGAATAATTGAGCTAACTTTGTATGAATGTGGTATGTGACTTTTAAATATGTAATTGTAGTGTTGTAATAACCTTTGTTTAGTAGATAGAGAGGCGTTTTGGATCATGGGGTAGGAAATCCAATCTGAACTCCTGAACTTCTTATTTACTTAGGAGGCCATGACAACCCGTTGACGGGTTACGGCCGACTTCATCAGTTCTCGCCAGGCGTCTCTGCTTCGCGCGCGCCGTCTCTGCTTCGCGCGCGCCGTCTCCAATCTCTTTCACCAAGCGCGGTAAGGGCTTCCTCGGCCTGGTCAATCCATCGGAGGCATGGTCTTCCTCTTCGTCGTCGACCCTCGGCTTTCGCCTCAAACACCTTTTTCGCTGGAGCTTCTTCATCCATACGAAAGACATGACCCAGCCAACGTAGTCGCTGAATTGTTATACGCTGGACTATGTCAATGTCGTCGTAGAGCTCGTACAGTTCGTGGTTCATTCGAATGCGATAGTCGTTGCCAACTCGAACAGGACCAAAGATTTTGCGAAGAACTTTCCTCTCGAACACCCCAAGAGCGGCTGCATCTGTTTGCGATACCACCCATGCCTCAGCGCCATAGAGAAGCACAGGTATGATGAGCGTCTTGTTGAGTGTTAGTTTTGTCGATGGAGAGAGGGCTCTGGAACCTAATTGCTTACTCAGCCCGTAGTAGCACCTATTCGCAATTGTTGTTCTTCGCTTTATCTCCAGGCTGACATTGTTGTTACTGTTTACGGCGGTGCCAAGGTATGTAAACTCCTTGACAACTTCAAAGTTATATTTGCCTGCTGTAACATGGGAGCCCAGACGCCGCACTTCCCTATTTGCAGACAGCATATACTTTGTTTTGCCCTCGTTCACCGTCAAACCCACTTTGGCTGATTCCTTTTCGATAGCGGCGAAAGCAGCGGTTACATCTCTCTTGGTTCTGCCGATGATATCGATATCATCAGCATACGCAAGGAGCTGGCCACCTTTGTAGAAAATGGTACCATTTCGATGTACACCTGCCTTTCGTAGGATCCCCTCCAAGATGATATTGAAGAGACCGCATGATAGCGGGTCGCCTTGTCTGAAACCTCGTTCGGTATTAAAGGTTTCGGAGAGGTCATTTCCTACCTTGACGGAGCTGCATGTATTGCTCAACGTTATCTTGCAGAGCCTTATCAACTTTGCAGGTATACCGAACTCAGACATTGTTGCGTACAGGCAATCCCGAATCGGGCTATCGAACGCAGCTTTGTAATCAACAAAGAGATGATGGGTGTCGATTTGGTTTTCGTGGGTTTTCTCCAGGATTTGACGTAGAGTAAAAA
>OY282641.1:94834500-94947721 GCA_958299015.1 Tetanocera ferruginea | reverse complement strand
GCATGCCACGGTCACCACGCTCATCCACCAAGTTACATATAACTATATTACTTTTTTGCTAAAAAGTCAACAAAAAGAAGAACACAAAAAAAAGTAAAATTTTATGCAACAAATTTTTACTTTTCTTGTAATACTGTATTGGTCTCCATAAGATAAGTGTTTGATTACTTGGTGAAAGTGAGATCCACACTTTTGTCCTTTTGACAAAAATAGGTCGTCATCAATATAATATGTATCTTGAGTTAAACAAAAAAGAACAAACAAATTGGCCATTTCAGCCCTTGAAAGGACTTTGGACGAGCTTCTTTGATCAATTGTGTTGTGTGTGTTATTAAATGTTTGCACACAAGTGACCGAGTACTGGACCTACATGTTTTATGCCGACTCCGAACGTCTAAAGTTCATGTTCTCAAGAAGCTTTATATGGCATTATTTCCTCTGAGGTTTGCCATTGTCTGCAGAGAGGTAGTGACCGATCAGAAAAAAATTTGTTATTGAAAAAACAACTTTTGCCGCGATCTCGGGCTCCGGGCATGCTAAGCCACACACTTAACCTGTATGCCACGGCCACCACCAAGGTTTTTAACACCCACACTCAGAAAAAAGTTTCTCGGAATATGATAGAAAAAGATATCATATTTAGAGAAAAATGGAAAAATGACTTTGCTCCAGAGAATGCGTTTTTCTAAATGTGATCCTAAAAATTCCCTCAAATTGATAAAAAGCTTCTATGAAAAAGAGAAATATATAAAAATATATCGTTTTTAGAGAAAAATACTTTTTTATTTTTTAGAAAACATTTGTTTTTATTGAAGAACATACTTCTCATAGTGAATTTTTTATCAAAATGAAGGATAAATTGTTCATTTTCAATAAATGTTTCTCTATAAATGAGAAGTTTTTTGTGCCAGATAAATATTTATCATTATTAGAGACATTGAAATATTTCCATTTCCCACAAGTGGACAAATAGTTCTTCGAAAATGTGAAAATTTATTTTAATTGAAGAAAATTTTATTTGAAAAAGTGAAAATTGCTCTTATCGAAAATAGAGACATTTTTTATCGGAGAAAAATGTTTTTTTCTGAGTGCAATTATAAAATTTTTAAGGCAAAAAAGCAGAAGTTTGATCCATTTAGTCGCAGTGCACATGTTCATAAGTAAAAAAAATATTTTTTTTTATGACGATCAATGACAATATTCTTTGGTTGCAAATGTACCTATAAATAAAGTAAGGAATAATCATTTTTTATATCAAAATAAAATTTTCGATATACAAATATAGGAAAACTTAAGTAGGTATTTTTTAAAAAATCATCAAAAATAGCAATCGTTGGAGATCCAACTTAAAATTTTGTGTAAACCTTCACAATGAATGCCCTAATGCGTTATTATATTAAAAAGATGAAAAAGTTGTTGCACCGACTGTAAAATATATGATGGTAAAATTCGGGATAAGAAAAATAACTTTTTTCCATAAAAGAACTATAAAAAAAAATAAAACCACCAGAAAGATCCATTCAAGGTACTTAAACTTTACCCGAGTTTCTTGTGTGTGCGACTTACAGTTTAGAACAGGCATGATCACAAAGGTGGCCCTCGTGGCCCTCATATTAAATTGAAATAAAACTCACATTTTGCTTGCGCCAAATTTTAATATATTAAATTTAAAATATTAAAATATTAAAATATTAAAATATTAAAATATTAAAATATTAAAATATTAAAATATTAAAATATTAAAATATTAAAATATTAAAATATTAAAATATTAAAATATTAAAATATTAAAATATTAAAATATTAAAATATTAAAATATTAAAATATTAAAATATTAAAATATTAAAATATTAAAATATTAAAATATTAAAATATTAAAATATTAAAATATTAAAATATTAAAATATTAAAATATTAAAATATTAAAATATTAAAATATTAAAATATTAAAATATTAAAATATTAAAATATTAAAATATTAAAATATTAAAATATTAAAATATTAAAATATTAAAATATTAAAATATTAAAATATTAAAATATTAAAATATTAAAATATTAAAATATTAAAATATTAAAATATTAAAATATTAAAATATTAAAATATTAAAATATTAAAATATTAAAATATTAAAATATTAAAATATTAAAATATTAAAATATTAAAATATTAAAATATTAAAATATTAAAATATTAAAATATTAAAATATTAAAATATTAAAATATTAAAATATTAAAATATTAAAATATTAAAATATTAAAATATTAAAATATTAAAATATTAAAATATTAAAATATTAAAATATTAAAATATTAAAATATTAAAATATTAAAATATTAAAATATTAAAATATTAAAATATTAAAATATTAAAATATTAAAATATTAAAATATTAAAATATTAAAATATTAAAATATTAAAATATTAAAATATTAAAATATTAAAATATTAAAATATTAAAATATTAAAATATTAAAATATTAAAATATTAAAATATTAAAATATTAAAATATTAAAATATTAAAATATTAAAATATTAAAATATTAAAATATTAAAATATTAAAATATTAAAATATTAAAATATTAAAATATTAAAATATTAAAATATTAAAATATTAAAATATTAAAATATTAAAATATTAAAATATTAAAATATTAAAATATTAAAATATTAAAATATTAAAATATTAAAATATTAAAATATTAAAATATTAAAATATTAAAATATTAAAATATTAAAATATTAAAATATTAAAATATTAAAATATTAAAATATTAAAATATTAAAATATAAAAATATTAAAATATTAAAATATTAAAATATTAAAATATTAAAATATTAAAATATTAAAATATTAAAATATTAAAATATTAAAATATTAAAATATTAAAATATTAAAATATTAAAATATTAAAATATTAAAATATTAAAATATTAAAATATTAAAATATTAAAATATTAAAATATTAAAATATTAAAATATTAAAATATTAAAATATTAAAATATTAAAATATTAAAATATTAAAATATTAAAATATTAAAATATTAAAATATTAAAATATTAAAATATTAAAATATTAAAATATTAAAATATTAAAATATTAAAATATTAAAATATTAAAATATTAAAATATTAAAATATTAAAATATTAAAATATTAAAATATTAAAATATTAAAATATTAAAATATTAAAATATTAAAATATTAAAATATTAAAATATTAAAATATTAAAATATTAAAATATTAAAATATTAAAATATTAAAATATTAAAATATTAAAATATTAAAATATTAAAATATTAAAATATTAAAATATTAAAATATTAAAATATTAAAATATTAAAATATTAAAATATTAAAATATTAAAATATTAAAATATTAAAATATTAAAATATTAAAATATTAAAATATTAAAATATTAAAATATTAAAATATTAAAATATTAAAATATTAAAATATTAAAATATTAAAATATTAAAATATTAAAATATTAAAATATTAAAATATTAAAATATTAAAATATTCAAATATTAAAATATTAAAATATTAAAATATTAAAATATTAAAATATTAAAATATTAAAATATTAAAATATTAAAATATTAAAATATTAAAATATTAAAATATTAAAATATTAAAATATTAAAATATTAAAATATTAAAATATTAAAATATTAAAATATTAAAATATTAAAATATTAAAATATTAAAATATTAAAATATTAAAATATTAAAATATTAAAATATTAAAATATAAAAGTATTAAAATATAAAAATATAAAAATATTAAAATATTAAAATATTAAAATATTAAAATATTAAAATATTAAAATATTAAAATATTAAAATATTAAAATATTAAAATATTAAAATATTAAAATATTAAAATATTAAAATATTAAAATATTAAAATATTAAAATATAAAAATATAAAAATATAAAAATATAAAAATATAAAAATATAAAAATATAAAAATATAAAATATATAAAAATATAAAAATATAAAAATATAAAACTATAAAAATATAAAAATATAAAAATATAAAAATATAAAAATATAAAAATATAAAAATATAAAAATATAAAAATATAAAAATATAAAAATATAAAAATACAAAATATAAAATATTAAATCGAAAGAATGAACACTAGCTACGCTAACAAATTTGGAATAACGTTGGGAAAAACAACCAGATGACAACGTCGTTGGATCTCCGACGTAACTGAGACAATTTCTTAGAATTGAACTTTGGTTTTTTGATATAGGTTTTTTGATATATTAAAAAACCAAATAATATCTCAATGACATCAAAAATCCCCCAGTTACCTCATCAGGTGATTCAATGAGGATATTTTAAATCAAATGTAAAGAATTGTCCCAACTTCGTGTACAAATACACCAAATGAGTGGCTAAAAACAACACCAAAATTAGTTAAATATCCCATTGAATGTCTCATGGAATGTCCCAATAATGAATAAATCAACTAAACAGACATCATCTGGTTGTTTTTCCCAACTTTATTCTTAATTTGTTAGCGTAGCTAGTGTTCATTCTTTCGAAAAGATATTCTGTGTTTTTTATTATTGCGAAATCGTTTTTTTTTTGCAAAGTTATACATTGTCAAAACATTAAAAATTACAAAAAAATGAACTAGATTCATGTATTTAAACAGTATGTATTTAAACAGTTCTATCTCCTTAACTGTAACTCGTACAGAAAATTAACTCAGGTAAAGTTAATGTTCATTGAATAGATCTTTCTGGTGGTGTCATTTTTTTATAGTTTGTTTATGGAAAAAAGTTTTTTTAAATTTACCATCATATTTCTCACAGTCGGCGCAACAACTTCTTCACCTTTTTAAGATAATATCGCATTTATCCATTCATTCTGAAGGTTTATGCAAAATTTTAAGTTGGATCTCCAACGATTGATTACTATTTTTAATGATTTTTAAAAAATGTATACCAAAGTTTTCCTATTTTTGTATACTCATAATTTTATTATAAAAAAGTCCTTATTGTATATATACAGTAACTCTTTTGGTTTGAAGTAAATCTTTCAAATAGATCATCACAAAAAAAATAATATCTTTCAAATATATGGCCATGGTTGTTACGACTTTAAGAATCAATTTAATGCGCCTTTGTTTAATCTTCCATACTTGTATTTTTTTCAATTGTACAACTATTTCTGTTCTTACGCTGCATAGTTTTAATAAAGATACCAATCTAATGGCCTTGTAAATAAGTAAGAACTGCTTTGATGAAAACAATTCAGTATCAATAGTTTTAAAGCTTTTTGACAAAAATAAAAAAAAATTGTCATATCAGCCCTAGAAAGGATTTTGACTGACTTTCTTATAATCAATTGTGTTGTGTGTGTTATTCAATGTTTGCACACAATTGACAGAGCACTGGACCTTCATGTTTTATGCTGACTCCGAACTGCTAAAGTTCATGTTCTCAAGAAGCTTTACATGTCATTATTTACTCTCTGAGGTTTGCCATTGTCTACAGAGAGATGACGGCTGAACAGAAACTATTTTTTTTTATAAACTTTTCGCCGCGTCCGGGGATCGAACTCGGGCTCCGAGCATGCTTAGCCACACAGTTAAACTGCATGCCACGGTCACCACGCTCATCCACCAAGTTACATATAACTATATTACTTTTTTGCTAAAAAGTCAACAAAAAGAAGAACACAAAAAAAAGTAAAATTTTATGCAACAAATTTTTACTTTTCTTGTAATACTGTATTGGTCTCCATAAGATAAGTGTTTGATTACTTGGTGAAAGTGAGATCCACACTTTTGTCCTTTTGACAAAAATAGGTCGTCATCAATATAATATGTATCTTGAGTTAAACAAAAAAGAACAAACAAATTGGCCATTTCAGCCCTTGAAAGGACTTTGGACGAGCTTCTTTGATCAATTGTGTTGTGTGTGTTATTAAATGTTTGCACACAAGTGACCGAGTACTGGACCTACATGTTTTATGCCGACTCCGAACGTCTAAAGTTCATGTTCTCAAGAAGCTTTATATGGCATTATTTCCTCTGAGGTTTGCCATTGTCTGCAGAGAGGTAGTGACCGATCAGAAAAAAATTTGTTATTGAAAAAACAACTTTTGCCGCGATCTCGGGCTCCGGGCATGCTAAGCCACACACTTAACCTGTATGCCACGGCCACCACCAAGGTTTTTAACACCCACACTCAGAAAAAAGTTTCTCGGAATATGATAGAAAAAGATATCATATTTAGAGAAAAATGGAAAAATGACTTTGCTCCAGAGAATGCGTTTTTCTAAATGTGATCCTAAAAATTCCCTCAAATTGATAAAAAGCTTCTATGAAAAAGAGAAATATATAAAAATATATCGTTTTTAGAGAAAAATACTTTTTTATTTTTTAGAAAACATTTGTTTTTATTGAAGAACATACTTCTCATAGTGAATTTTTTATCAAAATGAAGGATAAATTGTTCATTTTCAATAAATGTTTCTCTATAAATGAGAAGTTTTTTGTGCCAGATAAATATTTATCATTATTAGAGACATTGAAATATTTCCATTTCCCACAAGTGGACAAATAGTTCTTCGAAAATGTGAAAATTTATTTTAATTGAAGAAAATTTTATTTGAAAAAGTGAAAATTGCTCTTATCGAAAATAGAGACATTTTTTATCGGAGAAAAATGTTTTTTTCTGAGTGCAATTATAAAATTTTTAAGGCAAAAAAGCAGAAGTTTGATCCATTTAGTCGCAGTGCACATGTTCATAAGTAAAAAAAATATTTTTTTTTATGACGATCAATGACAATATTCTTTGGTTGCAAATGTACCTATAAATAAAGTAAGGAATAATCATTTTTTATATCAAAATAAAATTTTCGATATACAAATATAGGAAAACTTAAGTAGGTATTTTTTAAAAAATCATCAAAAATAGCAATCGTTGGAGATCCAACTTAAAATTTTGTGTAAACCTTCACAATGAATGCCCTAATGCGTTATTATATTAAAAAGATGAAAAAGTTGTTGCACCGACTGTAAAATATATGATGGTAAAATTCGGGATAAGAAAAATAACTTTTTTCCATAAAAGAACTATAAAAAAAAATAAAACCACCAGAAAGATCCATTCAAGGTACTTAAACTTTACCCGAGTTTCTTGTGTGTGCGACTTACAGTTTAGAACAGGCATGATCACAAAGGTGGCCCTCGTGGCCCTCATATTAAATTGAAATAAAACTCACATTTTGCTTGCGCCAAATTTTAATATATTAAATTTAAAATATTAAAATATTAAAATATTAAAATATTAAAATATTAAAATATTAAAATATTAAAATATTAAAATATTAAAATATTAAAATATTAAAATATTAAAATATTAAAATATTAAAATATTAAAATATTAAAATATTAAAATATTAAAATATTAAAATATTAAAATATTAAAATATTAAAATATTAAAATATTAAAATATTAAAATATTAAAATATTAAAATATTAAAATATTAAAATATTAAAATATTAAAATATTAAAATATTAAAATATTAAAATATTAAAATATTAAAATATTAAAATATTAAAATATTAAAATATTAAAATATTAAAATATTAAAATATTAAAATATTAAAATATTAAAATATTAAAATATTAAAATATTAAAATATTAAAATATTAAAATATTAAAATATTAAAATATTAAAATATTAAAATATTAAAATATTAAAATATTAAAATATTAAAATATTAAAATATTAAAATATTAAAATATTAAAATATTAAAATATTAAAATATTAAAATATTAAAATATTAAAATATTAAAATATTAAAATATTAAAATATTAAAATATTAAAATATTAAAATATTAAAATATTAAAATATTAAAATATTAAAATATTAAAATATTAAAATATTAAAATATTAAAATATTAAAATATTAAAATATTAAAATATTAAAATATTAAAATATTAAAATATTAAAATATTAAAATATTAAAATATTAAAATATTAAAATATTAAAATATTAAAATATTAAAATATTAAAATATTAAAATATTAAAATATTAAAATATTAAAATATTAAAATATTAAAATATTAAAATATTAAAATATTAAAATATTAAAATATTAAAATATTAAAATATTAAAATATTAAAATATTAAAATATTAAAATATTAAAATATTAAAATATTAAAATATTAAAATATTAAAATATTAAAATATTAAAATATTAAAATATTAAAATATTAAAATATTAAAATATTAAAATATTAAAATATTAAAATATTAAAATATTAAAATATTAAAATATTAAAATATTAAAATATTAAAATATTAAAATATTAAAATATTAAAATATTAAAATATTAAAATATTAAAATATTAAAATATTAAAATATTAAAATATTAAAATATTAAAATATTAAAATATTAAAATATTAAAATATTAAAATATTAAAATATTAAAATATTAAAATATTAAAATATTAAAATATTAAAATATTAAAATATTAAAATATTAAAATATTAAAATATTAAAATATTAAAATATTAAAATATTAAAATATTAAAATATTAAAATATTAAAATATTAAAATATTAAAATATTAAAATATTAAAATATTAAAATATTAAAATATTAAAATATTAAAATATTAAAATATTAAAATATTCAAATATTAAAATATTAAAATATTAAAATATTAAAATATTAAAATATTAAAATATTAAAATATTAAAATATTAAAATATTAAAATATTAAAATATTAAAATATTAAAATATTAAAATATTAAAATATTAAAATATTAAAATATTAAAATATTAAAATATTAAAATATTAAAATATTAAAATATTAAAATATTAAAATATTAAAATATTAAAATATTAAAATATTAAAATATTAAAATATTAAAATATAAAAGTATTAAAATATAAAAATATAAAAATATTAAAATATTAAAATATTAAAATATTAAAATATTAAAATATTAAAATATTAAAATATTAAAATATTAAAATATTAAAATATTAAAATATTAAAATATTAAAATATTAAAATATTAAAATATTAAAATATTAAAATATTAAAATATTAAAATATAAAAATATAAAAATATAAAAATATAAAAATATAAAAATATAAAAATATAAAAATATAAGATATATAAAAATATAAAAATATAAAAATATAAAACTATAAAAATATAAAAATATAAAAATATAAAAATATAAAAATATAAAAATATAAAAATATAAAAATATAAAAGTATAAAAATATAAAAATATTAAAATATTAAAATATTAAAATATTAAAATATTAAAATATTAAAATATTAAAATATAAAAATATTAAAATATAAAAATATAAAAATAGAAAAATATAAGATATATAAAAATATAAAAATATAAAAATATAAAAATATAAAAATATAAAAATATAAAAATATAAAAATATAAAAATATAAAAATATAAAAATATAAAAATATAAAAATATAAAAATTTAAAAATATAAAAATATAAAAATATAAAAATATAAAAATATTAAAATATAAAAATATAAAAATATAAAAATATAAAAATATAAAAATATAAAAATATAAAAATATAAAAATATAAAAATATAAAAATATAAAAATATAAAAATATAAAAATATAAAAATATAAAAATATAAAAATATAAAAATATAAAAATATAAAAATATAAAAATATAAAAATATAAAAATATAAAAATATAAAAATATAAAAATATAAAAATATAAAAATATAAAAATATAAAAATATAAAAATATAAAAATATAAAAATATAAAAATATAAAAGTATAAAAATATAAAAATATAAAAATATAAAAATATAAAAATATAAAAATATAAAAATATAAAAATATAAAAATATAAAAATATAAAAATATAAAAATATAAAAATATAAAAATATAAAAATATAAAAATATAAAAATATAAAAATATAAAAATATAAAAATATAAAAATATAAAAATATAAAAATATAAAAATATAAAAATATAAAAATATAAAAATATAAAAATATAAAAATATAAAAATATAAAAATATAAAAATATAAAAATATAAAAATATAAAAATATAAAAATATAAAAATATATAAATATAAAAATATAAAAATATAAAAATATAAAAATATAAAAATATAAAAATATAAAAATATAAAAATATAAAAATATAAAAATATAAAAATATAAAAATATAAAAATATAAAAATATAAAAATATAAAAATATAAAAATATAAAAATATAAAAATATAAAAATATAAACATATATAAATATAAAAATATAAAAATATTAAAATATTAAAATATATAAATATAAAAATATTAAAATATTAAAATATAAAAATATAAAAATATTTAAAAATAAAAATATTAAAATATTGAAATATAAAAATATAGAAATATTAAAATATTAAAATATAAAAATATAAAAATATAAAAATATAAAAATATAAAAATATAAAAATATAAAAATATAAAAATATAAAAATATAAAAATATAAAAATATAAAAATATAAAAATATAAAAATATAAAAATATAAAAATATAAAAATATAAAAATATAAAAATATAAAAATATAAAAATATAAAAATATAAAAATATAAAAATATAAAAATATAAAAATATAAAAATATAAAAATATAAAAATATAAAAATATAAAAATATAAAAATATAAAAATACAAAATATAAAATATTAAATCGAAAGAATGAACACTAGCTACGCTAACAAATTTGGAATAACGTTGGGAAAAACAACCAGATGACAACGTCGTTGGATCTCCGACGTAACTGAGACAATTTCTTAGAATTGAACTTTGGTTTTTTGATATAGGTTTTTTGATATATTAAAAAACCAAATAATATCTCAATGACATCAAAAATCCCCCAGTTACCTCATCAGGTGATTCAATGAGGATATTTTAAATCAAATGTAAAGAATTGTCCCAACTTCGTGTACAAATACACCAAATGAGTGGCTAAAAACAACACCAAAATTAGTTGAATATCCCATTGAATGTCTCATGGAATGTCCCAATAATGAATAAATCAACTAAACAGACATCATCTGGTTGTTTTTCCCAACTTTATTCTTAATTTGTTAGCGTAGCTAGTGTTCATTCTTTCGAAAAGATATTCTGTGTTTTTTATTATTGCGAAATCGTTTTTTTTTGCAAAGTTATACATTGTCAAAACATTAAAAATTACAAAAAAATGAACTAGATTCATGTATTTAAACAGTATGTATTTAAACAGTTCTATCTCCTTAACTGTAACTCGTACAGAAAATTAACTCAGGTAAAGTTAATGTTCATTGAATAGATCTTTCTGGTGGTGTCATTTTTTTATAGTTTGTTTATGGAAAAAAGTTTTTTTAAATTTACCATCATATTTCTCACAGTCGGCGCAACAACTTCTTCACCTTTTTAAGATAATATCGCATTTATCCATTCATTCTGAAGGTTTATGCAAAATTTTAAGTTGGATCTCCAACGATTGATTACTATTTTTAATGATTTTTAAAAAATGTATACCAAAGTTTTCCTATTTTTGTATACTCATAATTTTATTATAAAAAAGTCCTTATTGTATATATACAGTAACTCTTTTGGTTTGAAGTAAATCTTTCAAATAGATCATCACAAAAAAAATAATATCTTTCAAATATATGGCCATGGTTGTTACGACTTTAAGAATCAATTTAATGCGCCTTTGTTTAATCTTCCATACTTGTATTTTTTTCAATTGTACAACTATTTCTGTTCTTACGCTGCATAGTTTTAATAAAGATACCAATCTAATGGCCTTGTAAATAAGTAAGAACTGCTTTGATGAAAACAATTCAGTATCAATAGTTTTAAAGCTTTTTGACAAAAATAAAAAAAAATTGTCATATCAGCCCTAGAAAGGATTTTGACTGACTTTCTTATAATCAATTGTGTTGTGTGTGTTATTCAATGTTTGCACACAATTGACAGAGCACTGGACCTTCATGTTTTATGCTGACTCCGAACTGCTAAAGTTCATGTTCTCAAGAAGCTTTACATGTCATTATTTACTCTCTGAGGTTTGCCATTGTCTACAGAGAGATGACGGCTGAACAGAAACTATTTTTTTTTATAAACTTTTCGCCGCGTCTGGGGATCGAACTCGGGCTCCGAGCATGCTTAGCCACACAGTTAAACTGCATGCCACGGTCACCACGCTCATCCACCAAGTTACATATAACTATATTACTTTTTTGCTAAAAAGTCAACAAAAAGAAGAACACAAAAAAAAGTAAAATTTTATGCAACAAATTTTTACTTTTCTTGTAATACTGTATTGGTCTCCATAAGATAAGTGTTTGATTACTTGGTGAAAGTGAGATCCACACTTTTGTCCTTTTGACAAAAATAGGTCGTCATCAATATAATATGTATCTTGAGTTAAACAAAAAAGAACAAACAAATTGGCCATTTCAGCCCTTGAAAGGACTTTGGACGAGCTTCTTTGATCAATTGTGTTGTGTGTGTTATTAAATGTTTGCACACAAGTGACCGAGTACTGGACCTACATGTTTTATGCCGACTCCGAACGTCTAAAGTTCATGTTCTCAAGAAGCTTTATATGGCATTATTTCCTCTGAGGTTTGCCATTGTCTGCAGAGAGGTAGTGACCGATCAGAAAAAAATTTGTTATTGAAAAAACAACTTTTGCCGCGATCTCGGGCTCTGGGCATGCTAAGCCACACACTTAACCTGTATGCCACGGCCACCACCAAGGTTTTTAACACCCACACTCAGAAAAAAGTTTCTCGGAATATGATAGAAAAAGATATCATATTTAGAGAAAAATGGAAAAATGACTTTGCTCCAGAGAATGCGTTTTTCTAAATGTGATCCTAAAAATTCCCTCAAATTGATAAAAAGCTTCTATGAAAAAGAGAAATATATAAAAATATATCGTTTTTAGAGAAAAATACTTTTTTATTTTTTAGAAAACATTTGTTTTTATTGAAGAACATACTTCTCATAGTGAATTTTTTATCAAAATGAAGGATAAATTGTTCATTTTCAATAAATGTTTCTCTATAAATGAGAAGTTTTTTGTGCCAGATAAATATTTACCATTATTAGAGACATTGAAATATTTCCATTTCCCACAAGTGGACAAATAGTTCTTCGAAAATGTGAAAATTTATTTTAATTGAAGAAAATTTTATTTGAAAAAGTGAATTGCTCTTATCGAAAATAGAGACATTTTTTATCGGAGAAAAATATGTTTTTTTCTGAGTGCAATTATAAAATTTTTAAGGCAAAAAAGCAGAAGTTTGATCCATTTAGTCGCAGTGCACATGTTCATAAGTATAAAAAATATTTTTTTTTATGACGATCAATGAAAATATTCTTTGGTTGCAAATGTACCTATAAATAAAGTAAGGAATAATCATTTTTTATATCAAAATAAAATTTTCGATATACAAATATAGGAAAACTTAAGTAGGTATTTTTTAAAAAATCATCAAAAATAGCAATCGTTGGAGATCCAACTTAAAATTTTGTGTAAACCTTCACAATGAATGCCCTAATGCGTTATTATATTAAAAAGATGAAAAAGTTGTTGCATCGACTGTAAAATATATGATGGTAAAATTCGGGATAAGAAAAATAACTTTTTTCTATAAAAGAACTATAAAAAAAATAAAACCTCCAGAAAGATCCATTCAAGGTACTTAAACTTTACCCGAGTTTCTTGTGTGTGCGACTTACAGTTTAGAACAGGCATGATCACAAAGGTGGCCCTCGTGGCCCTCATATTATAATAGTGAAATAAAACTCACATTTTGCTTGCGCCAAATTTTACGAAGAAATGCACTTGCGAAAATCAACAATAACAAACAACAACAACATACGCATCGAAACACACAAGCTGTCGCCGCGACCACCAAATATATAGCATTGTTGTTGTACGTATGTATTTTTTTAAATGGAATAGAAATTCAAACGATCTTGACGAGCTTGACACATATGTTTTTGGGATTTTTTTATCAACTTGCACTTGCAAAAAGCAGCAAAGATGTTCGCTAAGATGTTCGCTTTTGTTGTTGGTAATGTATTTTGTTGTTTATTTTAATCAGGCGATTATCTTTCTTAATTAGGCTTTGGTCCTTTTATTAATTTTGCTGATCAAGCCTGGTTTAGAAGATAGGGCTGTTTAAATACATGTACTTATTTAGTTTTTTATAATTTATAATTTTTAATGTTTTTGAGAGTGTATAACTTTGCAAAAAAAAAATTTACTTGCAAAAAAAAAAGGACGCAGTTATTATAATTTTCAGTTCCTCTGACCAAAAAAGTTTCAAAGGTTTTAAAAATAGTGATGTCAGAAAAGTGTGCCTTTTGTTATGGAATCACCCATATAGTGGATTTTATGAATTCGCAGATTATAGGAAGGAGTGAGAAGTAGTTATTAGATTTTTACAAAAAAAAAAGTTTCGAAAAACGGTGAAATGGGCCATGAAATTTAATATCAACTAGTAACAAGTCCATTTGATATTGAGTAAAGTTTTGTGATACCTTTTTTGGCAGCTAAAAAGTTTACCAAGTTAAATTAGCCACTTTTTTCGAGTATAACCACTTAATTTAAATGTTTTAATTTATTAGTTATCCGAAGTAAAACATGAATACAGAATATGACTGCCAATACTCCACTCATCGAGTTTTTTTAATTTCTTTGCAATGAGTGAAACCAGTTGCACTCAATGGCCAAAAAAGTAACAGTACTTTTTTGTACAGTACTTGTATACAACAGTACTTGTTTACAACAAGTAAAAGTTCGGGTATACCACATTACCCGAACTTACTATACATCCACAAATAGTACGAAATTTTTTGCATTCGATAGGCTTAATAGGGTATACACCCAGAAACAAGCCACTGTTATCAGCAAAGAATATTAAGAAGCGGTTAGAGTATGCCAAAGAGTATGTTACGAAGCCAGTACAGTTTTGAAACTCAGTGCAATTTACAGATGAGTCAAAATTCAACGTTTTGTGATAAGTGTACAGTACTTCTTAAGTCTCTATTACTTCCCAACATTTTTTTATAAAAACCCTAAAGACTACCAATACCCAAACATATAAAACTAAATTTAAGTGCGCAACTATAAATTAAGGGGGGACATGTCATTCGCGGCAGAGAAAACATACCTTTTTTAAAAATTCATAACCCAGTCAAAAACAAACATTTTTGCTACATTTTTTTTTATTATTGTAGATAATTGAAAGAAAAAGAAAAAACTTCAAAAAAATATATTTTTCACTCCAACATGGTTTTATTGAGCTCCAAACTGGCGGCAGAGAAAAAACGGTGCCTCGTGGTTGCAGCGCTGGGAGTCGCAAAAATTTGGCAAAAAAAATTACTTTTAAATCTTAACAAAATTGGTTTCGTATGACAGGAGCTTTTTTTAAAATTTTTTTTTCAATTTTTGGTGATTTTCCAAATTTGAAAGTGTGTTTTTTCGAAAAAAATATTGACAAAAAATTCATAAAAAATCAAAAAAAAAATAAAAAAAGGTCATGTCATCGATAGCAAATCAAGTTTAAAAAAAAAAAATTTCGTCAAAAAATGAACCCGCTAGTGCCGCAACCAGTACGAAAAACATGGTTTCGAGATAAACGCGTTCAAAGTTTGTGAAAAAAGGAAAAAAGGGTTACTTTCAATCTACCATGCCTGCTTTTTACTGTATGCCTTCGTTATCTTGTGTTGTGCTTTTTCTTATAGTTTTTTGCAATCGTTTAGCAATTCGGGCTTCTTTTGAAGCTTCATATCCCTTCACTCTGGCGCATTTAAAACGATTTGCATCATTTCCTTTGCAAAAATTCAATGCTGTAGCTCCTATAGTGATACCAAGTAGTTGAAACATTTGCAAATAACTATAAGCGCCGTCATTGTAATATGCAGTAGGAAAATGTTTCATCACAACCAACATCCACTGATGCTCCATGAAGTTTTTTAGCAGATGAACTCCACCTCAGATTCCATTTCTTCTGTTGAAATAGGCTTTCTTGGTGTAATGATTTTGTGTAAAAACCTCTTTTGCCTTTTCGATCTAAAGAACGACGCTTCATTTTTCAATATTTTTCACAAAAAACCACGACTTCACGCTTGCAAAAGATGCCGAATAACTGAGCATATAAAATAAAAATTCCACTATATGAGGAATGCCTTTTTTCAAGAAATTCAAAAACACAAAAAAACCCACCCTTCAAGTAGGTACGAAATTACAACCACCAAAAGTCAGATAGCAAGTAAATCAAGTATATACCAGCTGCCGTATATACTTGAATCCGTAGGAATTTTTCCAAGAAATTTTTTTCATAGAAACAAACGGCCAATGTCATGTCCCCCCTTAATTTCACAGAATTTAGATATGATTTACTTGCACTTTGGGAATAAAAAGTTCCGATCAGCAATTTCCCCACTCATTCTTAAATAAATACTCTTCATCCTCTTTGGCTTGCGCGGCTAGGCATACATACCATAGTCTTATGCTTGGCACAAGCGTAAATAACAACAACAAGAATAAAATTTTGAATGCAAGAAGAATATTAAGTTACGCTAATGCCAATTACATATTGTAGTGTTCGGGTTTTATTTAAGTGAGAAAAAGTGAGAATTTATGCGCGGTTTAATAATTTTTGTTATAAAGTCCTGCCTAATATTTTGCCGGCGCTTAAAAAAGCCACTGACTCTATTTTGTTTTGTTTAGCCTGAGCAGATGAATGCTCTTCTAATCGAAACATCTGATGTCAGCTATTAGTAGTTGTTTAATTTCGAGGTTTGCATCGCCTTAAGCCTGTTTAGATTGGTCATGGAAATTCGGCATTTCCATGCTCTTCGTGTCTAGACTTGAGCATGGGCAAGTCTGTTCCTTTTTCATTTAATCATGCGGAATTTTGGAATGGAAAATATCTTGTCATAACAGAAAAAAAAGTAGCAAAATAGTTAATTAAAGCAATAAAATTATTAAAATAATTTCAATAATTTCAATTATTTAAATAATTCAATATTAAAAATTAATAACCAAACAAAACAACAAAAAGTAAGGCTTGCAGTTGCCGCAATAATGCTATATGCAACAGTGTACTCTTCAAAGTCACTATTACCACCAACTAAAACATTTCATTCTTTAGCTACATTATTTCTTTTGTGCAACACAAAACAAAAATCTAGACCACTAACTATAACAATTAAATCAATAATTTATCACCAAATAAAAACCCCAAAATTTTCAGTCAAAATTTTAAAGTAAACAATTATGTTATTAATAACTAAGAGTCTCAAATTCCTGTTTAATGCACTTGTCATCCCCTTTCGCTTCATTCGCTAGATACTGCATAAGCATGAACGCGACAGCGAGCATTAAGTTACACACTTATTGCTAGAAAACATAATGTAACAACAACAAGCATTAAACTGAACTTATGCCATTGACTCTTTTAAGTCAAGGCTAAACATTTCAATATTAACGTTTGAGGGGAAGAAAGGATGCAAGTGAAGCAAGTAAAATTTGATTGGTCACGTTTTAAAAATATCGGGAAACCAAATTAAGAATTGGAATTAAAGGAGGAGTATTGGAAATAGTGGTAGAATATTTTTAAGAAAAATACTGTTAAATTTTGTTTATAAACCGGAGTAATTTTAAATAAAATTAGATTTTAAGATCACAACTTAAAGCGGCATCACTGCTTTAGTTTTTCTTTAAATCTCGAAACAGTTCGGCTATCCTTAGCCATCCCTACAGCAGCGTGGTGCGCTCTAATACACCAAAGTTTCATTCGATGCAGTCATCGAATAAACTTATATAAAATTGATTAACAAAAGAAATTAAAGAATATAGAGCTGCAAACTTAAAACACCACATGGCGATCATGCAATTACGATCCTGCGACTATTGATCCTGCAATTACGATCCTGCGACTATTGATCCTGCATTCTCAACTGATCCTATCTTGCGAATTTTTAAGTATTATTATCCTGACCTACGATCATTTTCTATGGATAACGATTTCAACAAGGTTTTCCAACGTGTAGTGGACCTAATACAGCTACACTCTACTAACAAGGAACAAGGCTATGTGCCAAAAGCAATAGTCCCAACTGAAGAAGAGCCGCCGAAATACATACCAACACCAAAGGAAGCTGGACCAAAACCCATAAAAATCGAAGAATACAGAGCAAGGACTACAGCAAAAAAACCAGAGGCAACACCTAAAGAAGAAATACCAAAACGAAGATCAAGAGGAGGAAGGAAGGTATTAACAAGAAGACGCATTGCGGAATTATACCGCATAGTCGTTATAACAACAGACCTGCAACTTAAAAATACACTATTACAAAGGATAAAAGAAGAACAGCAAAAATACAAGAAACCGCTAAACAACAAAACATAAACACCCAACGAAAGATACCAAACATAACGGAAATTTACAAATACATAGCTATGTTTGAAAACAACAACAAAGAATCAATAACAATAGAGAACAATTTAGGATCTGCAGTAACCAAATATGAAGTCCGGCAACATTCAACAACAATAGCAGTAACAATAATCATTATAATTATTATAGTATATATATTTTATAAAATAAGTAAATATTTTAAAACATATGTACAGAAAAGAATAAATAGAATACAAAATATATAAGTTAATATATAAAAAAAAAAAAAAATTTTTTCGAATTCTTTTAAAAAGGTTAAGTACGGTGTAGTTAGCAAATACCAAGGATGTTTTGGTATACTATTCCAAAAACATTGCAGTACTTGTTTTTTGAAAATAATAGACATAGGAAAAACTATCTATATAACTTATTTTGAAATAGCTTGGCATCGTAAATGTTTCACATGCAATAATTGTAATAAAAATTTAAAAAACATTGGATTTGCACAATACAAACCACATTTGCTATGTAATTATTGCTTCAATAAGAAAACACATTAAATAAAAAAAAAAATTATGAAAGAGTTACAAGAAATTTTTAACGAAGTTTTAAAAATTAAATAAAACATTAAGAAATCCAGCAATAGGAAATACACATGTCAAACTATTAGTATAAATTTGACTTTTTAAATCGTTACGAACTGCATTTTAATAAAACAGCAGAAATTTTAAACAAATTGGAAGCGTTTCAATTGAAGGAACAATTCCACATACTATTAATCCATTTTGGTCAGCTGGTCGATTTTTCGACCACTAACTTTAAAATTTATTTCTGGAAAAAATATTCAAAATTTGTTCAAACTCTTTCCGCGTAAACACAAGTTGGTTAATTGGAAATTCAGAAAAAAATAACAATTTAGAAATTTCCCATTTTACCTACTCAGGGAAGCTTTTAAAAAAAAACACCTTTTTTGGACCATTTTTGAAAAAATAAAAAAAATCTAATAAATGGACTGAATAATAAAACTATTTACGTAAGCAGACAGCGATAAGACTAAATTACAAGAATCAGTCGGTTTTGGACATCTCAGGTTAATTTGCCTACGTGCTACTTTTGTTGGAATATTGGTGGTCGATTTTTCGACCACTGGCCTAATATGTATACTTTATTTAAACATTTTCACATGTAATAAATTTAATGGATTTTTTAAGTCCGCATTGTCAATTGACTAACAAATGGTACCCAACTTTGGGAAACATTCATGTAAAATGTTTATAGAAAAATCTATCAATTTTAGATTCAAATACTGGTGCTCAAGCGATGGGTACATGTTTTTCTTTATACCGTAGATTGGTACAGTTGGAGCTTACAACATGGGCATTGGACTTGGCGCATATGTTGTTTTGAGACTTCTTCACAACGTTGACCATCCAGAAAGATACACTGTTTTCATCTGCAACTTTTTACCTCTTACGAATTGCTCTGTTTGCTAAATGGGAGAAAATTTTATGTAACCGGTACAAACGTTCGGTTGCACACGTTCGGTTGACAAACCCAGAAAAACGTGGGGAAGTGAACAACATTTTTGACAAGAGGAATGAACTCAACTTCGTGCGTTGTTACAACACCACCCAAGTAACAATTGCTAGTAACTACGATTGTGCCATTGTGCCAATAAAGTCTGCTCTCCGATATAATCGTATGAGAAAGAAGTACGTCGTCATAACTCAAACGAATATAACTATAATATCAATATGGGTGGAGTCGATTTACACTTCAATGGGGTCGCAAATTATCGCGTTGACATTTGTAGTAAGAAATGGTGTTGGTCATTGTGGGTAAACGCTATCAGCAATTCGAAAGTGAATGCATGGAAATTGCAATGTCTTGTGGCTAAAATAAACAAACACAAGCCAATATCACAGTTACAGTTTATATCGAATCTTATAAGTGGCGGATCCAGAAGTGGACTCAGATGTAGATGAATAGGAAAGACCGGCCGGTTTGTCTCAACTTTACAAACTTGAGCACGTCATTGATATCAACTAGAGAATAAGCCTCGGAGATGCGTTGTATGCCACAAGCATACCATTAAGATATACTTATATGCAAAAAATGCAATTTACATTTGCACACAAAATGTTTTGGACAATATCTTAATATGAATATCAAAGTCATAAAAAGTATGTCCAATAAATAAATAAATGTAACTTATAATAACTATATAACTTATATAATAACTTATTTATTTTATACTAGCGATACCCTACGCGCGTTACTACTCCTTCACATCCTATTTTCTAATGCCAGTGTCAATTTTCTGGTAGACGATATAACCAATCTTTATAGGGTCAGTCCGCCGAGATTGATCACAAAATAGCAAATTCGGTCGCTCGACTATTTTAAAAAATTTTCTTTTTTTACCATAAATTTTATTATGTTTCAGCACCTTAGAACTGCTTTAAAAAATTTTTTTTTGTTGTATTAACAACGGCCATGTTTGTCATTCAACCACGAGCGATTTTCGTATCATAGAGTTTGTGGTAATGATCATATCTCAGCTCCTATTCAATATACAGTAATAAATGAAAAAAACTTAATATTACTTATACCTTAGGCTATTATCTTGTTACTTAATTTAAAAAAAAACGTTAAAGTTACCAAAAAAAATCGTAATTTTTGGTTACTTTGAAAAACAAATTTTAATAGAAAGAAACTAGTGGCAGACCTATTTTTTTGGTATTAGATACGTCTTAGTAAGAACTTAAAATATAAATTTTTTAAAGTGACTAGATCATAAACTTTTTGAGTTACATCGCTTTGAAAAATAAGAAATCTCAAATTTGCCCCAACTTTGGGGTCAAGTATCTCCAATGGGCACGGGTGAAAAAATTTGAAATTTATTCTAAATAAACTACGTATTAAGAGGATTCTGATGATATAAGAATGACAGTGGTTTTTATGGTTCATATGGGGAAAAAAAGTTTGCATTTCCGGCCCCTAATATGAAAGCTAATGTTGAGAGGATCTCAGAACAATAACAAATTTTTTTTTTGTGAAACCAAAATCTGCCCCAAATGGTCTTTTTTGTATAATTGTATAACTTCACTAGTTTTAGCCCGATCGTGAAAAGAAGTATACGTTGGATAGGTCTCAATTAGTACAAAAGCCCGTTTCGTCGTAAACTTTGTTAAGAAACTATTAAATTTCATTAGTAGGAAAAGTTACAGCGAATCAAAATTTTAGTGAAGTTCGTCTTCGCTTTTCGACTTTAGCTTTCGGTTTATCTTAGTTTGGCTTCGTATCCCTTCGAAATAATTTCGTTCAACTTCGGTTTTGTTCGTTAGTATTCGGTTCATCATCGTTTGGGTTCGTTTTTCATACCAAATTTCTTTACATTCTGTCCAGTCGTTCAGGCGTTATTGAGCCATATATATTTTAGTACTTTAAGCGCCTTCTATCGAAAGTTTATTATATGAAAGTTTTCTATGCTTGGCGACACTTTCGGTACCTTAATGCTGAAGAAACAGAAGATACTCAATAACATCGCGATTATACGGTAGTTTTGTTAAGTTTGTGTTAATTTTAACGAAGCGCATTTTTTATGAATAGCAGATAGTTTGTTTTTAGTATTGAAAATATTTTGTTCGCTTGTGTGTGAGGTTGTGTGCCTTTCCTTTAGTTGCTGCTTTGCTTGTTAGGTTGTTTTTTTTTATGTTATAATATGGCTTAGCGAATGGAGCGATTTTGACTAAATTGTACGAAGATTCTTCTGACCTAAGAATGCAAGATAGAAAAACGAATTTGGTATGAAAAAAGGAACCCAATTGAAGATGAACCGAATACTAACGAACAACACCGAAGTTTAACGAAGTCATTTCGAAGGGATACGAAGCAAAACGAAGATAAACCGAAGGCTAAAGTCCAAAAGCGAGGACCAACTTCACTAAAATTTTGATTCGCTGTAACTTTTTCCTACTAATGAAATTTAATAGTTTCTTAACAAGGTTTACGACGAAACGGGCTATTGTACTAATTGAAACCTATCCAACGATATACTTCTTTTCACGATCGGGCTAAAACTGGTGAAGTTATACAATTATACAAAAAAGACCATTTGGGGCAGATTTTGGTTTCACAAAAAAAATTTGTTATTGTTCTGAGATCCTCTCAACATTAGCTTTCATATTAGGGGCCGGAAATGCAAACTTTTTTTCCCCATATGGGTTGACCCACCTAAATAATCATACCTCATGTAATAAAATGCATGAATTTAAAAATGCTATATCTTTTCAATGAACCATAAAAACCACTTTCATTCTTATATCATCAGAATCCTCTTAATACGTAGTTTATTTAGAATAAATTTCAAATTTTTTCACCCGTGCCCATTGGAGATACTTGACCCCAAAGTTGGGGCAAATTTGAGATTTCTTATTTTTCAAAGCGATGTAACTCAAAAAGTTTATGATCTAGTCACTTTAAAAAATTTATATTTTAAGTTCTTACTAAGACGTATCTAATACCAAAAAAATAGGTCTGCCACTAGCTTCTTTCTATTAAAATTTTTTTTCGGAGTTACCAAAAATTACGATTTTTTTTGGTAACTTTAACGTTTTTATTTTAAATTAAGTAACATCCCAATTAATTTTTCTGATATGCAAGATAATAGCATAAGGTATAATTAATATTTAGTTTTTTCATTTATTACTGTATGTTTAATAGGAGCTGAGATATGATCATTACCGCAAACTCTATAAGATACGAAAATCGCTCGTGGTTGCATGACAAACATGGCCGCCATTTTGTAAATACAACAAAAAAAAATTTTTTTCAAGCAGTTCTAAGGTGCTGAAACATAACGAAATTTATGGTTAAAAAAGAAAATTTTTTTAAAATAGTCGAGCGACCACTATGTGATCAATCTCTGCGAACTGACCCAATTGTTAATATTTATACAATATTAATGAACTTTTTATTTACATGTTTAAATTTTGTATAATGATAAAAAGCCTAACAAGGCTTTGCAAATAAATACACAAATAAATATATAAATAAAACAAATAATTTTTTAAGAATCTATGTTCTTTTTTATTATACCCCAGGAGGGACTGGTTTTTTCGGCACAGTTTCGCTGTGGGTAGTTAATTTGTTAATAGAAATTTTCTTTAATTTCCTGGCAGGATCGCCAGTTACATTTTTACTTAATATATAATTAAAAAATCTTTATTATTAATTTTCACTTAACATTATTTTCTCTATATGATCTTTGCTGTTTAATATTCTTATAATATCTTATAATTTATATGTACATATTTTAACGTTTATTTTAATTTGTATGTACAATAGGGTGTCCCAAAATTAATTTTTTTTTCGAGTTTCATAGTTGCTCAACCTTTGTTTGAATGCTTATACTGTCAAGTATTTTTGAGAATTTTTTCAGATTTTTTGGAGGACGTTTAGAGGTCGCGCTAATCGGATTTTCCGCAAAAATCAGGTTTTTCTGAGATTTTTCGAATTTCAATCATAAGTTGGTCAATTTCAAACATTTTGTTTGTATTCGAGTCATCATTTTGAAAGAAAAATATCCAAACTTTACCTTACCGTACATAAATTAATAGTTTTGGCTTTTTGTTTTGTAATTTGGATGTGATACATTAAATTTTTTCGTGAAATATTCGTAATTTTTTTACAAATGCTTCATAACTTTTCAAAATTCCATCAAAATAAATTAAAGTAATGATGCAGTTTGAATAAAAGTAAAATTCAAAGCAATTTAAAAAAACAATACTTAATTTTACTCTTACCGTTCCAGAGTAATAGGCATTAAAGCTGTGTTGCCATTGTTGAAAATAAAATAAAATATAAGTTTTTCGTATTTCTACAAACATATGCTTTCCTTATATAAAGACTTTACGAATTCTAATAAGGCATTGGTTTATTTTGGTTACCACCGAATCCACAAAAACACAAATAAAAATAAGAGGAATCTGTACATGGTACAAAATCATTTATTTGATTCCGTACGATGTAGCTCTATGCCCTGTAAAAGATTTCGAAAGTCTGTTTCAGAAGTTGTAAGACCGATGCAAGTGCTTGCCAAGGCCACACCACGTTCTGCGACATCATTTACCACTTGCAGTTGTTGAATTATATGCTTTGTTTCCTGAAATGATTCGTTGCTTATCCATTCTTCTGGGTCGGTTTGCAAAAAAGCAATTGGGATGTTGGAGGCTTCAAAAAAAGTATGGCTGGATTTAGAAATGAAATCTTGAATTTTCATACTTTTTATCATGTTTTGTGTTATATTGGCTTGTTCGGTTTTATTATTTGCCATATTAATATTTTTTACCATCAAACGCAAAGTTTTGGTTTTTATGCGTTCATCACATAAAGCTGAGGGAGCTAGTTTGCCCGGATAGGTACCACTGATGCCCCAAAAAAGTTTTCAGCGTGGCGTTTGCAATGTGTGCATTTAATTGCTTGTAGCAAGTCAATTTTATAATAAAATTGAGGTCATTCAAGACTCAGTCAAAGTCTTTATATAAGGAAAGCATATGTTTGTAGAAATACGAAAAACTTATATTATATTTTATTTTCAACCAATGGCAACACAGCATTAATGGTAATAACTCTGAAACGGCACAAGTAAAATCAAGTATTGTTTTTTTAAATTGCTTAGAATTTTACCATACTTCAAACTGCATCATTACTTTAATATATTTTGATAGAATTTTCAAAAGTTATTAAGCGTTTTAAAAAAAAATTACGAAAATTTCACGAAAAAATTTAATGTACCACATCCAGATTACAAAAAAAAGCCAAAACTTTTAATTTATGTACGGTAAAGTAAAGTTTGGATATTTTTCTTTCAAAATGATGACTCGAAAACTAACAAGATATCTGTATTGACCAACTTATGATTGAAATTCGAAAAATCTCTGAAAAACCTGATTTTTACGGAAAATCCGATTAGCGCGACCTCTAAACGTCCTCCAAAAAATCTGAAAAAATTCTCAAAAATACTTGACAGTATAAGCTTTTAAAAAATGGTTGAGCAAAAAAATTTTTTATTTTTTGGGACACACTAATGTACAATTTCAATTGTTAATATTTATAGAATATTAATGAACTTTTTTATTAAATTTCAATTGTTAATATTTATAGAATATTAATGAACTTTTTTATTTACATGGTTAAATTTTGTATAATGCTTAAAAGCCTCACAAGGCTTTGCAAATAAATAAACAAATAAATATATAAATACAAAAAAATAACTTTTTAAGAATCTATGTTCTTTTTTATTATACCCCAGGAGGGACTGGTTTTTTCGGCACAGTTTCGCTGTGGGTAGTTAATTTGTTGATAGAAATTTTCTTTAATTTCCTGGCAGGATCGCCAATTACATTTTTTACTTAAAATATTATTAAAAAATCTTTATTATTAATTTTCACTTAACATTATTTTCTCCAAACTAAATCTTAACTGAAGACTACTGCACCAAAACTTGAACAAGACTGAAGATCTGAACTGATCTGAACTGAACTGAACATACTTCTTCAACTTGACTTTATTATTTATACTCTTAATTCTATGCTTATGCTTATTCTTATAATTGGACTTTGTTCATCAAAAATCACACGATTATGATATATGATTCTTTTCTAGATCATACGATTTTATTATTTAGGAAATGCATTTTATTCTTTGTTTACTGCAAATGCATTTGATTAATTTCCAATGAAAGAATAAAGTATCTGTGATATGATCTTATATATGTTTCTGGGAATGTTTGAATTGAGTAAAATTTGTTTATATCAAGCATTGAAATAGTGAGAAAGTGGTTACGTGAACTTGCATGAAATGCAAAATGCATCTATGCCTGCAAAAGGAACGCAACTATTTTTCACACTTTCATAAAAAATAAAATAATATTTTCTCTAAGTTTATAATAAAATAAAAATAAGTTGCTTTTCTGTTTATCTTCTTTATTTTATCTTGACTTTATTTAAAAAATAAACTGGAAAAAAATACAAAATATGAAATTTCAAAATTGTTCTGCTACATTTGACTTAGTTTGGCCACAAATGTGTTCATCGCCTTGTGTCGTCCTTAGTCGGTTTTTTTTTTTAAATTTTTATACATTTGTTGCTTTATTTGGTGCCTATAAAACACAGGAATTATCACAAATATTTTTTTTTGGGCTGGGAAAAATTCAAGAGTCATAGGGTTAAATACAACAACAAGAAGATGCGCAATGCGTTGTTGAGTTTCAAAATATATCAATATCATTTTTGTATTTTTCATATAAATTAATTATTGGTTTCTTGTTTTTATAGGAGCACGAGAGAACGTGCAATCTAAGCAATAATGATGTAATTTCATGTGATACTCCTGAGCCACAAGAAAAAATTCAACTTAAGAACTTAAACGAAAATGAAAGCAATGAGCTACGCATTGGATTTTTACTGAATTTCAGTTTACAAAGTGGCGAAAATGCGAAAAACACAAATGAAAGAACAGATAACTGCATTGATTTCTTTTCGGGAATGTCTTTTAAAGATGAGAGTAATTACATAATTTTAGAAAGAGCCAAGCGAATTCCTCGTAGAAATCGTACCGTTCATTCATTAGCTAGATGTCCTACAATTCCGTTGTCATCTCCTGCAGGACAATTAATGGTGCGTACCACAAAAAACTATGTGACAAAAGAATATTTAAATGAGAGATTAGAACGTATAGAACGATTTTGTCATGCTCCCATTCTGACGAGATCCTCTTATAAACCAAAATATTTTGGAAAACGAAATGCACCTAACAATATTCATTGCACGTTTAAAAAATCGCATGAACAAAGTGCACATATGTATGTGTTTCCTCGACGCCAATTTTCTCAAAAAAGGCGCACGGAAAATTTTTTGTTTTTTAATTCTCCACTTATAAAAAAATGCCGCCCAATTTCGGTGAGACTGAAGAAAATAACTGAACATGAAATAAAGCTAAAACGAAAATCAATAAATTCTAAACTAAGCATAAAATTGACTCGAGACACGTCCCGAAGCTCAAACTGGAAAATATCATCATCTCCATCTACTGAAATAATTGTAGATACGATCGATTTGTGTTCCTCAGATGATGAATCAGATAATACTGAAATGCCGACATCAAATATTGAAGAAAAACAGCATGATAAATCTTGTTTACATAAATATTGCTTTACAAAAACCTTCAAAACAATATCGTCGTCATGTAATAACAATGTTGTTAGATGTAATAAGCTGAAAAAGATCAAAAATATTTTGAAAACTTCTGAAGTTACATTGACTCCTATAAAAAAAAATGTTTCGGGATGTAAATTTAGTAAAAGTTCCTCTGTTATTAAAAATTCTATAAATGCTTCAATGCAGGCAACGCTAGGCGTTAATAGCTCATGGTACGATTCAAATATTCGTTTGTTTAATTCAACCCCAAGCGCGGATATAGCATTAACACAGCCCAAACCATTGCAGCCATCAGTTTTTATATTTTCAAATTATATGACCAGTCCCATTGCGATAATTTCAAACAATAATGATGAAATAATGCCTCAAAGAAATCAACATTTACCAGAGAACTTAATCTTTGAAGCACAAAATCAGGAAAATCTTCAAGAAACTAAAAGTTCTACCATTAGTTCATGTAGTGGTACTAATAGTACTAAAAAAAATACCAGCGATTTGTTTACATCCAACACACATGCACTTGAATGGATTCCACATATGAATAACTTAACATCTTGTAATAATGAACGAAATTTAAACAGCAACAGTAACATCTCTCACAGCCGCATTGTAGATCGAAATCGTACCCCCAGAAGTTTACCTTTAATGCAATCTTTTAGTTCGCCAAGTCGAGTTATTTCAATTGATTTGACGTTATGAATTTGTAATATATTAAACTTTATAATTTTTTAATATATTATTTGATTATAAACTTTAAAAAAAATAAATTCGAAGCGTTCCATTGGTATATTTCAATAATTGTATTTTTATTTAATATTTTGTTTTTTTATTTTTTTTTAATTATGACATGATTTGAGCTCATTCAGCCAAATGAGAAACGAATTAATCTCATTTCCCATACAAATTCACATGCGTTCATTAAACTTATTGCAAAGTATTGCGAACGCAATCAAAAGAAAATGGTTTAGAAAACGCTGAACACCCAAAAGAAAGAAAAAAAATCAGCTGATTTTTGTTCTCTAGAGAACAAAATGACTGCAGCCAGTTGAATGGGATCCCAATCAGCCAAATAAGCTTGGAATAAGCTTAATGCCCCTATTATGATTTACAACTGAATCAAAAGTTGAGTTGTCAGGCACAAATCGGTATTATGACACACAACTCAACTCTGTTTTTCACAACTCTGATGTCTTTCTAGTTGAGTTGTAAGAATTTTTGATATTATGGAACCCAACCGTAACAAATTTTAGTTGAATGAAGTGTCATAATTATACAACTACATTTTTGAGGTTGTCTTGAAAAGTTTAAATGGAAAAAAGCTTGAAAATTATTAAAAATACCTTTGAAACAACTTTATTAATACATCAAACAGTATTTAGCAAAATAATAAACAAAACACAGATCGGGCTGATGGTTTCATTGATGGAAAATAACGCATTTTTAGTGATGTTCGGGTATCATCTTAAAGATCAGCAAATGCTTATTTTCTTAACCTAATTAAGCTAAGGAATCTGAAAAAAAGCATTTCGTTTAAACAAATTTGCAGGATATCAATAAAAAAATTGCTTGATGTGCGGTACCTGCAAACAATTTTTATTATCGCGAAAGGATTTCCGAACGCGTGACACATTGAATTATTGTCTTCTTCATAGTTAAAAAATAAATCAAAAGAAGATTTCATATTAAATTCCTGTGTGCTTAACTTTTTATATCACCAACTTATAAAAGCAGCGAAAGTTAAAAACCAGCTGTTTTTATTTACATTCATCTATCAAAATTTCCATTAAATTCTATTACAATTTGGAAAGTATTCCATACAAGTCAGCTTAAAATGGTTATAAGCTATAATACCAAAAAATATTCCTGTGGTGTCCGAAGTTGAGTTGTATTGAAGACAACTCAACTCAGTTTGGTTGTAAATCATAATAGGGCTATTAAACAAGCTTAAAAACGTAAGCCTCAAGCTTGGTTAACGCTTTCATATACTATTGTAAAACGCTTACATGTAATTGTAGGATAAACGAAAGTGGACCCTTGGTATAATATTCCTTACTTCAATCTTAATCAAAGTGTTGTTTTTACAATTGGATAAAAGTGTTTTAATAAGCTTTTTCCAAGTGTGCTACATTCAACAAATCAATTAGCACTCGCGAAAAATTTTTATTCCGTGGCTTTGTTGATAAGCCACTTGTTTATTTGATTTGTTGTGATTTGGACAACCAAGGTTCAATTCCCAACCGGAACATTTTTATTTGTATCTATTTTTAATTTTCGTTTGTTAAAATTTAAGCATATGTTTATATTATGTTTATAAAAAAAAATTTATAAAAATTTGTGTGTTTGCCATCACCAGGGAGCGTACGCGAGAACCATCGCATGTGAGTCGGACACTCTTACACCGTGCTGTTAGCCTTATGGCTGCTGAGCAAACAAAATAAAAAAAAAATACATTTATATATATGGGCATTTCCACCAAAAAGTCAACCGAGACGAAAAAATTAAAAGTTCTTGATAACAATGTTTGATGTCTTATTCACATAGGGAAACAATCAAATTTAAGTAATTTAAATACATTTTACATTTATTCATATCTCATTGTGAAATATTCGGATGCAAAGAGTGCAAATGTGAAATATTGCTTATTTTGATATTTCTTTGGTATGTCTTGTCTTTATAACAGTTATTAAACAGAAACATAATGCATTGACTTTTGCTTGCTCAAATCTTTCTAGGAGTATAAAGAACGAAAAAACAAAATCATAAGTAACTACGCAATGAAAGACAACGGTAAATTTCTGATTTGCTTTTTCGTTTAGTTCGTTGTCACGTTCGACATGCAAAAATAACATTTTTACTCAGTGCGTCGGAAGAACATGCAGTAAGCTGACAAAATAATTATCTTAAATTGAGTTTATTCATGCGACTTTAAAAAAAAAGTGAAGTAAAAAATACAAAATTTTAACTTGTATAAAGTTAACTTGTATAAAGTTGGTCACGAGCGACATGGTTAATGAGAAATTCAAAATTAATTTTTTTTGCTTACATAGATTCAAAAATTCACGAAAATTTTTCTATCCAGAGACCTGAATTACTTTTCTATAAGACCAGTTTACGCTGCTTCTATGCCTATACTCAGTTTTCCCTTATAGGTCAAATTCTTGAGATACGGGGTGATTTGTATTTTTTAGACTTTGATCCAGTTTTTTTTATCTAGAAACTAAACTGTTACATGTAAAGTAATAATTTGTATGTTATCTGACAGATAATTAAATATGCTTTCTAATACTGTATTAACCATTTGTATGTCGGGTATCTTCTCTGAGATATTTAAGTGTTAATTTGAAATTTTAAATTTTTGGTTAACAATTTTGAACTTTGACCGTATTTTTCATAATGTTTGAAAGTATTTTTCAAATATGTTTTAATTTGATGTTATTTTAAATTAATTTCCCTTCATTAATATGCCAATAACAATATGATAGAGTTTGGAAAAAAATTACAAAAATTAAAACAAGTTTTTAAGCCATTCTGCTTAAATTTCCCATAAGAACATTTTCTTTTAAAAAAGCAAATTTTTCAGGTAGAAAGTTTTTCTCTTGGGCTGAAGAGTTAAAAGAAGGTCTTGAAGCGGATTTTTAAAATTAAAAATGAATAGACGTGGAACTTCTTTTCTTATACATCGATGCTTTAGTTTCTCCTATAAGACTCCAGCAGTAGTCACCCATCATGCTTTCGTTCCAATTCCCTTGATAGTGCTTTTCGATTCTAAGCATGTCTTGATGGAAACGTTCCCCTTGTTCATCGCTTGTTGCACCTAAATTTTCTGGAAAAAAATCTAGGTGCGAATGCGAAAAATGTATTTTGAGTGATTGCATTTTTCTCTAAAAGATCCTCAATAATATTTCTGTAGTTTTGCTTTTCTTATTCCCAAGAAAGTTAAAAACGATATTCTTAAATGATAACCACATTGGGTTATAACATGATGGCTGACTACTGCTGGAGTCTTATATGAGAAACAAATGCATCGATGTGTAAGAAAAGAAGTTCCACGTCTATTTCTTTTTTATTTTCAACCTCCGCTTCAAGACCTTCTTTTAACTCTTCAGCCCAACACCCTTCGGCAAATCAAAGATTCGGCATGGGCCTTTATTTCAATTAAATAATGAAATATTATTATTATTTTTTTTTTTTTGGATTCGCCAAAGGAGTGAGAAATCTCATAAATACGTATAGCCCGTACTATACGCATGCACGACTTACATTCTAAAATCTATCCGGATCAACCGGAACAGACAGAATGCACCTACGTACTAAAACACACACCCAGGGATTGAATCCAAAAAAGAACAAAATAAAAAGTTCAAAATTTAACCAAAAATATATGAACAAAAAAATTCTGTTCTCAAAATAAATATTGTTCAATGAACAAAAAAAAATATTGTTCAAAAATAAAAATCAGCTTAAGTACAAAACAAATTTTTAACAAAACATATTGCTCACAGGCTAAAAAAATCAAAATTTTTTTATAACTTAAAATCAGAGTTCAAGCTCAAGTTCGCAAATTGGAAACGATAGCAAACGCAATAAACTTGGTTCTCGTTCGTGCAAGAATAGATAAAATACATATTGGTAGAAAAGGTTGTGGTATAAAAATTATGAAGAAGCAACTTTTTTACATAAAAAAAATCCTAAAATTGTATTACAGTTAAATTAAAAGACTTTTTCTTGCATATTTGATTTTATAGAATGTATTTAAGATTTTTAGTGTTAATCCTTACTTATATATTTTTGAGATTTTTCTACGATAATTTTAACCGATAGTCATTTCAAATAAATTTGAACGCTGAAAAGCTTCTTTCAACACTTATTTGCGGAGCAGGATTTGATAAAATGATTGCTGCAGTGAGTTTTAAGCTTGGTGCACATGTTAAAGTAGACCCAAGGATCTGCACTATTGAATTTTTTGGAACCCGCCCACTGACACATCTACCTGCATACAACCATTAAATTTAAATCACTATAAAGATAGTTGCATTTACACTGCAGTAATAAAAATTGTACGTGTACGTATTCTTATTCAACACTAAAAAGTACACAAAAACTGGGCATTCATGGGGATATGAAAATCTCTAATTTTTTTGCGTTTTTTGTGCCAAATAGGGGGATTTAACAAAAATAAAATATTTCGGAGCACCACACAAACATATGGTGTGAATATAACATGGATAGGTTCAGTCGTGATGGTCAAAAATATATACGTACCAACGATAAGATTGTCCCCTGAATGTTGTGAATTTTTTGCGTAGGAATTTGTTATGTTAAATTTTTTTATGAAAAAGTATACATGTAAGACCATTTTTAGGCTGAATCGGGTTCAAGGATTTCATTTCAGGCATATTTTGTTTTGCTGTTGAACTTTATTTGAACAAAATTCCTTAATAAAATATTCACGAAATTGATGGTGTTATAGGATAAACTGCACCCTTTGCCCCCCTTTTTTTTCTTCACCTCTCTTTTTTTCTTCTTAACTATTCATGCCGAACCGAAATTTGACCAAGCAACATCAGTTTACCAATCAACCCAGCCTTATGTATTATATCCAATATACAAAAAATAATATCGACTGAATTTCTTTGAAACCTAATAAAATAAACATCAAAATTTTTCAAATGAACAAAAAAAATTGAACAAAATTTATATTGTTCAAAAAATAAATATCGTTCAAAGAGCAAAAAAATTGTACACCAAAATTTTTTGTTCATAATCAGAACAAAATTTTTGTATAATATTTTTTTTGTTCTGTTCAAAAACAAAATATTTTTGAACAAAAAATTACAATTCAAATAACTGTTATTTCAACCCCTGCACACACCCAGTTGGCGAAGTATGAATTTCCACTAAGCACATTAATTGGCTTTTCAGCGGAACTTGAAAATTTTATACAAAAACACGAATTTATTAAGAATATTTGAATTTAAAAAAGTAAACAACATCAAATAAGTAGTAAACTTTACATAAAACTCTAAAACAAAGAGACCAAAGTAACTATAAATAATATGAATATTAGTAAGTTTGCGGCCACTATCCAACCCAAGATCCTACGTGGAAAAGAGATTAAACTCTTAAACACCAAACCAATTCCAAATATAACGCAGATATATACGTGTAAATATGTACAAACATACATGTGTATATATATACGGGTCACTATGTAATTTTGGAACACCGTGCTAATGTTATTAATTGGATATGTATTTGGGCCAACGCAGGAATAAACTTGCATGGAAAACAGATAAACTCTTGCACACCTAAATAACTAAATAACTAATAAGTCAAATGAATAAGAAAAATTTCATATTTTTTTTGATTAAAAACAAACAAGTTTAAGCATACATATCATATTCGACGGTGTTTACTTCATCAAACGCAATATTATAAAGGAAAAACAACTGAAACGGTCTCGAATATATGGAATTACTTCAGCCAACATTTTAACAGAATATAACACTATTATTAACCGAGTTAATGTTTGAAACTAAATTCTAAAATGTATCAATTATTTAAATGTAAAATCATTTTCCGTTTCAAGGCATCCACCGAATCACAAAAATTAATTAAGCTGTAGCTATTAGCTGCGTTCGATTCGACAGCCTATACTCGCTTATTGTCGCTTATTTCAAAATTTGTATGAGAAAACAACAACAAAGTCTCCAGCTAGTTGAGCATAGAGAAAGTCAACTACCTATTGAGTTGAGTAAAGTTGCGTTGCCAAGTTCTTGCTTTTCAGTTGGTTTGTGTACGGGATAGAGTTAACTGTCACACATTCTGCCAAAATATGACGTGAGTACAAAAACAAAATCAAATTTCTTCAAGCAGTCAACGGCTTATACCCTAAACATGAAAGGTCAGGGTATATTAACTTTGTGCAAACGTTTGTAACACCTAGAAATAAGCGAGCCCAGTATAGAAAAGTATATATATTCCTGATCACCTCGTGGGTCGATTTAGACATGTCGGTCAGTCCGTTAGTCCGTCCGTCCGTCTGTGTGTTGTCCGTAAACACAGGATAAGGAGTGAAGATAATTGCATGATACAATACAATACACACATTCACATGGACCCAAGGATCTACACTATTAAGAATTAAGTTAATTAATTAATAATTAAGAAAAAATAAGAATTTATTTATGTTTGTTAAAGTATATCAATATATATTTTAATATGATAAGAGGTTTAGGGACTATGGCATCATAGTCGGGCTAGACCGACTTTAGAGTTTCTTTGCTTGTTTATTTTCAAAATATTTCAAAATGTCTCATGTCGATTGATTTTTTGGCAGGTAAAAAATTTTAATTTATTTATTGATGTGGTCGTCATGACAAAAGTGTTGCCAACTATTGAGCAAATAAAAGTTAAACGAGTAGACGTTTTATTCACAAGCGAGTTGAGCACTGGCGAATCGAACGCAGCTATTGTTGAAATCACTACACATACATCGTAAAGGGTCATGAAGGGCAAAATTTGAAGTGCACTGGGTCAACTTAAAAAGCACAAAATGTCTAGATCCTCTTCTTGGGATGTTAAGTTAAGAGATGAGAGAATATATTGGGAGTCAATATCACCACAAAGTAATTTATATAGGAAGGTGACATTAAGCACCATCCTTCTTCTTCACAGGGAAGGCAGTAAAATTTGCTTAAGGCGGGTTTCATACGAAGGAAGAATAATATCTGGGTTCCAACGATGATGACGTAAAGCAAAAAGTAAAAACTGTTTTTGAACCGATTCTATTGCATCAATGTGGACGTGATATTGAGGGTTCCATACTACGGAAGCATATTCAAGAATAGGTCTTACGAGAGATATATATAGTAATTTAGTTGTGAAGGCATCATTGAATTCTTTCGCCCATCTTTTAATGAAACCAAGAACACCTCTAGCCTTATTTACAGCCAAATTTACGTGGAGATTGAAGTTTTGGATCCATAATTACACCAAGATCAACAAAACTATGAACAATTTCTAAATGGATGTTATTTATAGTGTAATTTGTGCTATGAGCAGTTCTACGTGAGAAGATCATTGATTTGCATTTTTTTAAGTTAAGGTTTAATAGGTTGAAGTTACACCAATCCACTAGTCTGTTTAAATCAGATTGTAAAAGGTGTTGTTCGTCGAGTGACTTGTAGGTAAGAAAAAGTTTCACATCGTCAGCAAACATTAAGACGTCACAATGTTTAATTGCCGAGGGAAGGTCATTAATAAATAGTAAGAATAAAACCGGTCCAAGATGACTTCCTTGCGGAACACCAGATGTAACCATAATATTTTGTGATAGAGAATTTTTATATAAAACTTTTTGAAAACGTCGCGATAAATAAGATTTTATCCAATTTAGCAATTTTACAGGAAACCCAATTAGCTTAAGTTTATTCAATAGAAGATTATGATTGACGCTGTCAAAAGCTTTGCTAAAGTCCGTATAAATAACGTCAGTCTGTTTTCCCAAAGTAAAACCATTTATTACACGGGATGTAAACTCCAAAAGGTTTGTTGAAGTTGATTTACCCTTTAAAAACCATGCTGAGTGACAGAAATGGAAGATGATACGAAGTGGGTTAGTTGTTCAGTTATGATTTTCTCAAATAATTTAGGGATTGCGCTTAATTTGGCGATGCCTCGGTAGTTAGTGACATCAATTTTGGAGCCAGATTTATGAAGGGGTATAATATATGAATCTTTCCATATAATGGGAAAATGTCCACTTTGCAGGGATATATTGAATATGTTTGATAGAGGAGCACACAGAACACATATTAAATGGTATGTTGGAGTAAGTTGATTTGAAGAAGCTTGCAAACATGTTGGAAATAACATTGTCACAAGACGATTCCTCTTGATTGAATCTCATAAGGGGTGGAAAGTTGGAAGCCTTACGTTTTGAATAAACAAAAGTATAGAAGAGTTTCGGATTATCATTAAATTGAGATTTGATGTTGGCTATATAAGCAGAATAACACTGTTTATTTAATAGCTGGTATCTGCAACGACAAAATGAATAACAAGCAAAGTCTATATTAGAACCAGATTTTTTTATATTTTTTAAATAAGCGATTTTTTAAATGTTTTAGTGACTTAAGTTCACTTGTTAGCCAGGGTGGACTTAAGGGTTTAGAATTAATTTGCTTTGTTGGGACGCACAGTAAGAAGCACCTTTGCAAAGTATCATTAAAAAACTGTACCGATGTTTCGACGTCATAATATGAATACGGTGGTTTAATAGATAGAATCGGTGACCAGTCAGTCTGCGAGAGTAAGGCGTTGAGTTTAACATAGTCTGTACTTTTGAAATTATATATTTTTGTATTTCGCTTATCAGGTGTAAGTTTATTTTCATTTTCATGAGCAAGTAAAACTGTTATTTCAAGAGTTGGATGATGTTCATCTTCCGGAAAAGATACAGGGTTTGAGCGATTGAGATATACAGTAGTGCATCTATCTACAAACACAAGGTCCGGCGTTCTATGGTTTTTATTAAAAGTATTATTGACTTGTTGAAGACACAGGTCAGATAACTTATCTAAAAAACCATTTAACCAATTACTAGTGGAAACAGGTGTAAGAAATGAAGAGTCATCTGTCGAATTCCAAGAAACAAAGGGTAGGTTAAAATCGCCCAACACAATAGGAACATCATTATTTTTTAACATATTATGAACTTGCTCGATGGCGTTAATATGTCTTAAGTGAATTGGAAAGTCACAATTAGGAGGAATGTAAGAACAGGTAAGATAAGCAATGCAATTATTTAATTTAACTGAAACACAGATAAACTCCAGTTCACGAGTGTCGAGAATTGTTAATTCATCAGATGCAAACGAGATATGAACAGCTATCAGAACACCACCACCGATCTTATTATAACGGTCTTTACGGAAAATTTGATAATTTTTACACATTATTTCAGAATTTAGAATATTAGAGCGAAGCCAAGTCTCCGTGAAAATTATAATGTTATATTCGAAATCAAAACTGTTAATGAACATTGCAGAAAGTTTGGAATTAAGACCTCTTACGTTTTGGTACACAAGTTCTAATATAGACTTGCGATTTGTTAATCGTTTTTTGGATGAGATTGCGGGCTATTTCGCGGGCGAGGCAAGTGTACTACATATACTTATCGCGGGTTATTTTTGAATTCGAATTCGCGTACAATTGTATTTCGCGGCCAGAAACTTACATCAACAATATCATTAAATAAATTTTCTGGAACTGTCAATCTTAAGGAAGTAGTCGGACGTGCGTTAACGTATTTGAATTTATGAATAGAAATAGAAAGAGTCGATGAACATTTCAACTTTGATTTAATGACAAAATCTATATCATTATCTGTTGTATCAGATGCTAAGCGCGAAACAAAGATTGATTTAGTTGGAGGAATAGCAATCAAAGGTTTAGGAACAGAAATGTCAGAAGTAATTGCAATTTGTTGGACATCAGCAACAGTAGGAGCAAGAGAAGCAACTTTGTGCAGACAATATTTCAGGCAAAGCGAGAGGTGGAGCTGATAATGGGAAAGGAGCAGACACAGACAAATTTGCCGAAAAAGAAAGAATAGGAGGAGGAGCATCTGTGTCCATGTCGTCAACGTTGTCTTGTTCTATAGAAAGTTGTGTTGGTGTCGAGTCAGTTTTCTGTTTGCTTCGAAGGGTCATATGTTTCTTTTTTCGCTTTGGTGAAGGAATTGACTCATCAATATATTTAAATTCATTGAAAAGAGTTTGATATTTTAAAAATTTATCAGAAAGTGAAGAAAGTTCTCTACTTATTTCCGAGAAACCTTGCTTCGTTTGCTTGAAAAGCTTATAAAAGTTTATGTCGGCCAACCTACACTTCTCACAAGACCAACGCAACCCTTTACCTTCATCAATGGCATCTGCCACTCGACCTGACACTCCTGCACACTTGATGTGAACAATATTGTCACATAACCAACATGACAAAAATCGTTCATTTTCACCTTTAGCGGAGCAGCCAGGCTTAGCACAAACCATTTTTATTAAAGTTTTTTTTTTTTTACTTTAACAATTTATTTAATTTAAACAAAGAAAAAGAAAACAATAAAGTAAAAAGATATAAAAATAAATAGTGGTGAAAGTTTAAAAACAAAGAGATAAAAACTCTGAGACACCCTGTGGGAATGGCTAAAAGAAGTGCCTACAGGTATGCAACGCTTTCTACTTAACTTAAGAGAAGCTAAGAAATAAAATAGTGAAATGTCAAAAAATAAAAAGAACAACAAGAACAGAATTGAAAGAATAAAAATAAAGCACAATAATGTTTGTATGTTTTGTTTTTGTTGATTTTTTGTTTTCACTGCTTATAAAAATAAGCACCAGTGTCAAGCACTTAAAAACTATGCACTTATATACACAATTTTAAACGCGGAAATTATTTCAATCCGCGGAAACTGTGCACAATTATTAAAGGCACAGTAACACTCAATTGTATTTACGAATTAAAAGACCAAATTACGTATTAAACCGTATATTAAATAACAGAAATTATAAATTGAAAAATAATTAAAACACGATCAGAAATTTTCGATGTTGAAGGTTCGACGGAGTTGCCAGACTGATATATTATTATTATTATTATTATTATTAGCCAAATATTATTATTATTATTATTATTATTATTATAAAAGGTTTTGGCGTACAATAAGACAAAGTCTTTTTTAGTACAACATTGAAATAAACATGGATTTAGATAAGTAAATAAATTAAATTACTAAACTTAAAACTAACAAATTTTTAATATGAGAAATTTCGACAAAATGATAACAAAAGTAATAAATAAATAAGTAATATATTAAGATATTTCTAAAAATGATTATGAATTACTTAAAAAACTAAGTTCAATTTAAAAAACAAAAGAATAAAGAGTTAAGATTTCGAAACATTGACAAGGTAGAATAGAAAAAGTAATGAGAATAGATAAACAGATGAGAATTAATAGAATTAATGATTTAAAGAGCTAAAGTATGAAAATATTGCATGTTTAAAGCTAGTTCGTGAGGTAATTTGTTTTAAGGAACTAGGCAATGCATTCCACATTCTAATGGTGCTGATAAAAAAGAACCTTCCACTGTTCAAATAGTTAACCCTAGGAATAACAAAGTTAGTTGAGCGCTGAGACTGAAAAAATTGTAATTTAATATAGAGATAATCAGGGACTTGGGTGTAAATAAGCTTATGCAAAAATAACATGTTTCGAATGTTCAAATACTCAGATAAGCCACAGCCAAGAATGCCTTTACTTCGTAGAGAAATGTGTTCATAACGATCAACTCCATACACATACCTAGCAGCATTATTGAATGCTACCTGAAGTTTATGCAGAGATTGTGAGTCAAGCTGACTATATACTACATCAAACAATGTAATATGCGGCATTATTAATTGCACTATTAGTCTTCGACGGGTTTCAGTAGGCGTGTAATGCAAAGAGGTTCGTAAGTAGCGTAATGTTCCGTATATTTTACCTATCGTATTGTTAACATGGTCCGTACAAGTTAGTCTGGAATTAATTATAAATCCCAGGTTTTTCGCTTTGTTCACTAATTCAATTTGTTGCGATCCAATAAACAGGGGAGGGATATCAGTAAAACAAGAGTCACTTCTTGAAATGGGCAGTATTTTAGTCTTCAAGGGATTAATAAGTAACATGTTAGTAGAAGCCCAATTATTTAACGAAGTCAAATCAGAATTTAGTCTATAGGTCAAGTCTTCTAAGAGTCCGGTAGGTCGAGAGAGATAAAGCTGAATGTCATCAGCGTAAGCATGGACATTTGCGTATTTACAGACTGAAAAAATATCATTTATGAAAATAGAAAACAATAGTGGGCCCAGAATAGATCCTTGAGGAACTCCATTTACAACCGGTCTAAGTGACGAGTAAGCATTTCCAACTTTAACCTGTTGCATTCTCCCTTCTAGGTAATCAGATACCAAGCCGACCGCACTAGGACTAAACTTGAAGTATTTCTTAAGCTTAATACAAAGAAGAGCATGATTAACTGAATCAAATGCTTTAGAAAAGTCTACAAGACAAAGTAAGGTGAGAAAGTTTTGATCGTAAGCAATTCTAATGTCATCCAAGATTTTAACCGCAGCCGTAGAACAGCTGTGGCCAGTCCTAAACCCAGACTGCAACGGCGATAGCAAATTAAATGTATTTATGTGAGCATAGATTTGGTTGGCCATTATACGCTCTAAAACTTTTCCCAGCGCAGGCAGTATGCTAATCGGTCTGTAGTCATTGGGTACAGAGGCCGAAGCGAATTTTGCAATAGGCAAGACCGTGGCAGCTTTCCATAAGGCAGAAAACCTGGAGCTAGTTAAACAGTGGTTTATTATATGTGTTAAGGGAGACAAAATATAAGGCAATACTAATTTAATAAATTTAATCGGCATTTTATCAAATCCAACCGCATTTGAACTTATCCTCATTATGCATTTACCAACATAATCTTCACTTACTGAGCTAAATTCGAAAGAGGGAGATGTTGCGTTAGTAGCTAATGTTGGCAACACAGCACTATGGACACTGAATTGAGAGCTAGAGTTTACACAATCTAAGTAAAAATTATTTAGTTCATTAGGATCTAAAGTACACTCACAGTTATTCTTACTAAAAACTCTGTATCTTTTAATATTTTGCCATAACTGTTTAGAATTTAAGTTAGGATTTAGTTTTGCGTTAAAGAAATTAATTTTTGCTTGTCTGGTCATGACAGTAGCAGCATTACGAGCTCTTCTAAAGTCATCCCAGTTAGCATTCGATGGATTTCTTTTCCATTTCGAGTGGAGTTTGTTTCTTAACCTAATAGCCACTAAAACACGATTCGTAAACCAAGGACAACAATTATTTGAAATCTGAACTGAACGTAACGGAACATGTCGAACAAATAAAACAGTAAGTTTATCCATGAACACTTTAAGTTTATCATCAACTGAGTCAAAATACCAGCAATCATTCCAACTCAAGGCAGACAAGTTAAGAAATAAAGTAGAAGCATCAATCGATTTATAGTCATAATAAGAAAAACAAACAGGGGAGTTCCTGCCAAAATTAATATTAAGTGAGCAAAAAACCAAGTCATGATCGGACAGGAAACTAATTTGATCAAATTTGAGGAGAAGAGACATATCAGAAACAAGACAGATATCGAGCAGGCTAGGCTCACAGCCATGCATATAGCGAGTGGGAATATAATTGTTAGCTATTTTCAAACCACACATTGAAGACAGATAATAGAAGTTATCAGTTACAGAATCATTTTTCAACAGGTTAACATTGAAATCGCCACAGACATAATAAAAATCATAATCAAAAATTTTACCATTTAGATCAGTAAAAAAATGTTCAAGACTTAGGCAACGAAGAGGGTTATAAACACACGAGACTAAAATTTTTGAGTTATTATCAAAAATTTCAACACCAAGAAACTCACACACATCATTACATTTATTGACAAACTTAACATTGAGATTCGACTTACAATATATAGCTACGCCACCACCTCTTCTACCACACCTATCACTGCGAAAAAGGTGAAAACCATCGAAGTTATAATGAGCATCAGGAATTTCACTCTTGAACCAGGTTTCTGTGACACAGACAACATCAACAGGTGAGTTTTCAAAAACATATCTGGCAAGGTCAAGTTTCAAACCGTTTAAGCTCCTCGCATTAAAATGCACTACATTTAGCCCGATATGCTGCTTGCACAGAACATTAATTAAAGCTTTATAACAATTCACAGCACCATTAGAAAAATTATCACAATTCATAACAACAAACATACAACGAACCAACTGAAAACATAAGATAGCTATGGCAATAAACTAAGAATAAAAACAGAAAAGAAAGATACAGGCTTAGAAAAAGAGTTGAAAGCAAAGATTTAGCTAGATATAGACAGTAAGGTAAGAGAAAGTAAGTAAAAATGTAAAAATTAAAGGCATACATAATAACAAAAACTTAATAATTGATCACTTAAGATAATAAAAAAGTATAAATAAAAGCCTAGCCTTGGGTTCCAGCGATGCAGTCAACACTTTCTTTGTTGGTCACCAATTTAGCCTCACCATCTCGAGATGCTCTCACGAATACACGCCCACGCAAAGAAAAAACAGCTGCTAGTTTGCTTTCTCGCTTTAACTGCCCAGCATAGATCATAATTGCCCGATTTGCTTTAGTGAGGCTTTCGTTGATGAAGAACTTTTCAGCTCCCCCACACTCGATATCGTTAAGAGTGAGCTGCCGTTTGTTGTTCTTGCGAAAGGCAGCAATAGCTTTGAAGAGACAATATATATATATTTATTTTTCTTAATAAAATAAAGTTTAAATACTTGAAAAATTTGATTATTTAAAAGAAAATGTTCTTTGGGGAATTTAAGCAGAATGGCATAAAAACTTGTTTTAATTTTTATAATTTTTTCCACACTTTCATATTGTTATTGGCATATTAGAAAGAAATTTAATATAAAATAACATCAAATTAAAACATTTTTGAAAAATAGTTTCAAACATGGAAAATACGGTCAAAGTTCAAACATGTTAACCAAAAATTTAAAATTCAAATTTAGACTTAAATATCTCAGAGAAGAAATCCGACATACAATTGGTTAATACAGTATTAGATAGCATATTTAATTATCTGTCAGATGACATACGAATTATAAATTTACATGGAACAGTTTAGTTTCAAGATAAGAAAAATTGGATCAAAGTCTAAAAAATACAAATCACCCTGTATCTCATAAATTCGACCTATTAGGGAAAAACTGAGTAACCCAGCTAGACAGCTCTAACATGTTTACAAACACAATGAAAAGAAATTTGTTGGTTACTAACACACTCTTACATTGACATTTGATGTTAAACAAGGATAGTTAATCCAAAACAAAGCAAGCTTAGGAACATTTGTAAAACAAATAAAATTAAATTAAATAAAATAAAACAAAAATTACATAAAAAGTGATAGTGTATTAAATTATAGTAGAAGTGGGCTGCATATTGAAACAAAATAGAAGTGACCTGCAGATTGAAATATTGTTTCGTTTTTCCTTTTTTTGTAAATTTAATTTTGTGTAATATTGCTTTGTGTGCTTTTATTTTTTTTATGTTTATATGTAAACTGAACGAATATTTCAGCGTTATATATGTTTTAAATAACATTAATTGTACTGTCGTTTATTCGATACAATCAAAAATTATTTTAGAGTAGTTTTAAAATATTAAAAAAAAAAAAATAAAGACGAAAAAATATAAAATGCAAAAAAAACAACGTTTAAATGTTTTTGTTTTATTCGACGCTCGTACCCGAACATCTTTTCATGAGAGGTCAGAGCTCTATCCACTAGGCTATTTTGGAGCAGCGTTGCGCATGCGCTAACTGCGTACTTAAGTAAACAGCTGAGTTTGTATTGAATCTTTATGGAATTTGTCATAGGTGTGAGCAGAGCAGCTTCAGCTTTTTTAATGCACAAAACCAATGTGGCAGACAGGGATGCCAGATCACACAGATAGGAATTTGACCACAGAATTTTCACGACGCTAGAACAAACCTAACGTATTTTGTATGGAGAATTTTATACAAACCTAACGTCTTTTACGTTATGTCTGCGCCACATATATGGCATATCTAGCAGTTAGGTGTCTAGCTGGTAAAAGCGTAGAAGCAGAGTAAAAAGTTTTTATAGAAAAAACAGGCAGGTTACTGGATAAAAAACCTTGTAGACTAGTGTAGACGTGTAACAAACAACGATGAAAAAAACAAACATAGATGTTTATTATACTTATACAAAACCATAGGGGAGACTCGTCCCCGTTGTCTCAAGTACTAGTTGTCACAACGCCGATATCTTTTGATTCAACACGTTATCGAGTTAAATATCAATGTCATCTATACTCTATTGCAATTTCTAGCATGCCAAGAAAGTTAAAGAGCCGTTAGTTTTGTTTTGCAAAAATTAAAAGAGATTTAAGAAACTAAGTTGGATTTGTGTATTTTTATATTTTTTAAAAATTTGTGTTTAGACAAATAGAAGTGTGCAATAATCAACTTTAAATAAATTTCCAATACAATTAATATTATATTTTGCAAATACTTATGAATTTTTAGATAAAACCTTATATATAAATTTACAGAACATTGTTTACATTTTTTTCCAAATGGTACAGGTTGTCACAGCGCTTGTGGGGCTTGTTGTCACATATAATTTCATATAACCATTTTGAAATTATTCTATGTTTTATTTTAATTTAAGGAAATATGCCAAGAAATCACAAAAGGCTTACAAACCGAGGTCGGACATCTTCAGATATCATGATGCAAGCCGGTTACAGCTAGTATCAATAAAGATAACGTGGATTCACTACGTGTAGTTTGTTGTCAAGCGTCAAATCCAATAACAATTGTCGTCAATATATGTATAAACTGCAAACGTTGTCTACATAATGCATTGAAAGTGATTTTTTGATACATTGCTGCTTTAACTGTTCTTCGAAGTGCAGCAGCGACGACGATTAAGAGGTGTGACAACGGGGACTACGCGTTGAGACAACTTACCCCACGGGTGGGGTTACTTGTCCCAGACGAGTTGAATTTTTTAACTAGAAAATTTTTTGATTTATTTTAAAATAATATTCGTTATTCATATCAGGATTGAAGAATAAAATATTGAATTTATTTTTAAAAGTTTTGCAGTACCATTATTGCTTAATTTGTGGGAGTTACAGCAGTTCATTCAAATTTTGTGACAACTAGTTCCACTCTCCCCTACTCATGAAATTATTTTAAGTTTTTTATTATTATGTTTTGAATAAATATTTTTGTTGACTTATGCATAGGTTTCTTTGTTTGAATTTCATTATAGAGCAAAAAAAAAACAACTCTGGTGATCGAAAAAAGTGTCACGTGCGATCATTTCTTTTATTGAATTAAAAAAAAATATAAATCCTTTATGTCTACAATGCTAGCCATTTTTAAGGATAATCAATGCACAACATTAAAAAAAAATTACATAAAAACATTGCTTCCCATTTCGCTGAAATCCACGTTTGAATTTTATGCCAGGAAAACCACTTCTGTTTTTGGTCACGTGCGACCATCTTGGTTTTTTGCTAATATCTTGAGAACTACAAATGACCCAACAATTGACAATACCAATAATTAAAGTGCTAATTGAGAGCTATAAGGCCCGCCTTTTGTTTTTTTTAACTTGTTTTATTATGAAATTTTTTTCACTTGAAATGTGTACAACAGTCACGTTCGACACCATGGAAATGCCCATGTATATATGAGAGCATCACAACTTTGATCAGTTGCAAAACTATTACCGTTGTCAGAGTTGCATGCATGAGTTAATTGCAAATGAAATGCATGAGTTGACTGCAAAAACTCTTAATGAAAGCCTTTCCAAGTATTATTGTACATCACTTGCTTATTGTGTATTACGCAATAGTTTTACAAAGCAACTTGGAAATTTATTGCCTAAGCAAGAGTTTTTCAATCGTTTTTGGATAAGGCTTGCTTATTGTATTTCATGTAAGCCTAATCCAAGCACTATTTCTAAATGGCTGATTGGGATTCGTCCACAACCCAGCTAGACAGCGGTAACAAGTTTACAAACACAATGAAAATAAATTTGTTGGTTAATAGCACACTCTTACATTGTCATTTGGTGTTTAACAAGAATAGCTATATACGTTAATATTTCTTATTCTTTTTAGGGTAGAAAATTACTGAACGAGCAAAAATAAATTAGAACATCAAAACAAAGGAAGCAGCGAAACTAAGGAAGTTTTGTTAAGATATATAAAATTATATTAAATAAAAGAAACATTATAAAAATGGTGATTTGTGTGTATTCATATATTCATTCCCGCCTTTTTTATGAACAGTGTGACCCAGAATAACTGTCACTGTTTTTGCTTTGCTCCCTACTGTAAGAAATACAATTTTTTAAGTATGCGATCTCTTAAAAATTTAATGGCAATAAGTAGTAGGTAAAAAATTTCCGATTTCATCCAATTTGTAATTAGTATCGCAATGGAAGATAAACAAGAGCTTGTAGTGAATTTTTATTTAAACAAAAATTAAAAATGTGCAACATAATTCGGAAACTAAAACTGCTGAAAATCGAGGAAACATTTATTTATAGGACTGTAAAACGGTTCAATGAAACGGGAATTCATAAAATTGCGAAGAAATCTGGACGCAAGCGAATTGTTAGTACAAAAACTACCATAAAATGCGTCAGAGAAAGGATGAAATGAAATTTAGCTCAATCGGGTCGTATTATGGCAGGTCGTATTATCCAGGTCATCAATGCAGCGGATATTGAAAAATGATCTCAAGCTCACAGCCTATAAGAAGCAGCGCGTCCACGGTCTTACTGACAAGCAAAAAATTTAGAGTTGAAAGAAGCAGAGAGCTATTGCGTTGGCTTTCAGGAGATGATATATTATTTACTGATGAAACTAGTAAGGTATATCTTCTTATAATACCCCGAAGTTATAATACCCCCACGGTCGATTCGTAATGGCATAAAATCTTAAATTGTAGCTTTTTTTGTGTGAGATTTCAAACTTCGAAGACGTCTAAAATACATTCATATGAAATTTTTTTCCTGCAAAGTAAAGAAAAGACTTTATAAAATTTTCAATTTGGGGTTGTATGGGAGGTGGGCGTGTTCTTGGGTGGTTGACGCCAATTTTTCTAACACGCCTCAGTTTTGATATAAAATGCAATTATGTAGCTTAAATATTAGTAGCTTAAATATTAGCCTTTTTATAGAGTTTTCATTATTATGGGTTATAAAAAAAAGCTCAAATATCGAATTTCATTACTTACTTACTTACTTAGATGGCTCTTACAACCGTTGGTCGGTTTTGGCCTCGTCTAAAAATTTTCGCCAGCCTCTTTTGTCGTGTGCTTGCTGGCGCTAGTTGGAAATTCCAAGCGTTGTCAGGTTATCCAATGCCTGATCTTTCCAACGGAGATGCGGTCTTCCTCGTCTGCGTTGGCCACCGCTGGGTACCGAATCCAATATTTTTTTCGCTGGAGCTTCGTCGTTCATTCTCTCGACATGACCTAGCCAGCGAAGCCGCTCTATTTTAATACGCTTGACTATATCGATGTCGGCATATAGCTCATACAACTCGTGGTTGCATCGTATTCGGTACTCGCCATTGACGCAGATTGGACCATAGATCTTGCGAAGGATTTTTCTCTCGAACGCTCCCAAAGTCCTTTCATCAGAGCTGCTCAACGTCCAGGTTTGTGATGCGTATAGTAGGACTGGCATGATTATTGACTTATAGAGCGTCAGTTTTGTTCGTCGAGAGAGAGCTCTGCTTCTCAATTGCCTACTGAGCCCAAAGTAACACCTGTTGGCAAGAGTTATCCTTCGTTTAATCTCAATACTGATATCGTTGGAGGAGTTAATGCTGGATCCCAGGTAAACAAAGTCCTTCACTACCTCAAAGGAGGTGTTGTCAACAGTGACGTGGTTTCCAAGACGCTGGGACTGTTTGTTTGTTGACACAAGATACTTCGTTTTATCTGCGTTCACTGCAAGACCCATTCGACTCGACTCTTTTTCTAGCCTGGAGAATGCTGCACTGACTTCGCGCGTATTGTGGCCAATAATGTCAATATCATCTGCATACGAAAGCAGCAGATGAAAACTCTTATAGAAAATTGTGCCGCTGCGTCTCAGGTCAGCAGCTTGGATGATCTTCTCCATTACTATATTGAAGAAGTCGCACGATAAGGAATCACCTTGTCTGAAACCTCGCTTGGTATCGAACGGAAGGGAGAGGTCCTTCCCGATTTTCACTGCACTGCTGGTGTTGTTCAGTGTCATCCTGTAAAGACGTATCAGCTTCGCAGGAATACCAAATTCAGACATGATGGCATATAGGTGATTTGTCGGAGCGTGAAGATCTGGTGTTGTGTGCAGGCCCGGTGAAATCCTACCGGCTGCGCCATAATGTTGTGTGCAGGCCCAGTGAAATCCTACCGGCTGCGCCATAATGTTGTGAGGGGTTCTCCGTTGAACACACACAACTCTGTTGTGTAACGTTAAATATTACCTGTTACATCATTAAATGTATACTCACCAAATGTTTTTCTGCGCTGGTGGTACCTGAAAGTTTAAAATGACACTTCACTTCTTGATTGCTTAATTAACTCTCTTCTTTTTATTAATTTTACTCTTATTTATATCACAGATTTGAATCTTAAAACCTACTTGGTCTCAAGATCATTATCTTAACTTCCGTAATGAAACTTGATGACAATTACATAATAGTTACATATATACAATTAACCTGGACATTAACCTAGACATTTTTGCTAAACAACATACAAATATACATACTTCGTATTTTAAATATACAAACAAAATATACATTCTTTGTTTACTTCCGCAATATAATTTATAAGCTATGGTAGCAGAAGCTCAGCTCAAGTAGCTGACCCGTGCTTACTTGCTATTTTAAGCTGACCGTTGCACTTTTTAATTGTTGGGTGCTTGACGGTAAACTTAAATTGGCAAGCATTACAAAAACGCTGATCGCTTCATTATTATTGAGGTAGGTCAGTGTTTGTAATTTATAATATAAAAACAACTCAACTTCGCTTGTGACGAATGAGTCACAACATTCCTCCCCCCTCTGACCTAGAAAATTATTCATTTAGCAATAATTTTTCGTCACATGAATTTATCAGAATTTTGCATAATGTAAGGTTCATTTTAATCATTAATACATTAATATTTAATAACTTTTTCGAATAAAGATTTCTTTGAATTTTATATGCAGTCTTTATATGCAGTGTTTTTTTTTCTTTTGAATTTTTTTGTCTTATAATAATAATTCTCTTAATTTTGTTTTTAATAAAAATATTTCTTAACAGCAATTTGTATCTTATATTTTCCTTTTATACATTTATTTTTCTTATTTTGTACACTCTTTTCTATTTATTTGTTGTGTGTATTCTCTTAAATTTAGGATTTTTGATTATTACGTGACAAAGTTATTCCTTCCTAGTAGGTTTCCTTCCCCCATATGAAAGAACATTTTTACCTTGAAGAGGTTTAATTTTCTTCAATCTTAAAGTACTTATATGTGAGAAGAGACAGGCATCATTTTACAGTTAATTTTTTAAAATTCCTTGCATGTTTACATTGTTTAGTAATATTGTGTGCTAAATAAGTTTTATATAAGCTATCTAATATTCTTTACTTCATTTATGTATATCTGTTCGTGGGTCCTAGTAATTTTGATGATTAGTTATTTGATTTTCGATAAAGTTGTTCTTCTTCCTGGCATTATTATGAGGACTCTGCTGATGTTCTGTCTTTGATAATCATTTGATAACCGTTAATGACAAGTATATGTTACCCCTTTTCTTCTCTTTTGAAGTATTTAAACTACTTTACTTCTTGTGAAGTCTTGAAGTTGAAGTCTTGAAGTTACGAAAAAGATGCCAAATTTCGTTTTTATTTCGTGTTTTGTGTTGTTCATATTTTCGTTGGTTTATATTAAAGTTTGCTTTTAGTTTTGACAAGCTTTGTTTACTAGTATTGTTAATTGGGAAGCGACTATTTATATTTATCAAACACTTTGGTTTCGTTCTGGTTAAGCGTTTTCTTAGAAAGGTATGAACTAAATGCAGGTATTTCACATCATAGACGTACTTTCGTGGTTTTCTTAAACCAGAATGCATTTTGTAATAGTGGTATTCATGCAATGCCGAAAACGTGCCGAATATGCCGAAAATCGGAAAAAGCGGAAACGCCGTATATCAACTGTCAAAATTTGTATGGAATTTGATATACGCAAAGTTCCCAGTTTTCCTCACGATTTTGATGCGAAAACAGCGCCGAAAACTTTCGGCAAAGAGTTGTTGCCACCTTTCAAATATTTATTACAAACTATAAACTTCTTACTCAACTACCAACTTGAGAATCCTTTTAAATGACAAATTGCATGTTGTCAGTTGTCGAATAATAAAATAATGTATCTGTAATTTCGCTGTCTTCACCTAAATTATGAAACCATTTATTTATGTATTTATATATTTACTTTTCAGCTCATTTATTAAACCAAAGTGGCCACTTTTGCAATATAACTTTAAGGACAGCTGATTGATATACGCCACTAACCGAAAAATACAAAAACGTGCCTCATGCAAAAACAGCGTATATTTTCCGATATACGGCATCGGAAAATATTCGGCATTGCATGAATACCACTAATAACAAATTATGCATATCCGAATTCATTTTTAATCGTTGTACTTGCAAGCCTTTCAATCATAAAGAAATCTTACGACTTAATTGATTTTCTTATTTAAATGGAAAATTGTTTGATTCGTTGTGTATACAATCTGTCGCTGTAATTTCAAATTTTTAATAACACTTTGTAACCTTCCACTAACATATAAAAGCCTGTATATTTTCTTGTTGTATTTTTTCTTTTTTTAACTGCTTTCTTATATGTTTTACTTGAAACATGTTTTGCTTCATTACTTAGCCTTTGATACTTTTTAACGACTGAGGCCTCGAACTTCGTCAGAATAGCTCCTTTCTCTTGTAAAGCGTTGTCCACCTGATCGACTTAGTTATATTGCTGCTACCGCCAACTTGAACCAGAACTAGGACCACGATTATTGATACGGAAAAGTTTCGTGTAATAAATTTGTAGTTTTGATTTTTATAAAAATCTTATCGTAAATAGTATGGTAAATTAAATTTGTGATTTTTCTCATGTATAATTTTAATTTCATTTCTTAAATATCTCTTACAACTTTTTAATTTTAACCCTCTATTAACAAATAATTAATTCGAAATTGTTTAATGATTAAAACCAATTTTCTTTTCATTTAATGTTTGAAAACTTCTTTTCAAAAATTAAAAATTTAATTTTCAAATGCCTTTGTTAAATTAAAAAAAAAAATTAATGAATACCTTTATCTCAACGAATTTAAAACAAAAATTTTTTTTTTTTATCTCAAAAAAAAATTCAATATCTCTGTTTAATGAAACTTATTTAGTTTCGTTTGATTTTATTTTCATATTTTTGGTTTAATTTAATGTTTGATTGAATTTTTTAATGTAATTCTAATTTTAATTTAATTTAATTTTTATTTTTATAACATAATTTAATTACTGTGAAACAACTTCAGTAAATTATTATGTATTTTCTTAGCTTTACCTTTTATTAAAATCTCAGTGGTAACCGGACTTTTTATTGCTATGACCTCATATGGGCCTATCCATATTGGTGAAAATTTATTTTTTCTAGCCTGATTTTTCATCAGTACTTTGTTACCAATTTTAAATTCTACGGGGTTTAAAGAGTTATCATATTGTATTTTTGATAATTCTTTTGCTCGCTCCTGGTTCTGTCTCACTAGTTCGTGAGTTCTTTGGATTTGGTATTTAAGGATTTTTGAAGGATCTTCGGTGTTATACACCGGACTACATTTACGTTTGAGATTAGTTGGCATTTTCGAATTGAACGGAGTTTGTTTGGTGCTCATGTGCGGTGTGTTATTGTGCACATGCATTGCAGATGTTAACCACTGGTCCCAATTTGACCCATCCTCTTTTGCAAAACTTCGTAAGTATTCTGCTAATGGACGATGGTTTCTTTCCAATGAGCCATAAGCTTGTGGATGGTATGGAGTTATGTGTAATTTCTTAATTCCTAACATTTTACACACATCTGAAAATAATTTCGATACAAAATTTGAACCGTTATCGGTAATCAGAACTTTTGGAGTATTGTGACGAGTTATAATTTCGTCGAAGAATGCTTTTGATACTGTACTAGCTTCAGCATCTGGTATTGCAACACATGCCATGTATTTTGAAAAATCATCTTGAAATGTTAGTATGTATTTATTTCCTGACACAGTCTCTGGCAGGATACCCACTATGTCCATGTAAACTTTATCAAATGGACGCGTCGGTGTATCTGTTAACACCATGGTCATTTTTGTTAATTTAGAACATATATTAACCTGGCATTTTTGACATTTCTTAACATATTCCTTGATTTGCTTTTGCATCCCTTTCCATTTCTATTCTTGCCTTATTCTGAAATATGTTTTTAAAGCTCCTTGGTGCCCACCTAGTGGTAGATCATGAAAATCCCTCAAAATTCTCTTAATGTCTTTTGGATCGGTAAGAATTACTATTCCTTTATTCTGATGGCCTAACACCTCATCATATTGTTCACTAGATTTTTCTGCAGTATCTTCCGTTTCAATTATCTTTTCTTGTTCTTTAGCCTTTGACCTTGTTTGAACTATTACTATTTCCTACTCTTGTTGGGGTATCCTACTGAGCGCATCCGCATTTAAATTTCGTCTACCTGGTTTATATATAATTTCATACTCGTATTCTGAAAGTTTGTGCCGGAATCGTGCTAAACGCGATGTTTGGTCTTTCAGATTTGCTATTCCCCTCAATGGTTGATGATCTGTATATATCTTAAAAGGCCTTCCTAACAGATAAATTTTTTGTTGCCCAAACAATTGCTAAAAATTCTTTTTCTACTGTCGAATAGCGTTTTTCTGCGCTATTAACTCGCGAATGCAATTGGCCTATCCTCGCCAACTTTGCCTTGTGATAAAACCGCACCTAGTGCCTCTCCACTGGCGTTGTAATAAACCATTTAATTTTCATATCAGAAAGCATAAATATAAACTGTTATACGGTGTGCTAAAATTTAACCGCACGCACTTAGTCAAAAAGTTGCCCACCGCCTCACACTGGTTATTCAGTTGCTTTAGTATGTGTGTATGTACCAACTTTTAAGGTGTTGTATTTGCTTTTAGTTACGATGATTAAGCTGTCTACGCTACAGCCGCATGACTTGAGTTAAGACAACTGGGATTGATGTTAGTTAGCGCATATTGCTAATTAAATAATTAATAGTGATAGGGTCTCAAATATATTTTGTTACCGATCGTTTTGATAAATTAAAAAAACAAAACTATTGCTTTAGAAACCGTTTTAAGTCGAATCATGCGTTTTTCTACCTAACAATAAGCAAGCTAGGCCTTGGTACATCAAAGAAGCAATCACAATTCTTTTCTTAATTGACTGGTGAAGTGGCAACTACGCAGAGCTCTGCGTTTACTTTGTGAAACAAAATTAAAATATTAAGCTCGTGCAAGTTTTAAAAGTTTTAATACAGAAATAAAGATTAACAAAACGTTCGTTTTCCAAAAAGAAAAATAAACACGGCATTGAAGGAATTTATTATGAAAGTTACAGGTAAAATATTTTTTAAAATTTTTTTTTCTCAATTATAGTCTATAATTCAAATTATAGATAGAGCTTTTCTGAAATTTGGCTTTATGCAGTCTGCTAACTGTAGTTCAGACCCACTTCACCAGTTATAGATTCCCACCAGATAAACTTAACTGGAATCAATTGGCAACTTAAGTTAAAATTATAAAACAACTTAATTGAAACTTTGTCATCACCATCTCTGGGGCGCAGCATTCATATATACAAATGGAGCTCCATAAATCAGCGTTACACCGTATAAACTCTCAGTTGCGATAAGAAAGAAACGAGAAATAGAACCATTTGATTTTTTTTTTAAATATTAAATAATCCTATTTTATGTTATACTAAAAAAGTTAACTAAAAATTAAAATTAACCTAAAACTAGTTAAAAATGTTGGGAAAAAAAAAACTTAAATACTTAATAACTTTATTATTTTTAAATCTTAGTTACTTAGTTACTTAGAACTAAACCTAAAAATTAACTAAATGGAGTCAACCTAAAAGTTAACCAAAAATTAAAATTAACCTAAAACTAGTTAAAAACGTGAAAAAACTTAAATACTTCATAACTTTATTATTTTTAAATCTTAGTTGAAATTTGAACTAAGCCTAAAAATTAACTAAATGGAGTCAACCTAAAAGTTAACTAAAAATTAAAATTAACCTAAAACTAGTTAAAAATGTTGGAAAAAAAAAACTTAAATACTTAATAACTTTATTATTTTTAAATCTTAGTTGAAATTTGAACTAAGCCAAAAATTTAACTCAATGGTGTCAACGGGTTACAACCGTATTTCGTCCAGATACAATTGTTTTTATTAATTAATAATAATTAATTAATAATTCCTTAAGTAACATTTTCTTAGCATCAAAGTAAATTAAAGAACTTAAGAGAGAAAGAGAGTATAAATTATCTACCTTATTAATTTACTATGGAGTAAACTCAACACCAACAACAATAATATAAATTAATTCATAGCGCTAGATATCCAACGCTGGGCCCAACGTCAAAGATGCAGCAGAACAAATGTGAGTAAGAATATTTAAAATAAACTATATATTACAGTAAACTACTTTTATTAACTACTTACCTATTATTTAAATGCTAAAACAAAAAACAAACAAAAAACCAAATCTGGTCAAAATATAATTAAACGAAACAAAGGAAAATGTTTAAGTTGTTGTTGTGTTTCGTTTCCATACTGTTCTCAGTATTGATTCGGTTGGATTTTGTTTATAAGCCAATTGCTAGCTTAAGACAATAACAAATTTTTTTTGTTTGAAACTTAATAATGGAAAATTTGTTCCTAAAATTCCTCTCCTTCTCTTTATTATTAATTAAGCTACACATTTAAAATATTTTTTTTTGCTAAGAGTGATGAATTAAGAGTTTAAGATTTTCTCTCTTCATTAAATAAAAATTATGCTTTTAATTATCTTTGAAAACATTACCATATGAAAACCAATATTTTGATTTTTGTCTAACTTTGATTTGGATTAGTTTAATATGCATTTTAAAGGTAAAATCTTCTTTGGAATTAATAAATTGGATTATAATTGCTAACCTTAAGTATGTAAAAATAAAAACAATGTACATTAAAGAATTTTTTTTCATACCTTTGTTCATGCATATCTTTATCTATATCTTTAGTCGTTTTGGCTATTAAAATAATCATGAGTAAAGTTTAGACTTTGATTTGTTAAGTCTTGCGATGTAGATTAAAACACCTTAGTTATTTTCTTTATATTATGGTTGGGTTGGGATAGAATTGGATCTCTCGCAGCTATGGTTGGGTTAAGGGTAGATCCGGGCAAGCTAACATCTTTTGCCTCAACTCAAGATAATTTTCGCGTCTTCTTTTTCTCGTACAGGTTCGCTGATAGTTCTTTGGAAGATTTATTTCTTTTCAAGTATCTTCTTTTAGTTCAACTAGTGCATGATTTTTCTTTATATTTTTGATAATGGGACATGGTTGTGTATAGAGCACGAACCCCGACTTCACGACGAGCTTAGACCAGGAACCGCTAGCATGCACATCCGCTCAATACATATTAAGGTCCACTGTCCTGAGTGCTGGACAGATTTCAAGAAAACTTATCATTATATAAATGGCGCCCAACGTGGGGCCCAAATATTTTGGGCTTTTAACTTTAATTAAACAAAGTTTTCAACACATTCCTGAACTACTGGAATTGAATTGAGTTCATAGGGCTCATTCAACCGTTTTTATTTAGAATGATGTTTTTTTTGGTTACAATTTATTTCTTTAACCCATTTTGGTCAGGTACCCGAACGCGTTGGAATTTTCTAATGAAATTTTCAGGCTTTGTTGTTTTTGATCAAATTAAGAAAATTCCAGAGTTTCAGATTTTTCCCATTTTCCGTTTTCCGGCTACAAGGTGGTCGAAAAATCGACCAATGGCCCAATATGTATACAAAAATTTAAAAATTTAGAATAAATTATTTTAGCTTTAAATTCAGCACAATATGCCTTGAGAGTGTTCCTGTGAAGTTTGGTACTGAAAGAACATAGGGGCGCGGCACCTTCCACCTTCCAGAATATTCCTTTGAAGTTTGGTACCGATAGAATATGGGGGCGTGGCACCTTCCATGCAACTCTTATTTTCGATATCGAATAGCTTTGGAATTACATGTTTTACAGTCACAAAATTCGGTATTCAAGCTCAATTTACACGTATTGTTTCAATGGTAATATTTTATAGGCGTTAGACAAGGGGCGTGACACTTTTTGACACACATTCAAACTTTTCGGTAAAAATTTCAAAATATAAGGTCACACATCAAAGAATTCGAAACGAATATAAAATTTATTAAACAATTCAAATGTTTAACATTTAATAGCTTAGTACAAATGTCGCATAACATTGAAACTCAGTATAAAGATACTTATTTGTCATATCTTCTACCAGAAAATTAATACGGGCATTAGAAAATAGGATGTGAAGGAGTAGTAACGCGCGTAGGGTCTCGCTAGTATAAAATAAATGAGTTATTATTTACATTTATTTATTTATTGGACATACTTTTTATGACTTTGATATTCATATTATGATATTGTCCAAAACATTTTGTGTGCAAATGTAAATTGCATTTTTTTCATATAAGTTTTTCTAAATGGTATGCTTGTGGCATACAACGCATCTCCGAGGCTTTTTCTCTAGTTGATAACACTGACGTGCTCAAGTTTGTTAACTTGAGGCAAACCAGCCGGTCTTTCCTATTCATCTATATCTGAGTCCACTTCTGGATCCGCCACTTATAAGTTTCTTTCGATCTAAACTGTAACTGTGATATTGGCTTGTGTTTGTTTATTTAAGCCACAAGACATTGCACTTTCCATGCATTCAATTTCGAATTGCTGATAGTGTTTACCCACAATGACCACACCATTTCCTACTGCGAATGTCAACGCGATAATTTGCGACCCCATTGAAGTGTAAATCGACTCCACCCATATTGATATTATAGTTATATTCGTTTGAGTTATGACGACGTACTACTTTCTCATATGATTATATCGGAGAGCAGACTTTATTGGCACAATGGAATCGGAGTTACTAGCAATTGTTACTTGGGTGGTGTTGTAACAACGCACGAAGTTGAGTTCATTCCTCTTGCCAAAAATGATATTAATTTCCCCACCTTTTGCTGGGTTTGTCAACTCAGCGCCATATACCCGATTTGAACGTTGCCGATTGCAACTGAACGTTTGAACCGGTTACATAAAATTTTCGAACGTTAGAACCGGTTACATAAAATTTTCTCTCATTTAGCAAACAGAACAATTGGTAAGAGGTAAAAAAGTTGTCGAAGAAAACAGTGTATCTTTCTAGATGGTCAACGTTGTGAGTAAATCTCAAAACAACATATGCGCCAAGTCCAATGCCCATGTTGTAAGCTTCAACTGTACCACTCTACGGTATAAAGAAAAACATGCACCCATCGCTTGAACACCAGTATTTGAATCTAAAATGGATTGATTTTCCTATAAACATTTTACATGAAAGTTTCCCAAAGTTGGGTACCATTTGTTAGTCAATTGACAATGCGGGCTTAAAAATTCCATTAAATTAATAACATGTTAAAATGTTAAAATAAAATATACATATTAGGCCAGTGGTCGAAAAATCGACCACCAATATTCCAACAAAAGTAGCACGTAGGTAAATTAACCTGAGATGTCCAAAACCGACTGATTCTCATTAGTCTTATGGCTGTCTGCTTATGTAAATAGTTTTATTATTCATTACATTTATTAAAAGGTGTTTTTTTTTAACGCTTACCTGAGTAGGTTAAATGGAAAATTTGTAAATTGTTATGTTTTTTCTGAATTTCCATTTAACCAAATTGTGTTAATGCGAAAAGAGTTTGAAAAAATTTTGAATTATTTTTCCAGAAATAAATTTTAAAGTTAGTGGTCGAAAAATCGACCAGCTGACCAAAATGGGTTAAGCATAACTTTAAGACTTGGAATTAGGATGGAAGCTGTGCGTGCATTCAACTAACCTACTTGATATATGCTACTTTTATATTTTTGCTTTTAAGCACTTGGAGTTTCCGTAATGGAATTTGATTAGGTTTGAATCAAAAAAGTTAGATTTTGATTTTTTATTTACTTTTTGAAGGTTTTCATACCAGCGGACTAACTCGCAAGAATTGTTTGGTAATATTTTCTCAATTTTAAATGCTTCACGATTATTACAGCGAAGTATGTTACAAATACCGCTAAAATAATTTTTTTTGTTTATGTTAATTTTCATCAGTGAACTTATGCAGAATCGCAAAAATTTTCTTTGAGTTACTATATGAACTAAGGTTGTAGATCAATACTCGCAAGACTTAAACATTTACATGAATACTTTTCTTTATCTGAAAACTTTTATTTTCAATTAAGTTTTGAAAATTAGTTATTTTAAATAACTAATTTAAATTTAAGATTTTGTAGGAAGCAAAATAACTTTCGATTTTAATATACATATTTGTCTTTAACATTTATTTTTTTTCTTATCTTTGGTATATCCTAAAAATTTATAAAGATGGCAGTTCGCCATAGCAATGAGAGTTTGACGGAGCTTGCTGAATCGGGTGATACTTGTTCAATTTGTAACGAAGCAACGACTTCCTTGAATTTTGCTCTTACGCCTTCTCAGCACGGTTTCCATAGATCTTGTTTATCCATATGGATGCAGGATAACAATACTTGTCCCTTATGCAGGCGAACTTGTGATTCGCAATCGCTTCATAGCTTCGCAGAACAAGAACAACAACCTGTCCTTGAAAACACAACTGGTGCCGTGCCAAAAACTTCAAATCGGTTTAGAGGTCCTAACACTCGCTCAAAAGCATCAAATGCTAATACTTCCGATACACCCTTGCATGAGTCGCAATCACTAAAGAGTTTGAACTCTCCAGTTAATCACCGTAGACGAGGTCGTGGTCGTGGACCACAAGGTAATCATGATTCTAGAAATCTTGAAGAGCGTTTCAGTTCAAATTTTGATTTAAATCACATTAAAGAAATAATAGAAACGTCAACACAACGACACAGAGAAGAATTGGCTCGAGAAGTTAAAAGTTCTGTTAGTCAGTTAGTCACAAATTCTCTTCAGCAGTTTTTTTCAAATATGAATATAAATCAAAATAATTTTAACGGTAATAGCGACAGATTTCGATCGGAACCAAACTGGCCACGTGACCTACCAACATGTCTTAGTCAAAACCAAAATCCAAATCATAACAATCTTCGCTATGATCGAAGCTCTAGTCAGAATCTTAATGCTAACAATTTACCAATACAAAATTCAAATATAAACAATTTTGCTGCTGATGCTGTTGCTAAAACTATTCTTAATTGGAGATTAACCTTTGATGGCTCACTTGAAAAGATTTCAGTTGATGAGTTTATTTATCGCGTCAATGCGTTGACCTTATCATCCCTCAGAGGGAATTTCACATTATTGTGCCAGGATATTCACATTTTGTTTGAAGGTAAAGCGAAGAGATGGTTTTGGCGATATCACCGCTCGGTACAAAACCTAGATTGGAATACAGTCTGCGAAGAATTGCGTAAAAATTTCAAAGATTTCAGAACTGATTTCGACATTGAAGAGACTATTCGTTCTCGTAAGCAGAGAGCAAATGAGACTTTTGAGCAATATTTGGACAGTGTTATGTGCATAAGCGACAGTTTGCGTACACCACTGCCTGAACTTGTTTTGGTCGAAACTCTAATTCGTAATTTGCGTCCTGATGTTCGGCATGAATTTTTACATCTGGACATTAAAACTATTTCCCAGTTGAGACGCGCTTGTAATAGACGTGAAAATTTTTTTGAAACAATCCAGCGTCCTAACGGTGCTTTTAATAAAGCTTTTCTCTTTCAAAAAAGACAAGTCGCTGAGGTGCAACCGTCTGATCAACTTAATGATGACTACGATGTTGATGACGAAGCTTGCGAAATTCGTGTTCCATCACAAACCCAAGAAGTAACCGACAAAAAGTGTTGGAACTGTGAAGAAGTTGGCCACAGTTATAAGCAATGCGTTAAGCCTAGGCGTGTTTTCTGTTATGGTTGTGGACTACTGGCAGTTTTCCTTCCAAATTGTCCTAAGTGTAGTAAACAGGAAAACAGACAAAGGGATGTCTGCAACAACAACAACATCAGCAGACATCCCAGACCACAACAGAGGAACCATTACCAGCAATAGACGCTAATATTAAAATTTTAAAGAATTCACACTTAACGTTAACACCAGAAGTGACAAAGTTATTCCCTTTAAAACCGCTCCACCAACGCTTACAAGAGTATTACAAAACTCGCAATGAGATCTTTAAAAAAACACGTTCAACCCGACGAGCTAGGGATTATTGGGAAAAGGTAAAAGAGAAGAAAAATTTTCTAGTATCGACTATTTTGTGTAAAGAAAACGATACGCGACCCTTTGCGCAGATTCAAATTTTAGGTAAAACTATGTTTGGATTGCTTGATTCAGGAGCATCGGCTAGTTGCATAGGTAGTAGATTTGCAAATGAAATTTTAAAACAAAAAAGTAATGTAAAACCTTTAGCTTCTTCAGTTCGTGTGGCTGACGGAACAAAACAAAACATTGTGGGTGTAGTTAAATTAGATGTTACTTTTAAAGGTAAAAATAATACAATAGATTTTTATGTCATACCAACCCTTTCACAGGATATATATCTAGGTGTAGATTTCTGGAGGATTTTTGAAATAGCACCCAATATTGTAAGCGAAGTTAATTTGTCTGTAGCTGAAGAAAATGATCAAAACACACATAATTTACCTTTTGATCAAAAACAACTTTTGAACTCAGCTATTAAATGCTTTCCATCCTACGAGGATGATGGCCTTGGCAAAACTTCCCTTCTAGAGCACGTAATAGACGTTGGATCAGCTAAACCAATAAAACAAACGCATTTTCCTATCTCACCTGCAGTAGAAAAGCTCATGGGGCAGGAAATTGACCGAATGTTAGCAATGGGTGTCATTGAGGAGTCCAACAGTGCCTGGTCATCACCGGTGGTTCTGGTAAGAAAACCTGGTAAGGTAAGACTCTGTCTGGACAGCCGCAAGGTGAACCAGCTCACAATAAAGGATGCTTATCCGTTACCGCACATTGAGGGCATTCTAAGTAGGCTTCCACGCGCAGAATTTATCTCTAGTCTTGATTTAAAGGATGCATTCTGACAAATTCCGCTGGAGATGAATTCTCGTGAGAAAACCACTTTTACTGTCCCAAATCGTCCTCTTTATCAATTTACGGTTATGCCATTCGGTTTGTGCAACGCCCCTCAAACAATGTGTAGGTTAATGGATAAAGTCATTCCTTATCACTTGAAAGAACGAGTTTTTGTTTATTTACATGACCTTCTGCTGCTTTCCGAAGATTTCTTGTCACATGTGCAACTACTGCAGGAGGTAGCCTTACACATACGTAAAGCAGGTCTTACCATTAATATTACTAAAAGCAAATTTTGTCTTAAACAGGTACGTTACTTGGGGTATGTGGTGGGATGCGGTACGCTGCGTACAGACCCAGATTAAATAAGTGCAATTTCTGATTATCCTTCTCCTAAAACAGTGCGCCAATTGCGTCGGTTTTTGGGTATGGCAAGCTGGTATAGACGTTTCATATCGAACTTCGCTGAAATTTCTAACCCCTTGACCGATCTCTTAAAAAAATCACGTAGCTTTGAGTGGTCATCGGAAGCGGAGGAAGCTTTTAATTTAGTTAAAGAACGCTTGACGTCAGCACCGTTGCTTGCTAACCCGGACTTTAAAAAGCCTTTTATAGTTCAATGTGACGCAAGTCAGCACGGAGTGGGTGCAGTGCTTGCGCAAAAGAATGACAACGGTGACGAAGTTCCTGTGGCATTTATGTCGCAAAAATTGAATCACGCGCAACGCAACTATTCTGTGACTGAGCAGGAGTGCTTAGCAGCAGTGCTGGCTGTTAAAAAGTTTCGTCCATACGTAGAGGGACAGGAATTCAAAATTATTACAGACCACGCTAGTCTGCGTTGGCTTATGAAGCAAACAGACCTTAGTGGACGTTTAGCTCGCTGGGCCTTAAAGCTTCAAGGCTATGATTTTGCAATAGAGCATCGAAAAGGCAGCGCTAACATTGTACCAGACGCTCTCTCACGTGTAATTTCCGATGTAATGGAAGAAATTTCTTCACTTGCAATAGACAATGTGCCCGAAATAGATCTTGAGTCTCCTGAATTTGATAGTGAGGAATATTCAAATAAGCGCACAAATATTATTAACGAAACAAACAAACTGCCAGACTTTAAAATCTGCGGCAAATACATATATAAACGAACGGAACATTATACTGGCGATATTGATCAGGAAAATTCGTCCTGGAAATTGGTTGTGCCGAAAAATCTACAGTTAGAGGTTATTCGAAACGCTCATGATGGTGCAACGAATGCACATGGAGGCGTGTCAAAGACTGCTGAGCGCATAAGAAGATTCTTCTATTGGCCCTCTATGTATCGCTCAGTACGCGATTATGTGCTGAGTTGTGAAACATGTAAGACCACGAAACATCCTACTAAAGTTCTAAGGCCACCAATGGGTAATTTTGTTCCATCTGAAAGAATTTTTCAACGTTTGTACGCTGATCTTATCGGACCCCTACCGAGATCAAAGAATGGCTTTATTGGAATTTTGATTGTGATAGATCATTTATCAAAATTTACATTTTTGTGTCCCTTGAAGAAATTCGCCACTGCACCAATTGTACAATTTTTAAAAGAAAAAGTGTTTGACATTTTTGGCGTTCCCGAATCTTTAGTTACGGACAACGGAAGTCAATTTCGATCCAATGATTTCGAGTCCTTCTTGAAAAAATTTGGCATTAAGCATATATGCACTGCAGTTTATTCACCTCAAAGCAATAGCTCTGAGAGAGTAAATCGTTCAATAAACGCAGCACTTCGTGCTTATATAAAAAGTGACCAACGCGAATGGGATATACACTTAAGCAGCATAAATTGTGCTTTACGCAATTCTTTGCATCAGTCGACCTTGCAAAGCCCATATTATGTCCTATTTGGTCAGCATATGATAACTCATGGTGATAGTTATAAGGTCTTGAAAAATATAAATATGTTGCAAGAAGGAAGGGTTGAAAACGTCGACGCAAGAACAGACAATTTAGCTTTAATCCGTAGTTTAGTTCGCCAAAATTTAGTAAAAGCTTATAGAACTAATGAAAAGCATTATAATCTAAGAAGCCGGTTAGTTTCTTTTCAAATTGGACAAGAAGTCCTTCGAAGAAATTTCACCCAAAGTAATATGTCTAAAAATTTTAATAGTAAATTGGCTAAGACGTTTGTAAAAGCAAAAGTGCGAGAAAAACTTGGCTCTGTATACTACGTGTTGGAAGACCCCAATGGAAAACTTATTGGCACATACCATGCTAAGGATATGCAACCTCTTTAAAATAAAAAAATCTGGAAAAAAAAAAAAACCACTATAAAGTGATACAAAAAACAAAAAATTTTCTCTTTTCAGTTTTTAAAAATCAATAAAGTATAAATTTTTAAAATCTGCTTTGTAATAAACCATTTAATTTTCATATCAGAAAGCATAAATAAAAACTGTTATACGGTGTGCTAAAATTTAACCGCACGCACTTAGTCAAAAAGTTGCCCACCGCCTCACACTGGTTATTCAGTTGCTTTAGTGTGTGTGTATGTACCAACTTTTAAGGTGTTGTATTTGCTTTTAGTTACGATGATTAAGCTGTCTACGCTACAGCCGCATGACTTGAGTTAAGACAACTGGGATTGATGTTAGTTAGCGCATATTGCTAATTAAATAATTAATAGTGATAGGGTCTCAAATATATTTTGTTACCGATCGTTTTGATAAATTAAAAAAACAAAACTATTGCTTTAGAAACCGTTTTAAGTCGAATCATGCGTTTTTCTACCTAACAATAAGCAAGCTAGGCCTTGGTACATCAAAGAAGCAATCACAATTCTTTTCTTAATTGACTGGTGAAGTGGCAACTACGCAGAGCTCTGCGTTTACTTTGTGAAACAAAATTAAAATATTAAGCTCGTGCAAGTTTTAAAAGTTTTAATACAGAAATAAAGATTAACAAAACGTTCGTTTTCCAAAAAGAAAAATAAACACGGCATTGAAGGAATTTATTATGAAAGTTACAGGTAAAATATTTTTTAAAATTTTTTTTTCTCAATTATAGTCTATAATTCAAATTATAGATAGAGCTTTTCTGAAATTTGGCTTTATGCAGTCTGCTAACTGTAGTTCAGACCCACTTCACCAGTTATAGATTCCCACCAGATAAACTTAACTGGAATCAATTGGCAACTTAAGTTAAAATTATAAAACGACTTAATTGAAACTTTGTCATCACCATCTCTGGGGCGCAGCATTCATATATACAAATGGAGCTCCATAAATCAGCGTTACACCGTATAAACTCTCAGTTGCGATAAGAAAGAAACGAGAAATAGAACCATTTGATTTTTTTTTTAAATATTAAATAATCCTATTTTATGTTATACTAAAAAAGTTAACTAAAAATTAAAATTAACCTAAAACTAGTTAAAAATGTTGGGAAAAAAAAAACTTAAATACTTAATAACTTTATTATTTTTAAATCTTAGTTACTTAGTTACTTAGAACTAAACCTAAAAATTAACTAAATGGAGTCAACCTAAAAGTTAACCAAAAATTAAAATTAACCTAAAACTAGTTAAAAACGTGAAAAAACTTAAATACTTCATAACTTTATTATTTTTAAATCTTAGTTGAAATTTGAACTAAGCCTAAAAATTAACTAAATGGAGTCAACCTAAAAGTTAACTAAAAATTAAAATTAACCTAAAACTAGTTAAAAATGTTGGAAAAAAAAAACTTAAATACTTAATAACTTTATTATTTTTAAATCTTAGTTGAAATTTGAACTAAGCCAAAAATTTAACTCAATGGTGTCAACGGGTTACAACCGTATTTCGTCCAGATACAATTGTTTTTATTAATTAATAATAATTAATTAATAATTCCTTAAGTAACATTTTCTTAGCATCAAAGTAAATTAAAGAACTTAAGAGAGAAAGAGAGTATAAATTATCTACCTTATTAATTTACTATGGAGTAAACTCAACACCAACAACAATAATATAAATTAATTCATAGCGCTAGATATCCAACGCTGGGCCCAACGTCAAAGATGCAGCAGAACAAATGTGAGTAAGAATATTTAAAATAAACTATATATTACAGTAAACTACTTTTATTAACTACTTACCTATTATTTAAATGCTAAAACAAAAAACAAACAAAAAACCAAATCTGGTCAAAATATAATTAAACGAAACAAAGGAAAATGTTTAAGTTGTTGTTGTGTTTCGTTTCCATACTGTTCTCAGTATTGATTCGGTTGGATTTTGTTTATAAGCCAATTGCTAGCTTAAGACAATAACAAATTTTTTTTGTTTGAAACTTAATAATGGAAAATTTGTTCCTAAAATTCCTCTCCTTCTCTTTATTATTAATTAAGCTACACATTTAAAATATTTTTTTTTGCTAAGAGTGATGAATTAAGAGTTTAAGATTTTCTCTCTTCATTAAATAAAAATTATGCTTTTAATTATCTTTGAAAACATTACCATATGAAAACCAATATTTTGATTTTTGTCTAACTTTGATTTGGATTAGTTTAATATGCATTTTAAAGGTAAAATCTTCTTTGGAATTAATAAATTGGATTATAATTGCTAACCTTAAGTATGTAAAAATAAAAACAATGTACATTAAAGAATTTTTTTTCATACCTTTGTTCATGCATATCTTTATCTATATCTTTAGTCGTTTTGGCTATTAAAATAATCATGAGTAAAGTTTAGACTTTGATTTGTTAAGTCTTGCGATGTAGATTAAAACACCTTAGTTCTTTTCTTTATATTATGGTTGGGTTGGGAGAGAATTGGATCTCTCGCAGCTATGGTTGGGTTAAGGGTAAATCCGGGCAAGCTAACATCTTTTGCCTCAACTCAAGATAATTTTCGCGTCTTTTTTTTCTCGTATAGGTTCGCTGATAGTTCTTTGGAAGATTTATTTCTTTTCAAGTATCTTCTTTTAGTTCAACTAGTGCATGATTTTTCTTTATATTTTTGATAATGGGACATGGTTGTGTATAGAGCACGAACCCCGACTTCACGACATGCTTAGACCAGGAACCGCTAGCATGCACATCCGCTCAATACATATTAAGGTCCACTGTCCTGAGTGCTGGACAGATTTCAAGAAAACTTATCATTATAGCGTCTGTAGTTAATAAGAAAGGTTTTTCAAAATCTGGATAAGCTAAAACTGGAGACGAGGTAACTGCTTCCTTCAACGTCTGGAAAGCTTGCTGACAGTTATCTGTCCATTGAAACTTTACGTCCGTTTTAAGCAAATTAGTTATTGGTAACACGATTTGTGACATATTTTTTATAAATTTTCTATAGTAATTAACTAAACCTAAAAATGCCAGAACTTCCTTTCTATTTCTCGGAACTGGTATATTTTTCACACATTCCATTTTTTGTGGATCTGGCAAAGCTCCCATTTTGGAACATTTATGCCCTAAATATGCTATCTCACGACGTAAAAATTGGCATTTCTCTGTGTTAAACTTTAAACAATTCTCCATCAATTTCTGAAAAACTCTTCCAAGTCTTTCCTCATGTTGCTGTACATTTTTACCATAGATTACTACATCGTCTTAATATACAAAACAATCTATCCCTTGTAGTCCTGTGAGTATGTGATTCATAAGCCTTTGGAATGTAGCTGGGGCTCCAGTTAGTCCAAACGGCATTCTGTTAAACTCATAATGACCTAACGACGTACTAAAAGCTGTCTTTTCCTTATCCTTGCTATTCACTAAAACTTGATGATAGCCACTAGCTAGATCTAGTGTTGAAAAATATCTACAATGACCTAACTGATCCAGAATTTCATCAATTCGAGGAATAGGGAAAACTTGTTTGATTGTGGCATCGTTTATTTTTCTAAAATCAATAACTAATCTTCACTTTTTCTGTCCGTCTTCCCCGGCTTTCTTTGGAACAAGCAACATTGGTGAATTCCACGGGGACTTGCTTGGCCTGATTATCTCATCATCTAAAAGTTTTTCTACTTGTCTTTGTATCTCCTCTCTATGCATTTGTGGTAACCTATACTGTCTCTGATTAATTGGTGCTTGATCTCTTTGCATTTGAATCTCATGCTTTAAAACAGAGGTGCATGACAATTTATCCCCTTCAAGCAAGAAAATATCATGAAAAGACGTTACTAAATTTTCTATTGATGCTCTTTCTTCAGTGTTTAAACTTTTGTCAAATTTAACTGTTTCTATCAATCTATTAACCTTTTCTCTTACGTCTACTTCCCTTGCACTATACGACGAGCTCGCATCCACTATGAACTCTTTAAAATTTGAAAAATTTGGTCTAAAATCCTTAGGTATGACACAGTCATCCTTATTCGCATTTAGCACTGTTACATATGCCATTTTATTCTCCACATTTGCTAACGCTTCACCTAAATAAACCCCTGGCATAATCTCTTGTTCTTGTGGTGACCGTGGCATGCAGGTTAAGTGTGTGGCTTAGCATGCTCGGAGCCCGGGTTCGATCCCCAGCCGCGGCGAAAAGTTTTTTTCAATAAAAAATTTTTCTGATCGGTCATCACCTCTCTGCAGACAATGGCAAACCTCAGAGAGTAAATAATGCCATGTAAAGCTTCTTGAGAACATGAGCCGTTCGGAGTCGGCATTAAACATGTAGGTCCAGTTCTCGGTCAATTGTGTGCAAACATTTAATAACACACACAACACAATTGATCATAAGAAGCTCGGTCAAAGTCCTTTCAAGGGCTGAAATGGCCAATTTGTTTTTTTTTTTATAATCTCTTGTTAATGGATTACAACTACTGAAATATTTGTTTTTATCGGAATTTTAACCGTTTGTATTGTTCTTGCTTTAACACTTATCTCCTTATTGTAGCTTAAAGAACTTATCTCGTTTATTTGTTTTAGAGGTAATTCCACCCTAGTCTACATGTGTTTACCATAGACTGTTAACGTCTTATTAATCGCATCTATAACTGAATTATTCCACAAACTATCCCGACCTAAAATACCATCTGCAAGCAACCCTTGTTCTAGTGCCACTACGTGTAACTTAAAACTTAAGTTCTTTATCTTATCGTGTTGGATCTCTACAGACCCCAATGTATCTACAAAACCTCCAAATGCTCCACTCAAATGTTTAATTTCCCTTGTTTCTTTATTCAAATTTTTCTTTAATGTATTCAGTTTAACTAAACTGGCTTCAGCCCCGGTATCCACAAGTAAAATGATTCGTCCTACTATAGAATCCTTACAGGGAATTTCTATGAACACATCATTGACTTTGCGAAAACTAAAACTCCTACCTTGTTCGTTCCTATTTTGAAACGTAAAATTCTTATTGTGTAACGAGTTTGCTTAATCTTTATCTCCTTCCTGAGAATTTCTTAATATAGCTTTTTTTCCTACTGTATCTTTACCTGTTGATACTTCCGTCTTTGACTCAGTGGTGCAGATGTTTACTATCTTTTGTGACGTCAAATCATCCTCCACTATTATTTCTTGCTCTGTTACTTTCAATTCTTCGATGTTTGAATAAAAATCGTTGAATAAAAAATTAGCTGTATCCTCTGACGTACTATTTACTGTCGATGTGCTTTCCGTTCTTTCATTAATTACCAAAACTTTGGTCTTATCTATCGATGAACGGTTTTCTGGTATTTTGTTCCCTATTTTCCTTGGTGTACAGATGCTTACAATCTTTCTTGACGTGAAATCATCTGTGACTACCCTACTTGGCCCAGTTTTCCTTAATTTTTTGGGTTCCCAGCTCATTGGCCTTGGCTGGGCCCTCGATAGTTTCCCTGTTTCGAATCGTATTCTCTCTTTGCAAAACAATCCTGCATTTTGTGTCCTAACCTTTCACACCATTCACAATTGACCTCATCTTTCTTTGATACTTGAATCATGTTACCATTCCTCTTTTGAATGTTATAATTATTCTGACTTCTAGGGCACTCATCTCTTGTATGCCCTTTTCTACTACAAAATGAACATGTTAAGTTAACATTTCTAGACCTTGTATCCTCATAATTTCTTGTTATTTGAATTACTGGCAGGTTCTCTGATGATGAGTAAGCCCTTCGACCTGCCTCAACCTCATGATCAACCAGCCTACATGCCACATCATTTTTACTGAAATTTATACCAAATGTCCTTTGATTTGGTCTCATATTTTTCCCTCTTTCGATAAGCCCAAATGCACTTATGGCTTCTTCCACTACACTCTCAAATGTTCCTGTTTTAACGCTTAGCATATGTATTCTAAGAGTTGAATCCTGCAGACCAACCCTGAAAGTTGTAATCACAGTTTATTTAATTCACTTAAAAGTGCGGACACACCGTCTTTGTATTCGTTATTAATTATATCTTCTGCTGTTGTTTTTAGAGCACTTAACCGTCTTGCATATTTTCGTATTTCTTCACCAGGTTGTTGTAATGTCTTCTGTATTTCCTGCCATACTACATCTAATTCATTTCTTTCCAAATACGTTTTCTTTATAAGTATAAATAATATATTAAGATTATTAAATTGTCTTGGTCTTAATAATTTGAAAGCATCTCCATAAAGTCTTAGTTTCACACATTGAATAAATTTTTCTAAATTCGATTCTCCTACCACTTGGAAAGCTAATTCTGTTCCAAGTATAAACTTATGCAACAGTATTAAACTTATGTAGCTCAACAGAGTCTGTTCCTGAAAATAGAGGCACAAGCTCCGATACTATTTTCGCTATCTCGCATATGTTCATTCTGTTTTTTTTTTTTTTTTTTGTATTATGAAGCTGTATTCATTATCTTTTCGTTGTCTCTAAAATTTTTCTTTGTGTTCTACAACAATTCTCTCCCTATACCATAATTTCCCTTGGAATCTAATTTTGTAATCGAATCTACAAATTTATATGTTTTACTGGTTCTACACCTTTTTAATCATATTCTGGAGGGTCCGGTCAACTACAAGGAATTGGCAACGGAGTCGCAGAATCTTTGAAAAGTTATTATCATTTATTTATTTTAACACGGATAACCGAGTTCGAATCATTATCCTTTTTTAAAAGGGACTGCCCTTTTTTAAAAAGGACTACCGGCTGCGCTATCATTTTGTGTGGGGTCCGGTGAAATCCTACCGGCTGCGCCATAATGTTGCATGGCGCTCTCCGTTGAACCCGCACAACTCTGTTGTGTAACGTTAAATATTAACTGTTACATCGTTATATTTATACTCACCAAATCATCCTTTCCTTTATCGGTGGAACCTGAAAGTTTAAAATTAAACTGCACTTCTGTATTGTTTAATTAACACTCTTCTTTATTTATTAATTTTACTCTTATTTATATCACAGTTTGAAATCTTAAAATCTACTTGGCCTCAAGATCATTACCTTAACTTCCGTAATGAAACTTGATGACAATTACATAATAGTTACATATATACAAAAAACCTAAATATTAACCTAGTGTTGTGACTCAATCGTCACAAGCGACGTTTTTCATATTATAAATTACAAACACTGATCTGCCTCAAAAATAAGTGAAGCGATCGGCGTTTTTGCAATGCTTACCAATCGAAGCTTACAGTCAAATTAAAAAATGCAACGGTCAGCTTAAAATAGCAATAAAGCACGGGCCAGCTACTTGAGCTGTGCTTCTGTTAACATAGCTCGAAAATGATCGCGGAAGTAAATGAACTCTTGTGGGTTGAATTGCAATGTATGTATGTATGTTTCTAGGTTTATAAACCGCGCTGTTGTTGAAAATATGTATGTCGAAATATAACACGCGGAAATAAGCCAATTCGTGGTGCCAACGGTGTCAAATATCGAGGTGACCAAACGAAGAATGTATATTTGTAAATAAATTAATATGTAAGTTTGTATATTTAAAATACAGAGTACGTTTATTTGTATGCTATTTAGCAACAATGTCTAGGTTAATTGTATATATGTAACTTTAATGCAATTGTCATCAAGATTGATTGCGGAAGTTAAGACCAAGTAGATATTAAGATGAAAACTGTGTTATAAATAAGAGTAGAATTAATAAAGACAAGAAGAAGTGTTAAAGAAATTAACACTAACCAATAAAGAAGTGAAGTTTAATTTTAAACTTTCAGGTTCCACCGATAAAGGAGAGGATTATTTGGTGAGTATAAATATAACGATGTAACAGTTAATATTTAACGTTACACACAGAGTTGTGTGGGTTCGACGAAGAACGCCACACAACATTATGGCGCAGCCGGTAGTCATTTTTAAAAAAGGGTAGTCCCTTTTAAAAAAGGATAGTGATTCGAACTCGGTTACCCGTGTTCAAATAAATAAATAATAATAACTTCCCAAAGATTCTGCGATTCCGTAGCCAATTCCTTGTAGTTGACCGGACCCTCCAGAATATGATTAAAAAGGTTTAAAAACAGTAAAATAAAAATTTGTAGATTAGATTGCAGAATTAAATTCCCAGAGAAACTATAGTATAGGGTGAGAGTTGTTGAAGAACACAGAAAATTTTAAAGGCAACGAAAAGATAATGAAATCATAATAAAAACAAAAAATTTAGAATGAACATATGCGAGATAGCGAAAATAGTATCGGAGCTTATGCCTCTATTTTCAGGAGCAGACTCCAGTGAGCTACACGAGGAAGTGTATAAGTTTATACTTGGGACAGAATTAGCTTTCCAAGTGGTAGGACAATCGAATTTAGAAAAATTTATTCAATGTGGGAAACTAAGACTTTGTGGAGATGCTTTCAAATTATTAAGACCAAGACAATTTAATAATCTTAATGATTTATTAATACTTATAAAGAAAACGTATTTGGAACGAAAAGAATTAGATGTAGTATGGCAGGAAATACAGAAGACATTACAACAACCTGGTGAAGAAATACGAAAATATGCAACACGGTTAAGTGCTCTAAAAACAACAGCAGAAGATATAATAAATAACGAATACAAAAACGGTGTGTCCGCACTTTTAAGTGAATTAAATAAAACTGTGATTACAACTTTCAGAGTAGGTCTGCAGGATTCAACTCTGAGAATATATATGCTAAGCGTTAAAACAAGAACATTTGAGAGTGAAGTGGAAGAAGCGATAAGTGTATTTGGGCTTATCGAAAGAGGGAAAAATATGAGACCAAATCAAAGGGCATTTGGTATGAATTTCAGTAAAAATGATGTGGCATGTAGGTTGGCTGATCATGAGGTTGAAGCAGGTCATAGGGCTTACTCATCATCAGAATACCTGCCAGGAATGCAAATAACAAGAAATTATGAGGATACAAGGTCTAAAAATGTTAACTTAACATGTTCATTTTGTAGTAGAATAGGGCACCCAAGAGCTGAGTGCTACGTAGTAAAAAATCAAGTTTATTGTCAGAAGTGTAGAGTTTATGGTCACGGATATAATTTAAACTGTTCAGCTAGCAGAAATATGAAAAACAATGAAACAAAGAGAAATCAAAACAGTTATGACAGAAGTCAGAATAATTATAACATAAATCAAAAATGCAATGGCAACATGGTTCAAGTATCAAACAAATATGAGGTAAAATGTAAATGGTGTGCAAGGTTAGGACACAAAATGCAGGATTGTGTTGCAAAAAGAGAATACGATTTGAAACAGGGAAACTATCGAGGGCCCAGCCAAGGCCAATGAGCTGGGATCCCAAAAAATTAAGGAAAACTGGGCCAAGTAGGGTAGTCACAGATGATTTCACGTCAAAAAAGATTGTAAATATCTGTACACCAAGGAAAATGGTGAACAAAATACCAGAAAATCGTACATCGGTAGATAAGACTAAAGTTTTGGTAACTAATGAAATAACGGAGAGCACCTCGACAAAAGATAGTACGTCAGAAGATACGGCTAATTTTTGTACCCCCACGCGTACTGCGTAAAGCCCGTATGATACTTCATTGTTTTTTTCCAATTTAATGTATTGAAAATGAATAAAGAAGAGTTGAAGTATAGCGCAAGCGTAAATTCAATTGGTGTGAGTGAGTATGCATATAGTACGAATTGAAGAAAAAAATGTGGAACGGACTGTATTTTTAATGCATTGTTACTGATATTTCTCTCAATTCGTCGCTCTATCCTATTCTCGCACAATATATTAGAATTGGTAAATACACTTATTGTCTTGCCCACGCGCCGCTTGTTTTCAATAAGAAAAATTGGACAAAAAAATGAAGTATCATACGGGCTTAAGGGGTATATTAATTTTGTCACGACGTGTGTAACGCCCATAAAGAGGCGTGGTAGGTATAGAAAAGTATATATATTCTTGATCAGCATCACCACCTGAGTTGATTTAGCCATGTCCGTCTGTCTGTCTGTCCGTCTGTCTGTCCGTCTGTCTGTCTGTGGACACGATTACAGTCGTAATTTTAAAGCTATTGTGCTGAAATTCGATATTAAAGCTTTTTTCTAAAAAGCTAAGATCAAGTTCGAGAATGGGCCAAATTGGCTGAAAACCACGCCTACCTCCCATACAACCCAAATAATGAAAACTGTATAAAGAGACTAATATTAAAGTAACAAAACTGAAACTCAGTATTTGTGTGTTTTATGTCAAAACTTAGGTGTGTTAGAAAAATGGGCGTTATCCACTCACTAACACGCCCACCTCCCCTACAACCCCAAAATTGAAAACTCTATAAAGAGACTAATATTAAAGTTACAAAACTGAAAGTCGGTATTTGTATATTCTATGTCAAAACTAAGGTGTGTTAGAAAAATGGGCGTCATCCACCCACTAACACGCCCACCTCCCATATAACGCCAAAATTGAAAATTTTATAAAAAGGCTTATATTTATGCTTCAGGAAAACAATTAATATGTTTGTATTTTAGACACATAAAAATAACAAAATCTTCTAAAATCTCAAACAAAAAGCTCTCCAATTTAAGATTCTTTAACCTTTAAGAATCGGTCGTGGGGGTATTTTAACTTCGGCCAAGTCGAAGATATACCTTACTAGTTTATTCAACAATTTTTATTCAAACATCGAAGAATTGAAAGTAACAGAGCAAGAAAAATGGTTTGACGTCGCAAAAGATAGTAAACATCCTCACCACTGGGTTAAAGACGGAAGTATCAGTAGGAAAAGAAGCTATATTAAGTAGTTCTCTGGAAAGAGATAAAGATTTATTAAACTCGTTACACAATTAGAATTTTACGTTTCAAAATAGGAACGAACAAGGTAGGAGTTTTGGTTTTCGCAAAGTCAATGATGTGTTCATAGAAATTCCCTGTAAGGATTCTATAGAAGGACGACTCATTTTACTTGTGGATACCGGGGCTGAAGCCAGTTTAGTTAAACTGAATACATTAAAGAAAAATTTGAATAAAGAAACAAGGGAAATTAAACATTTGAGTGGAGCATTTGGAGGTTTTGTAGATACATTGGGGTCTGTAGAGATCCAACACGATAAGATAAAGATCTTAAGTTTTAAGTTACACGTAGTGGCACTAGAACAAGGGTTGCCTGCAGATGGTATTTTAGGTCGGGATAGTTTGTAGAATAATTCAGTTATAGATGCGATTAATAAGACGTTAACAGTCTATGGTAAACACATGGAGACTAGGGTGGAATTACCTCTAAAACAAATAAACGAGATTAGTTCTTTAAGCTACAATAAGGAGATAAGTGTTAAAGCAAGAACAATACAAACGGTTAAAATTCCGATAAAAACAAATCGCAAAGAAGCGTTTGCAAATGTGAAGAATAAAATGGCATATGTAACAGTGCTAAATGCGAATAAGGATGACTGTGTCATACCTAAGGATTTTAGACCAAATTTTTCAAATTTTAAAGAGTTCATAGTGGATGCGAGCTCGTCGTATAGTGCAAGGGAAGTAGACGTAAGAGAAAGGGTTAATAGATTGATAGAAACAGTTAAGTTCGACAAAAGCTTAAACAATGAAGAAAGAGCATCAATAGAAAATTTAGTAACGTCTTTTCATGATATTTTCTTGCTTGAAGGAGATAAATTGTCATGCACCTCTGTTTTAAAACATGAGATTCAAATGCAAAGAGATCAAGCACCAATTAATCAAAGACAGTACAGGTTACCACAAATGCATAGGGGGGAGATACAAAGACAAGTAGAAAAACTTTTAGATGACGACATAATCAGGCCAAGCAAGTCCCCGTGGAATTCACCAATGTTGCTTGTTCCAAAGAAAGCCGGGGAAGACGGACAGAAAAAGTGGAGATTAGTTATTGATTTTAGAAAAGTAAACGATGCCACAATCAAACAAGTTTTCCCTATTCCTCGAATTGATGAAATTCTGGATCAGTTGGGTCATTGCAGATATTTTTCAACACTAGATCTTGCTAGTGGCTATCATCAAGTTTTAGTGAATAGCAAGGATAAGGAAAAGACAGCTTTAAGTACGTCGTTAGGTCATTATGAGTTTAAGAGAATGCCGTTTGGACTAACTGGAGCCCCAGCTACATTCCAAAGGCTTATGAATCACATACTCACAGGACTACAAGGGATAGATTGTTTTGTATATTAAGACGATGTAGTAATCTATGGTAAAAATGTACAGCAACATGAGGAAAGACTTGGAAGAGTTTTTCAGAAATTGATGGAGAATTGTTTAAAGTTTAACACAGAGAAATGCCAATTTTTACGTCGTGAGATAGCATATTTAGGGCATAAATGTTCCAAAATGGGAGCTTTGCCAGATCCACAAAAAATGGAAAGTGTGAAAACTATACCAGTTCCGAGAAATAGAAAGGAAGTTCTGGCGTTTTTAGGTTTAGTAAATTACTATAGAAAATTTATAAAAAATATGTCACAAATCGTGTTACCAATAAATAATTTGCTTAAAACGGACGTAAAGTTTCAATGGACAGATAACTGTCAGCAAGCTTTCCAGACGTTGAAGGAAGCAGTTACCTCGTCTCCAGTTTTAGCTTATCCAGATTTTGAAAAACCTTTCTTATTAACTACAGACGCCAGTGGAGAGGCACTAGGTGCGGTTTTATCACAAGGCAAAGTTGGCGAGGATAGGCCAATTGCATTCGCGAGTAGAGCATTAAATAGGCAGAAAAACGCTATTCGACAATAGAAAAAGAATTTTTAGCAATTGTTTGGGCAACAAAAAATTTTAGGGCTTATCTGTTAGGAAGGCCTTTTAAGATATATACAGATCATCAACCATTGAGGGGAATAGCAAATCTGAAAGAGCAAACATCGCGTTTAGCACGATTCCGGCACAAACTTTCAGAATACGAGTATGAAATTATATATAAACCAGGTAGACGAAATTTAAATGCGGATGCGCTTAGTAGGATACCCCAACAAGAGCAGGATATAGTTATAGTTCAAACAAGGTCAAAGGCTAAAGAACAAGAAAAGATAATTGAAACGGAAGAAACTGCAGAGAAATCTAGTGAACAATATGATGAGGTGTTAGACCAACAGAATAAAGAAATAGTAATTCTAACCGATCCAAAAGACATTAAAAGAATTTTGAGAGATTTTCATGATCTACCACTAGGTGGGCACCAAGGGGCTTTAAAAACCTATTTCAGAATAAGGCAAGAATATAAATGGAAATGGATGCAAAAGCAAATCAAGGAATATGTTAAGAAATGTCAAAAATGCCAGGTTAATAAATGTTCTAAATTAACAAAAATGACCATGGTGTTAACAGATACACCGACGCGTCCATTTGATAAAGTTAACATGGACATAGTGGGTATCCTGCCAGAGACTGTGTCAGGAAATAAATATATACTTACTTTACAGGATGATTTTTCGATATACATGGCATGTGTCGCAATACCAGATGCTGAAGCTAGTAGGTATCAAAAGCGTTCTTCGACGAAATTATAACTCGTCACAATAATCCAAAAGTTATGATTACCGATAATGGTTCAAATTTTGTGTCGAAATTATTTTCGGATGTGTGTAAAATGTAAGGAATAAAGAAATAACTCATACCACCCACAAGCTAATGGCTCATTGGAAAGAAACCATCGTCCATTAGCAGAATACTTACGAAGTTTTGCTAAGGAGGACGGGTCAAATTGGGACCAGTGGTTAACATCTGCCATGCATGTGCACAACAACACACCGCACATGAGCACCAAACAAACTCCGTTCAAAACTTTGTATGGATTCAATTCGGAAATGCCAAATAATCTCAAACGTAAATGTAGTCCGGTGTATAACACCGAAGATCCTTTAAAAATCCTTAAATATCAAATCCAAAGAACTCACGAACTAGTGAGACAGAACTAGGAGCGAGCAAAAGAATTATCAAAAAAACAGTATGATAACTCTTTAAATCCTGTAAAATTTAAAATTACAGTACTGATGAAAAATCAGGCTAGAAAGAATAAATCCTCACCAATATGGATAGGCCCATATGAGGTCATAGCAATAAAAAGTCCGGTTACCAATGAGATTTTAATAAAAGGAAAATCTAAGAAAATACATAATAATTTAATGAAGTTGTTTCACAGTAATTAAATTATGTTATAGAAGTAAAAATTATATTAAATTTAAATTAAAATTAAAGTTCAGAAATTTTTAACGGAACTAATTAATGATAGATATTGAATTTTTTTTTTAAGATATAAAAAAAAAATTATATTTTAAAATCGGTGATATAAAGGTATTCATTAATTTTTTAGAATGTACACAGACATTTGAAAGTTTAATTTTTGGCGGTAGCTTATTACGGTAGCTTATTTGTCACGTTATTACGTGACAAATTATATTGTAGGTTTCCTTCCCCCTTATTAAAGAAAATTTTTTCCTTGAAGAGGTTTAATTTTCTTCAAACTTAAAGTACTTATATGTGAGAATGAACATCATTTTACAGTTAATTTTTTTTTTTGTAAATTAATTCCTTGCATGTTTACATAGTTTAATAATATTTTTCTTATTTGCTTAATAAGTTTTATATAAGCTTTCTAATATTCTTTACTTTATTTATGTGTATCTGTTCGTGGGTCCTAGTAATTTTGATGATTAGTTATTTGATTGTTGATAAAGTTGTTCTTCTTCCTGGCATTATTATGATGACTCTGCCGATGTTCTGTCTTTGATGATCATTTGATAACGTTCACTGACAAGTATATGTCACACCCCTTTTCTTCTCTATTGAAGTATTTAAACTACTATACTTTGGTGGAGTCTTAAAGATACGAACAAGATGCCAAATTTCGTTTTTATTCCGTGTTTCGTGTTCTTATATTTTCGTTAGTTTATGTTAAAATTTTCTTTAAGTTTTGACACGCTATGTTTGCTACTGTTGTTATTTGGGAAGCGATTCATTTATCAAACGCTTTGGTTTTGTTCTGGTTTAGCGTTTTGTTAGAAGGGTATGCAGGTATTTCACATTATATACAAACTTTCATAATTTGTAATAACAAATTATGCATATCCGAATTCATTCTTAAGCATTGAACTTGTAAGCATTGTACTCATTAAGAAATCTTACGACTTGATTGATTTTCTCGCTTAAATGGAAAAGTAAAAAATTGTTTGATTCTTGTGTAAACATCTGTCGCTTGTAACCCTCAACCTTCCACAAACATTTAAGAGCTTGAATATTTTCTTGTTGTTTTTTACTGCTTTCTTATTTGTTTTACTTGAAACTTGTTTTGCTTCATTATTTAGCCTTTGATACTTTTAACTCTTTTGCGTCTAAGGCCTCGAACTTCGTCAGAATAGCTCCTTTCTCTTCTATAATGTTGACCACCAGATCGATTCAGTTTTATTGCTGCTACCGCCAGAACTAGGACCACGATTATTGATACGGAAAAGTTTCGTATAATAAATGTGTAGCAGCAATTTACACATTTTGATTTTAATCATTTTCTAATCTTAAATATTGATTTTTATTTTTTCAGTATTATCTTTTATCTTAATATTTATTTAATTTCTTAATTATCTCTTTAAGCATTTTAATCTCTTGAATTTTAGCCCTAAATTGACAAATAAGTAATTCGGTATTTTATTTCATAATTTTTATAAATATTATTTCTTTTAACAAATCAATAATTTTCTCTTTAAAAATCAATGAATGCCTTTATAACATTGAATTTATCAACGGGTTAAAACTTAAATACATATATCATATTTTTCTCGTATTGGTGAACATTTATTCTTGATTGCTTTATTTTTCATAAGTACTTTGTCTTCAATTTTAAAAGTTTTATTTACTTCGTTTTTCTGTCGTTTATTCACATATTCTTTAATATGTTTTTACATGCCTTTCCATTTGTATTCCTGCCTTATTCTAAAATCTGTTTTTAAAACACCTTTGTGCTCTTCTTTTGGCAAATCATGAGAATCTTTTAATATTTTTTTAATTTCATTTGGGTCAGTAAGAAATTTTATTTCTTTATTTTGTTTTTCACTACTTTGTTCATTTAATTTGTCTGAATTTTTTTTCATTTTCCCTTGTTCCTTGTCATTTGTTTTTAACCTCGTTTGAAAAACTTCATCTAGATAAACTCCTGGCGTGATTTCTTCTTTATGAATTACTTCCACCGGAATTTTTATTTTTTAGAATTTCGATCGACTGTTTGTTTTTGTTTTATTTTTTAACTCCTTATTGTAGCTTAAAGAACTAATCTCGTTTATTTGTTTTAGAGGTAATTCCACCCTAGTCTCCATGTGTTTATCATAGACTGTTAACGTCTTATTAATCGCATCTATAACTGAATTATTCCACAAACTATCCCGACCTAAAATACCATCTGCAGGCAACCCTTGTTCTAGTGCCACTACGTGTAACTTAAAACTTAAGTTCTTTATCTTATCGTGTTGGATCTCTACAGACCCCAATGTATCTACAAAACCTCCAAATGCTCCACTCAAATGTTTAATTTCCCTTGTATCTTTATTCCAATTTTTCTTTAATGTATTCAGTTTAACTAAACTGGCTTCAGCCCCGGTATCCACTAGTAAAATGAGTCGTCCTTCTATAGAATCCTTACAGGGAATTTCTATGAACACATCATTGACTTTGCGAAAACCAAAACTCCTACCTTGTTCGTTCCTATTTTGAATCGTAAAATTCTTATTGTGTAACGAGTTTAATAAATCTTTATCTCTTTCCTGAGAACTACTTAATATAGCTTCTTTTCCTACTGTATCTTTACCTGTTGATACTTCCATCTTTGACTCAGTGGTGAGGATGTTTACTATCTTTTGCGACGTCAAATCTTCCTCCACTATTTTTTCTTGCTCTGTTACCATCAATTCTTCGATGTTTGAATAAAAATTGTTAAATAAAAAATAAGCCGTATCTTCTGACGAACTATCTTCTGTCGAGGTGCTTTCTGTTATTTCATTAGTTATCAAAACTTTAGTCTTATCTACCGATGTACGATTTTCTGGTATTTTGTTCCCCATTTTCCTTGGTGTACAGATGTTTACAATCTTTTTTGACGTGAAATCATCTGTGACTACCCTACTTGGCCCTACTTGGCCTACATCTTTCTTTGTTACTTGAATCATGTTACCATTCCTCTTTTGAATTATGTTATTATTATTCTGACTTCTGTCATAACTGCTTTGATTTCTATTTGTTTCATTGTTATTCATATTTCTGCTAGCTGAACAGTTTAAATTATATTCGTGACCATAATCTCTACACTTCTGACAATAAACTTGATTTTTTACTGCGTAACACTCATCTCTTGTGTGCCCTATTCTACTACAAAATGAAAATGTTAAGTTAACATTTCTAGACCTTATATCCTCATAATTTCTTGTTATTTGAATTACTGGCAGGTTCTCTGATGATGAGTAAGCCTTTTGACCTGCCTCAACGTCATGATCAACTACCCTACATGCCACATCATTTTTACTGAAATTTATACCAAATACCCTTTGATTTGGTCTCGTATTTTTCCCTCTTTCGATAAGCCCAAATGCACTTATCGCTTCTTCCACTGCACTCTCAAATGCTCCTGTTTTAACGCTTAGCATATATATCCTCAGAGTTGAATCCTGCAGACCAACTCTGAAAGTTGTAATCACAGTTTTATTTAATTCACTTAAAAGTGCGGACACACCGTCTTTGTATTCGTTATTTATTATATATTCTGCTGTTGTTTTAAGAGCACTTAACCGTCTTGCATATTTTCGTATTTCTTCACCAGGTTGTTGTAATGTCTTCTGTATTTCCTGCCATACTAAAGGGTGATTTTTTAAGAGCTTGATAACTTTTTTTTTTAAAAAATCGCATAAAATTTGCAAAATCTCATCGGTTCTTTATTTGAAACGTTAGATTGGTCCATGACATTTACTTTTTGAAGATAATTTCATTTAAATGTTGACCGCGGCTGCGTCTTAGGTGGTCCATTCGGAAAGTCCAATTTTGGGCAACTTTTTCGAGCATTTCGGCCGGAATAGCCCGAATTTCTTCGGAAATGTTGTCAAATGTTGTGAATCGTGTTGTTGTTGTCAGATGGGGCTACGTCAAGTCTAAAGTCTACAGAAATAAGCCAGCAACTATTCCAGCTTTGGAAGACAACATTTCCGAAGAAATTCGGGCTATTCCGGCCGAAATGCTCGAAAAAGTTGCCCAAAATTGGACTTTCCGAATGGACCACCTAAGACGCAGCCGCGGTCAACATTTAAATGAAATTATCTTCAAAAAGCAAATGTCATGGACCAATCTAACGTTTCAAATAAAGAACCGATGAGATTTTGCAAATTTTATGCGTTTTTTTTAAAAAAAAAGTTATCAAGCTCTTAAAAAATCACCCTTTACATCTAATTCTTTTCTTTCCAAATACGTTTTCTTTATAAGTATAAATAATTCATTAAGATTATTAAATTGTCTTGATCTTACTGATATGAAAGCATCTCCATAAAGTCTAAGTTTCACACATTGAATAAATTTTTCTAAATTCGATTCTCCTACCACTTGGAAAGCTAATTCTGTTCCAAGTATAAACTCATATACTTCCTCCTGTAGCTCTCCGGAGTCTGCTCCTGAAAATATAGGCACAAGCTCCGATACTGTTTTCGCTATCTCGCATATGTTCATTCTGAAAATTTTTTTAAAATTTTTTTTTTTTTTTTTTTAAGCTATTTTCATTATCTTTTCGTTGTCTTTAAAATTTTCTGTGTTCTACAACAATTCTCTCCCTTTACCATAATTTCTCTTTGGAATCTAATTTTGTTATCTTATCTACAAATTTTTATGTTTTATTAGTTTTACACCTTTTTAATCATATTTTAGAGGGTCCGGTCAACTACAAGGAATTGGCTACGGAGTCGCAGAATCTTTGGGAAGTTATTATTATTTATTAATTTTAACACGGAGAACCGAGTTCGAATCACTATCCTTTTTAAAAGGGACTACCCTTTTTTTAAAAGGAATACCGGCTGCGCCATTATGTTGTGTGCAGGCCCGGTGAAATCCTACCGGCTGCGCCATAATGTTGTGTGGGGTTCTCCGTTGAACCCACACAACTCTGTTGTGTAACGTTAAATATTACCTGCTACATCATTAAATGTATACTCACCAAATGTTTTTCTGCGCTGGTGGTACCTGAAAGTTTAAAATGACACTTCACTTCTTGATTGCTTAATTAACTCTCTTCTTTTTTTTAATTTTACTCTTATTTATATCACAGATTTGAATCTTAAAATCTACTTGGTCTCAAGATCATTATCTTAACTTCCGTAATGAAACTTGATGACAATTACATAATAGTTACATATATACAATTAACCTGGACATTAACCTAGACATTTTTGCTAAACAACATACAAATATACATACTTCGTATTTTAAATATACAAACAAAATATACATTCTTTGTTTACTTCCGCAATATAATTTATAAGCTATGGTAGCAGAAGCTCAGCTCAAGTAGCTGACCCGTGCTTACTTGCTATTTTAAGCTGACCGTTGCACTTTTTAATTGTTGGGTGCTTGACGGTAAACTTAAATTGGCAAGCATTACAAAAACGCTGATCGCTTCATTATTATTGAGGTAGGTCAGTGTTTGTAATTTATAATATAAAAACAACTCAACTTCGCTTTAGACGAATGAGTCACAACACTGGTCAATGGTGCACTTTCCAGGTCTAAAGCCACACTGATAAGGTCCAATCAGTTGGTTGACGATGGGCTTTAGTCTTTCACACAATACGCTCGACAGGACCTTATATGCGATATTAAGAAGGCTAATCCCACGGTAGTTGGCGCAAATGGTGGGATCGCCTTTCTTGTGGATTGGGCAGAGCACACTGAGGTTCCAATCATCTGGAATGCATTCTTCCGACCATATTCTGCATAGAAGTCTGTGAATGCATTTAAACAGAGCTTCGCCACCGGTCTTAAACAGCTCAGCCGGTAGGCCATCGGCTCCTGCGGCTTTGTTGTTTTTAAGCTGAGCTATAGCTGTTAAGACCTCGTTTTAATCGGGCAGCGGAACTTCAACGCTGTCGTCCATAATTGGGGTTTCCGGGATATCATCTCCACTGGCGGGATTGTTGTCAGTATCGCCATTTAAAAGTCTAGAGAAGTGATCCCTCCATAACATCAGTGTACTCTGGATATCTGTCACTAGATTTCCATTCTAGTCCTTGCGGGAAGAGGCTCCGGTCTTAAAACCATCGGCCAGGCATCTAATTTTTTCGAAAAATTTTCGAGTCTCATTCCTGTCGCCATGCATCTCAATTTTCTCGCACTCACGCATTTCCGCCTCTCGTTTTTTTCGCCTGAAAATGCGTCTCTCTTCCCTCCTCTTCTCTCAGTATCGCTCCATAACAGCACGCGTTACAACCGACTGCAGGGTGGCTTTGTAGGCGGTGTCCTTCTCTGCAGTGGCGTCGCGACACTCCTGGTCGTGCCACTGGTTTCGGCGAGGGCGATGGTAGCCTATCACCTCTTCGGCAGCCGTACGCATAGAGTGGGATATGTGCGTCCACTGTCCGCATATATCGTCGATCGGAGGAGTGCTTTCTTGAAGCAGGAGTGAGAGTCGAGTAGCGAAGGCTTCGGCCGTCCGTTTTAACTGCAGCTTGTCGACGTCTAGCTTTCTTAGTGTAGGATTGCGAGCATTCTTAGCTGAGCACAGACGTGTGCGGATCTTGGCTGCGACAAGATAATGATCCGAGTCTATGTTAGCACCACGAATCGTGCGTACGTCTAGTACACTGGAAGAGTGCCTTCCGTCAATCAAAACGTGATCAATTTGGTTACATGTTTTTCGATCAGGGGACAGCCAAGTGGCCTTATGAATATTGAGATGCTTGAATCTAGTGCTACTTACGACCATGTTTCGTGCTGCGGCGAAGTCAATCAACCTCATTCCGTTATCGGATGTGTTGTCGTGGAGGCTGAACTTTCCGACTGTTGGACCAAATATGTTTTCCTTACCCACCTTGCCGTTGAAGTCACCAAGCACGATTTTTATGTCATGACGGGGGCAGCGCTCGTATGCGTCTTCAAGGCACTCGTAAAAACTTTCTTTGGTCTCGTCATCTTTTTCTTCTGTCGGAGCGTGCGAACATATTAGGCTTATGTTAAAAAATTTAGCCTTGAAGCGGATTATGGCAAGTCGTTCGTTCACAGGAGTGAATCGCAGGACATGATGCCGTATTCTCTTGCCAACTACAAATCCGCATCCAAACTCGTGCTTCTCTACATGGCCGCTGTAGTAGATATCACAGGATGCTTGCCGTAAGCAACCCTGTCCTTTCCATCGCATTTCTTGGATTGCAGTGATATCAGAATTATATCTTTCCAAGATATCAATCAGTTGGATAGAGGCACCATCTCAATTTAGGGTCCGGACATTCCAGGTGCATATCCGTAAATCATTATCAGTTTTTCGTTTGCGGTAGTCGTCATCAGATTTGGGGATCATTCTTTCATTTATTCTTTTACGTTTCATTGAAATCTTTTTTTATGTGGCGGGCTTCAAACCCAAGCACAACCTTTGCTTGATGGCCAAAGGGGAAGCCCGCCGCTCAAATTAGCCGCCAAAGTTTATCGGGCGATAGTTTTTGACGTTTCCAGGAGACACCACGCGGAGGTTTTGAGTCGACTTGAGACGAGTTCGACATGGATAATGCTGGCCTCGCCAAGTTGAGGCAGTCAGACACGTTGCCATGTGAATATCGCCTCCCTTGTCCCCCATTTCATCGAATTTCATTACGATGGCTTAAAAATTACGGCTGTAATCGTGTCGACAGACAGACAGACGGACATGGCTAAATCAACTCAGGCGGTGATGCTGATCAAGAATAAATATATACTTTTCGATACCTACCACGCCTCCTTATGGGCGTTACACACGTCGCGACAAAATTAATATACCCCTTACGAACTACGCGTGGGGTATAAAAATGTTCCAACTTCATGGTAGCCACAATCAACAAAAAAATCACGTATATGCTGTGAGTCTCGCAGATGCTCCTAGGGATAAATTGACCGTGGAGCGGTTTGAAAATGTTTCTAAAGTAATGGTATGGGGAGCAGTATCAACAAAAGGCAAATTGCCACTTCTTTTCATAGATCAAGGGGTCAAAATTGATACAAATTATTACATTTAACACGTTTCTTGAAACCATCGACCATGCGTCTTTTCGAAAAATTTTCTAGTCTTATTCCTGTAGCCATTCATCTCAACTTTCTCCCACTCACGCATATCCGCCTCTCGTTTTTTTCGCCCGAAAATGCGTCTCTCTTCCCTCCTCTTCTCTTGGTACCGCTCTATAACAGCACACGTTACAACCGACTGCAGGGTGAATTTGTAGGCGATGTCCTCTGCAGTGGCGCGCGATACTTCTGGTCGTGCCACTGGTTTCGGCGAAGGCGGCGGTAGCCGATAACCACTTCGGCAGCCGTTCACATATAGTGGGATATGTGCATCCACTGCGCGCATATATCGTCGATCGGAGGAGTGCTTTCTTGAAGCAGAAGTAAGAGTCGAGTAGCGAAGGCTACAACTGTCCGCTTGAACTGCAGTTTGTCGACGTCTAGCTTTCTTTGTGTAGGATTGCGAGCATTCTTAGCTGCGCATAGTCGTGTGCGGATCTTGGCTGCAACAAGATAATTACCCGAGTCTATGTTAGCACCACGGGGCATGCGTACGTCTGGTACACTGGAAGAGTGCCTTCCGTCAGTCAAAACGTGTTCAATTTGGTTTCGTGTTTTTACTCAGGGGATAACCAGGTGGCCTTATGAATATTGAGATGTCTCAATCAAGTGCTACTTGCGACCATGTTTCGTGCTACGACGAAGTCAATCAACCTCATTCCGTTATCGGATGTGTTGTCGTGGAGGCTGAACTTTCCGACTGTTGGATCAAATATGTTTTCCTCATCCACCATTGAGTTAAAGTCACCAATCACGATTTTTATATCATTACGGGAGCAGCGTTCGTATGCGTCTTCAGCCGCTAGCAAGTCGTTCGTTCACAGGAGTGAATCGCAGGACATGATGCTGTATTCTCTTGCCAACTACAAATCCGCGTCCAAATTCGTGCTTCTCCTCATGGCCGCTGTAGTAGATATCACAGGATGCTTGCCGTAAGCAACCCTGTCCCTTCCATCGCATTTCTTGGTTTGCAGTGATATCAGAATTATATCTTTCCAAGATATCAATCAGTTGGATAGAGGCACCATCCCAATTTAGGGTCCGGACATTCCAGGTGCATATCTGTAAATTATTATCAGTTTTTCATTTGCGGTAGTCGTCAAATTTGGGGATAATTTTTCTCATTGTTCTTTTTGTTTCATTGAAATGTTAACTTAAATGGTGGACTTCAAACCCAACGCACAACCGTTGCTTGAAGGCCAAAGGTGCCCGCCGCTCAAATTAGCGGTTAACTAACCGGTAATAGTTTGTCGTGTCCAGGAGACACCACGTGGAGGTTTTGAGTCGACTTGAGACGATTTCGACAGGGATAATGTAATAATCACTAAGTCTCAAGTCAAACCGTTCGGACGTGTTTTCATTAGCTCCCACTTTTACTTGCAATATATACGCTCAAGTTCAATTCAACTAAAGCAGTAGTGACATTATATATCTCAGCGTGCAAGCAAAAAAAAAACCGAAAACAAAAAAACATAGTAAAATTTTAAAATAAACAATCAACAATAAAGTGCATTTTCCGCAAACTCGCTCGGTCACTAAGTGAAATAAATCAAAACAGAAGAAAAAAATAGTTATTGTGTCAACAAAAACGGCGAGTTCTACATTGTACGCTAAAATTTAATTCTGCTTACTGAGTTTTTTGCATAAACTTAAAAAGTGAGCTCTTCACTTCCAAATTCGGTCACCTACAATCACCTCAAAGACTTAATTTTGCAAAATTTTGAAAATAGAGTTCAACTGTACCAACATCAATTGTTCAAATGATGACAAAAATGCTTTTGAACTTAAATGTAATGGGCTTTGTGGCAAATCAAATAACTGCACCTGCGAAGGCATGAGTAAAAAAAAGCCTTAACTACATGCAGGAATACGCTGTCCACTTCAAATTCTTTTGTGGTGAGTGTAGTGAGATGCAATTTTCGCATATTCTTTAAGCAATTAAATTCTTAAGCGATACACTTAACGCGATCCACTCTGAACAAAAGAAGCTACAATACAAATTTTACAGTCTTGATATTTTATCAAAATTTTCTGTTGACATGGACAAAATTGTATCCGCGTGCATTGCCAACAAACCAGGCATTGCAACAGTTTCAAAAAAATTGCACTGTATTTTTTTAATTAATGAAAGCAACAGGAACTTAACATTTGAATCCGCGCTAAACGAACTCAAAACAAAGCTTACGATGAACTAAGAATCTCTGAAAATCAATAAACCTAATCAAAAGCTTCTAAGGAACATTTGAGGAAATAAGAATCTCTGAAAATCAATAACCCTAATCTAGAGCTTCTAAGAAACATTTTGTCTATGCGTAATGATATGAATATTGCGCTTCAATCAGTCAGCGAACCCAAACAACAGTCTCAGCAACCAGATCCAATGCTTCATATCTTATTTCAAAAAATGAATGATATCAGCGACGATCTAGCGGTGTTTCGCGTTATACTTGCCGACATAGCTGATGAAGTCAGATCTACGCACGACAGAAGTTGTTACACACCACGACATTATCCAGATTCTCCCCGCCGTCACTCATCTTCTATCCTGGAGGAAATATCGGAAGCAACGCTGTGAGGAACTGAAATTTGGGACAATTTTAAGCCCACATAAAAGTTCAAACACAACAACAGCCGCAACGACAACAAGAACAACAACAACCACAACAACAATAGTTTACTTTTAACAACAACAACTTTAAACAACAGCACCAAAACAACAACAGAAACAATATTTTACTTCCAACAACAACAACTTTAAACAACACCAACAACTACAACAACAATAGTTCACTTCTAACACAAAAAAAACTTTACACAACAACACCCGACAGATTCGAATTTCTTCGTGAATCCTACCGTGTATCCAAAAAATCTTTGAAAAAAGCTATTAATAGGAGCAAGCGCGAGTGCTTTCTGCAGCTATGTGATGAGGCAGAAGTTAGCCCATGGGGAACCGCCTACAAGATAGTAACAAAAAAGGTTTAGACAGTCCACTCCTACGGACCTACCTGGTAACGTAGTAATGACTCCTCTCTTCCCGCCACAACCAGCGATTTTGCCCCACGATGCAGATGAAGACGATCTGAATCAAATAGTAAGGGTAAGCACTGACGAGGTGGTGACAATTGCCAAATCCGTGAAGAACGAAAAGGCATCAGGGCCAGATGGTATTCCTAACCGTGCGTTAAAACTCGCCATCTTAGAGCAACCTCAGACATTTGTCGAGCTCTTCAACGCCTGTCTAAGGGAGGGCATATTTCCAACTCAGTGGAAGGCCCAGAGACTAGTGCTCATACCAAAAGGCAGTGCCTCCACGGAAGATCCCTCAAGCTACAGACCAATTTGTCTGCTTGATACATTAGGGAAAATCTTTGAGCGACTGTTGTGCAACCGAATTGACGACGCAATTCAAATAGTCGGAGGGCTATCCAATCGTCAGCTTGGGTTTCGGAAACTGCACTCAACGACAGATGCCATAAACCTTGTCACCACAACTGCACAGGAAGCTATCGCAGGCATTCGATGGAAGAATGGTGCAAAACAATATTGACTTGTAGCATCGCTGGATGCTCTTAGGGAGTTTAGAGTACCAAGCTACCTCACGAAAGTTATTGCGAATTATTTCCATGAGAGAGTGCTGCTATATTCAACCAATAGCGGCGCAAGGACGTACAATGTCACTGGTGGCGTTCCACAGGGGTCAGTTCTAGGGCCCCTTCTGTGGAACGTCATGTATGATGGTGTTCTAAGGCTCGAGGTACCTACAGGTGTCAAGATCGTCGGCTTCGCGGATGATTTAGCGGTTGTTGTTACAGCTAAACACCTAGAAGAAGTAGAGGCCCTTAGTAGTGTTGCTATTAGCACTATCTACGACTGGCTAAAGTCAGCTGGGCTTAGTTTAGCGGAACATAAGACGGAGGCGGTGCTTATAAGTAGCCGTAAAAAGTCCGAAATCGCAGTAATAAACGTGCGCGGGACGGAGGCACACTCAAAATCATTTATTAAGTACCTCGGTGTGCTAATGGACTCTCGACTCTGTTTCAAACAGCACCTAGAGTATGCCCACAGCAAAGCAGCCACTTCATGCCTGGCGCTAGTAAGAATGTTGCCAAACACACGAGAACCAAAGCAAGCTCGCTGGACATTTCTTCTCAATGTCGTGCGTTCGATTTTGATGTACGCATCAACGGTCTGGGCTGCAGCGATTAAGGTTAAGTCCTACCGTCGAGGAGTAGAGTCGGTGTTCAGACTAGGCGCTCTTAGAGTGTGCTGCGCTTTCAGAACAGTGTCTGAGGATGCAGCTCTAGTGCTCACTAACTCGATCCCCATCGACCTCTTGGTGGAAGAGGCCCAACCAGGAGCTGTTAGCGAGACCGCATCCTCTCGTAAAAAACTGGCGCGAGAGAGAAGTATATCCGAGTGGCAGGCACGTTGGGATAGATCGGTGAAGTGACGCTGGACCCATCACCTCATCCCTAACCTTTCCGTGTGGTGTGGTAGAAGTCATGGTTTAGTGAATTTCTACCTCACCCAAATTCTGAGCGGGCACGGTTGCTTTAGAGCATACCTGTATAAATTCAAGCATGCAAGTGACCCCTATTGCACTCATTGCCCTGGTAGCATAGTAGAAGACACTGCAGACGTCCTCTTCGAATGCCCTAGGTTCAACGAAGCAAGAACTGATGCTTCGGTCCGCCTGGGCGAAGTGGTGACACCCCAAAACTTGGTGAACCTCATGTTGAGAAGCGAAACCAACTGGTCAGTGGTAAGCTCTTTGTCCAAACGCATAATTGACGAACTTCGAAGAGTCGAGCGTTTGCAAAATAGTGAGACAGCGTGAGATAGGGAACTATATTCGATGTTTAGGGTTCTCTCCGACCCAAAGTCGACATCAAGTTAAAGAGAAAATTTAGGATCTTAACTTGATAGTCATCCGACAGACAAAATTAGTAAATTTTCAGCTTAGTGCTGTTCCCCCATCCCGCGAAGTTATGCCTTACGGCGGTTCCACGGGATTCATACTGGGTCGAAGATTCAATGTGGAGGTTAAGGTTTAGTGCGTAGGAATCGCACACTCCCACCTGCATCTTGGGTCCTATTGAAGGTTCCCCCTTCGCGAATAAAATAAAAAAAAAAAAAAAAACACAACAACACCCACAAAAACAACAAAAATAACACCAATAGTTAACTCTATCCAACAATAACAACAACAACAACTACAGCGGGTAAATGAAGATGAAATAGTAGCAAGCTTTGAACAATAGCAAGCCAAGCAGCAACAACAACAACAGCGGTGCAAAAAAATATAAACAAACAGAAAACCAAGGACAATAACAACAACAACTGCTTAGAAGAAAAAAAAGAACACATAACTACAAGAATTGCACACGCCACCAAACAACGGTATGTAATGCAGGCACACACAATTAGAATAACAATGTTAAACACGCGACGAAATATGAACAATAACAAAGCCACAGCAAAATTACAACAACGTAGGCGAGCCAGAGCTTGAGACAAAGCTAAGAAGTAAACACGCGGCTTAAGGACAACAACCAGAAACTGGTGCACAGTTAGACGTGCAAAACATTTGATGAAGAATCGCACAAACAAGATCCCGTTAGTAAATGCAGCGATTTTTGTGCTATAAAAAGGGAGGCTGAAGACAGAATCGATCTCTTTGATCGCTGATCGTGAAAGGTAAGACATCTCTTCCTATCCTTTATTCCGGGTTTCGAGCTTTTCTTAGCGGTGACCCTAGTAGCACTAGACACATCCTGTAATCTCAAATTCCCACCTAAACTCATTAAAACCCACTTTCACGAGTCAGCAAACGGAGCGGAAAACACCGGAGGACTGAGAAAACGCAGGACATCGCTGGACAACAGGAAGATTAGTAATTATAGTCGAATAAAAATAGTTGAATAAAAAGAGTTATATAATATAAATTAAAATTTAATCAAATTTGTAATTTTAACATTAATGAGAGTGAATTTAAATAATAAACAAGATATGTATTAGTTTTAAAAAAGTGCTTTTGGTCTTAAATATAGAAATAATTTGTACAGAACTCTGGGTATCCGGCGAGATATACCCCTGCTTAAAAACTTCGTTACAAGGCTTACAACTTCACCAGCTCAGTCTCCTCCTTCAACTACCTCTCCCGGAAAAACACAAAAGAAATTTCAAGATAAAACTCAAGTTGTTGCCCCTCATAAGATGGTTCATCAATTTGGAACAACATGGACCCTAGCTGATTGGATAAACAGAATTAATAAGCTAGCGAGTGGGAACGTTATTGAGAAGACTGCATTATTTGTTAAAGGTCTTCCTTTAAGAACAAGTGTTTCTTGGGTCTGCAAGCTTTCCCAAAGAAAGTACAGAATTGTGAAAGTACAAGTCACATCACATTTGAATTGAGTACCTTAGGTTAAAAATTGAATACAAAATAACTAAAATGGTAATAAAAGCTGTGTTTTGCTTACATTTTGTTCATGCTATCTCAAGCAACAGTATGTGACAAAAAATAAAAATATTGCACTATGCAATTTTTACATTAAATAATTTATAAAATAAAATTGAAGGGCTTATTACAAAAACATGATATGCCACACTGCTTTAAAAGTTCATATTTTATGTTCATTACGTTCCTTGAAAAAGGAATCCACTGAAAATATTGCGACCATTACCCGAACAATTTTCGCCGTATACGTAATGGTTCTTGTAAACATTTTAATGATTTCATACAAATATACATTTTTTCAAAACTTTAAAGTCGATTATTTCGAAATATTTTTTATTCAATTATAATAATATAAAATTAAAAAAAAATATATTAAACGGTTTGGCTTGGGATCGAACCAGGCACCTGTGAGTTAACAAAAGCTTAACGGACTGAGCTACGGCTCTGCAAACAGTAACTCTTTTAGATGCATACATCATATCAACCGAATAGAAGCGCCATCTATTGGATTATAGCATACAACGAAATATAATACAAGTAGTTTTTTTACATAAGAGTTAAATCTAATCGGATCACCCTCTCAACGTGGAGTAGAGAACAAATGCTGCGAATCAGTTCGTACCAAAAAAAACCAACACAAGCAAAAACACAAAACAAAACAAAGAAAGCAGCAGACACAACCTAAAAACAAAAAAACAAATTGGCCATTTCAGCCCTTGAAGGACTTTGACCGAGCTCCTTATGATCAATTGTGTTGTGTGTGTTATTAAATGTTTGCAACCAATTGACCGAGAACTGGACCTACATGTTTTATGCCGACTCCGAACGGCTAAAGTTCATGTTCTCAAGAAGCTTTACATGGCATTATTTACTCTCTGAGGTTTGCCATTGTCTGCAGAGAGGTGGTGACCGATCAGAAAAATTTTTTATTGAAAAAACTTTTCGCCGCGGCTGGGGATCGAACCCGGGCTCCGAGCATGCTAAGCCCAGTGGCGTACCGATAGGCTAAGCCGCCCGGTGCGGATTCCAAATTTGCCGCCCCTCTCATATGCAATAAAAAAAAAAATCTTTGATATTTATATAGGGTTTTGTATGCATAGTTTTCACTTTAGAATTTGGTCTTTCATTGTTCTCAATTATATAAAAAAAATTCTAATATACATATCATCAACCTATTTCTAATACGACGCAAGTTTGGAAAAAATGGAGCAAAACGCGCGCATGAGTCTATTTTTGCTCTCATTTCTTCCGTGGTTTTGTTGTTCTATCTATGTTTAAAAATCTAGAGCAAAAAGTCTATGAGAAACTTCAATCCATTTTTGCCAATCTCATTTCTAAACACTAATATTAAAAAAAAAAAATACAACAAGTAACTTGAAATGCCTTGATTAGATTAAAATGGGTTACAACAAAACCAAGTTACTTCAGTACTTTTCAGCACATTACTTAAACGAAGTTAAATTTTATAAAAAATTCACTTCAAAATACCGCAATCGAAAAATTATTTCAAAAATTTATTGAAAATTTTTTCTTAGTCACATCTTCTTCTTCAAACGTATCGAATATAATCAAAAACAGCGTACAATTTCGTCACTTGAAAAAAATTTCGATTTAATTGAAAATTTGAAAGTCATAATCTATCAAAAAATATATAAGTTCCTTGAATTTTTTTTTGGAAATTATTACAAAAATATAAGTATACTCTCCAGTGATTTTTGCGTTAATAACGGAGAAAGTAAAATTGATTTTAGTCCTGCATCGTCGTACTATGATCCTGATTTTGATCCACAAATGAAAAAAGGTGACGAAGAAGAGCTCATGGACAATCATTTCATGGATACTCGATCTGAAGATTCTCAAACAATCTTTTCCAATCGTACTACAAAGGATTCTCAAACATTCGTTTTCAATCGTGCTACAAAGAAAAGATTATTGCATCCAGCATACAGCAATTGCCGAAAAAAATGAAATGCAAAATTTTCGAAAAGGATTATTGTAATTTCTTATAAAACTTCCATCGAAACCGATGCAAAATTTTTTTGAATGCACATTAGTTCATCAAAAAGATCTTCTGAAATTTTCAAATATGTACAATTAAAGGAAATCGTGAAAAACCCATCTAAAAAGAAGGATATTATAGATAAATTAATTCCTTTAATACATGATAACACAAAAATTAATTTTTGGGAAGATTTTAAGGAATGTGCAGATTCTAAGGATCTTTCTATTGGTTTTACAAGCCATGAGTAAATACCAACATTCATGAATTTATTTATATGCTCCATTAATTTTGTTAAAAATAGTATCAAAAGATTTTTTTATTGAGTTTAATGAATAGATTTATATATAATTTACTTAATAAGATACTTGTGTAGATACTTAATTATAATAATAAGAAAAAAAAAAAAAAAAAAAAACAAATTGGCCATTTCAGCCCTTGAAAGGACTTTGACCGAGCTTCTTAGGATCGATTGTGTTGTGTGTGTTATTAAATTTATGCACATAATTGACCGAGAACTGGACCTACATGTTTTCTGCCGACTCCGAACGGCTCATGTTCTCAAGAAGCTTTACATGGCATTATTTACTCTCTGAGGTTTGCCATTGTCTGCAGAGAGGTGGTGACCGATCAGAAAAATTTTTTATTGAAAAACTTTTCGCCACGGCTGGGGATCGAACCCGGGCTCCGAGCATGCTAAGCCACACACTTAACCTGCATGCTACGGTCACCAACCAATAATAATAAGATACTTAATTAAAATTGTAACAAATGTTCAACTTATTTTCTAAACAATTGTGTTTTAATTGATATTATACAACAAAACCAAGCAACTTTAAAATTACTTGATTTTGAAAAAACAGCAACGAATAAAGTGTTCTAAGAAACATATAAATGTTTTATTTGCTTTTAAGTAACTTCATAGTTGCCTGGTTTTGTGAAAAAACAAAAATCTTGTTTATATGAAATGAAAAAATATATGACAAAAATTTTCTCAGTATCTTAAGTTCGACTGAATTGTTAAAAAACTGCAACGCAAAATAATTTGGCTAGCACAAGTTTCAAAAATTTCGAAACTTAACTCTTAACTCTTCAATAATTTAACTCTTCAATAATTTGAAAAAACTTAAAAATCTTATATACGGAAAGATTATATCCTATAACACAATACCTCAATTTCTCACAATTTTCAAAAAACAAGTTACTTGGTTTTGTTATATCACGGGAGAATTCTATATTTACTAAAATATAAATATGATATATTGACACCTGAACAAGTATTTTTTAAGGAGTAACCTGGCATAATAAAATTTTGTCATTGCATACACACTATACTTATACCCTACAGTTGAAAATAAAATTTATTTATGATATATAAAGTGGTGAACAAAACATATGAAATTAAAAGCGCCATGAATTTTTTAAAAAAATTCCATCAGCAGTATATGTGATTAAAACAATAAAAAATTTTTTTGCGTAATATTTTTCCGAAAAATATATTTGTAATTTTTCAAAATTATATCTATTTTTAACCGACTTCAAAAAGGAGGAGGTTCTCAAGTTGGTTGGTTTCTCTGTTTTTTTTTTTTTTTTTTTTTTATTGAACTTATACACATTTTTAAACAAATTCCGAAAAATATATTTGTAATTTTTCAAAATTATATCTATTTTTATTGAACTTATACACATTTTTAAACATTAAAATAAACAAAATTTTGAAGGCGTCAGGTCCCCTTAAACGTTAATAATCGCTATTATTCCAAATGTTGACTTACGCCATATTAGAATTAGGCCAACGATAAAAAAGTTTATTCCTTAATGACACCGAAAAGGAAATTTATACAAATACAATTTTTTTTATATAATATTTTATTAAATTATTATTTTTCTTGTTTTTTTATTAGCAAAATCGGTAATTACATTTAGGGTGCTCACAGTTCTGTATTATCTGCTCTGTTTACTTTGCCGTTTATTAACTTTAGAACATTTTAGCACGTGTTAACTTTGATTGTTTTTGTTTTACGTACAAACTTGAGATCCCAGTTGTTGCTAAAGTTATCTCATAATTCTTCCTTTCCGTTCATTCGAGGCATGTTTATGAACAAATTTCAAATTTTTGAAAACTATTTTTGCAATTTAGCTCCAAAACACAAAAAAAGGTGCTCACAGTTCGATCTAAATATCTTTCTCAAGTTGTCAGGTGTTAACTTTAGAAGCAAACTGTGAATTCCCTAATTGTCAAAGTCTATTTCATTACTTTACTTGTATTCTATAGATAATATGGCAAGATTTTGTAGGCGAGAAGTACTCATTGTAGTTCTAATGTAGGTTTTTATGAATAAAAGCTTAGAATAAAGCTTAAAAGTATAACAATGTTTGGAACTGCGTTTTCTAGACTTAATTTAAAAATAAATTTTAAAAGTTCAAGTGGACCTTTCATACAAGAATCAGTTTCTTTGTGAGCTATAGAAACAATATGCTGAAGTATTTTTCTCTCAACGAGAAACTCTTCATTGTCAATTTCTTCGTGACAGAATTCATTCAGTTTACATTCCAACTTATCATTCAGGAGAATCAAAGGAGTAAGAATTGCGAATTTTTCAGCAAGAGCATGAAGCTGCTGAAACCTTGTGGTCATTTCTCAAAATCAGTTCTTGAAAATTAATAATTAAATTATTAAATTAGAAAATGACCTAAATCAGTTTAGACCACGCCTAACTCCTCTCCAAAGTGATTTTATTAAAACAGTGAAATCCCTTAAAAAATCAAAAAACATTATAAAAGATACGACTTAAAATTACACGCATAAGTCTTATTTCTTAATATGCACTCTGAACTTACAATTCGCCATAATCAAACGAAAATTCCGCCTTTCTCCCACACTCAACACATCAAAGCACAAAACAGCTATTTTTACCAAATTTACCTAAGTTGAAAAACGTTATTCTGTTAAACCACTTTTCTACTGAGCATTTCCACTGACAAGTTAAAGCACTTAAAAACTCAAAAAACTTTGAGTTACTCGAAAACACCAGTTATTCAATGCTTGTTTCAAGTCGCAGCCGAGTTATTCGAAAATTCAACCACTCGCACATGCCTAAATATTATGTCTTTTTTTATTTCTTTGGCAACTAATTTTGAGACTCGAAAAACGATTTTACATTTTGGTTGTGCTCAATACGAAGCTCATAAATATAGTTACATTTACTGTGGTGGCCAAATTTATTCAATAAGTTTAGTTCTTTCTTTTGTTTGTACACCTTAAAATGATAATGTACACATATTTATTTTGTAAAAGGCTTTATTTAGCTTCAGTGCCGCCCCTAAACTAGTGCCGCCCGGGGCGGACCGCCCCCCCCGCCCCCCCCACGGTACGCGGCTGGCTAAGCCACACACTTAACCTGCATGCCACGGTCACCACAACAGACACAACCTGCAAGCAGTAAATGATTGATTTTCTTATATAAAAATCTAGATTTTTCTTCTTAGAATTTGCTATTTTGTGACTTTAATATAATAGTAACAAAACCCAAAATTAGATATTCGTTTAGCGCAGGATATAACTGATTCGTTAGTATATATATTATGTTTGAACGATGAGTATTATAGGCTGTAGGTATGACCTTAAAAAAAATTTGTTAAAGCGACCCTATACAAACCGCGCTATAAGACGTAATTCTGCGTAAAAAAAAACGGAAATGCATTTTTTGAGATATGAACAGCTTATTTTTTTTTTGAAAAAATAGGCAATTCTAGCAAAAAATATTTTATTTTTATGAAAAATCGCTTTGCAATTTCTAACGATTCTTCATTTACTAAAATAGAGGTAACAGATGACAGAGATATGAATTCTTGAAACTGACTCCATTTTCAAGATTTTTACTTTGAATAAAAATTGCTATTTCCATAACTTTAGAAAAAAAATAACTTCTATTTGTGTAAGTGGAAAAGGAGCATGAGGTAAATTTTGGGAAAAAAAACTTGCATTAGGCTTGGAATGGCCGGCACTATGAATAAGTAGAGTCAGAGTTAAATTTCGTTTAGCATAAGTAAATTTTCGAAATTATTTAGTATTTGTCTAGGGCTAAAAAAACCAAAACAAATTTTGTTAAGTTGAAAAACGAAATTATAACAAAATAAAAATGCATTTAAAGTTTATCGAAAAATATGATTTTATATGTTGTTTCTAAGATAGAGTTGGCATTATCGATACATTAAAAACCGTAAAACATTTGAATATTCTGTAAGAACCTGAGAAAAGCTCGGGCTCCCAGGTACTGCAAATAATATCAACATTAGAGTTTTCAAATACGTGTTTAACAAAGTCAAGTTTGTTTGAGTTAAGGCTCTTTCATTAAAGTGTACAACAGAGAGACCATCTCTTTGGTTACATAAGATGTTAATTAAGAGTTGGTGATTATTCACAACGCCGATAAAAGGATTAGAATTCATATGTGATGAAGACGATATTGTCAGACGAATAAGTAATGACTTTAAGCATAATCAACAAATAGACATAATAATCAAACAGCATAATAATGCTGCAACAAAAAAAAAATAATAATAATAATAATAATAATAATAATAATAATAATAATTAAAATAATAATAACAATAAAAATAACAATAATAATAATAAAAATAAAAATGAAGATTTTTCGAAATCATAAACGTTAATAAGCATTATCAACCAACGCCTAAATTTCATCTTCACTGTGGACAGCAATGGCAGTATCACCTTTGTTGACTCTAACATGGATGGTCCCACGAATAGAGAACGCATTAAAGATTTTGTTAGATCGCTTGAGCTTAATCCCAGTTTGTAGGATTTTTCTCGCTTCGGGCGACAAACTTTCACAAATAAAAACGTTGCTGCCCAAATCGGAGCCAGCTTGTCTTAGCCCTTAAGTACACGCATTCTATCAAAAGGCGAGTAAAATTTAATTATTACCGCACTTGTTGCTTGTTGCGCACTTTTCTTAGTGCGGAAAATGTCACGCACTTGCGGAGCCAAAAAGTCAATTGATCGGCAGATTTGATTGAAAATTATCATCAGATTCTCACCTTCAATGTATGGGATTCCAAAGACAATAGCATCAGAAGTAAAGTCTTTGGGGGCAACTTCGAAGAATCAGCTTTAAGGTTTCCAATAATTTCAATTTTGAGCTTACTTACCTCAGATAATTCTGCATCAATAAGTTTGATTTTGTTGTTTTAATCTTGGATGCACGAATTTATAACATTTACTTCCGCCTCAATTTTTAAATTAACTTTGTTCTCAAGAGCTGCAATTTCACTCAAGAGACGTATGAAGCTGAAGTCGTTCTTCCATCAACTTCATATGAGATAAAATAGCTTTCACCTCACTAACCTCTAGCTTACGCGATTTATTTGCTGGAGAACGTACCAAAGTGTTGAATGCGCAAGGCGATGTTTCTTTACGCTTACGAGTGGGTTTAGGTGACATCGAACACACAAACGTAAACAAACAAACAAAAACCAAAGAAAAAAAATATATAAACAAGATCGCGATCAAGAATAGAAACACATCAAAGACAACAAATAACAAGACAACAAAACAACATAGAACTCACAAGCAACACAGAGAAAAAAAAAATCAAAAACCGAGCTAAAGAAGCAGTTTATGCGAACAGAAAATAAACAAAAGAGATGCTTTAGTTATTCTTATTTTTAGAACTCATCTCTATTTATAACTCATCTATTTTTGAAATAATATTTGTATGCTGACATGCACTTATTATTATTAATTTTATAGCTTTTATTGCATTCACAAGCACTTTCACAAACACTTAAGACAAAAATAAACATTTGAAGACGATACACAACAATAATACCGCACAGGAAAGAAGAGCAACCGCGCGGCACGTCCGTACACCTTGAAAGTTTGTTTGAAATTCCGTAAATTTCAAACAAACGTTTGTTATTTCCGTAAAATTATAAAATTTAAAACTCAATCAGCTCAAAGACAAATAATTAAACCTTATTTAAATTTTCGACTGCTTTTCGTTAAACCGCTACTCTGCATTTTTCTACTGCGTTATTTGTGTTACAGCCGTCCGCTGTTCGATAAACTACCAATCGTTTATAGTCAAAGATAAATAATTTAAACTTATTTAAATTTTCGGCTGATTTTCCGTTAAACCGCTACTCTGCATTTTTCTGCTGCGTTATTTTCATCACCGCCATCCACTGTTTCGATAAACTACCAAAACGCTGTTTCTGCATACTCTTTTTTGTTGCGTTTTCTGCTGTTCTTACTTCCCGACCTTCCGCAAAAATAAATTAAAGCGCTCTTCTGTAATTAAGTGAAAGTAAACTTACCACATAATAAAAAACAATAAATATAAAAAAAAAAAACAAGAAAAAAAAATAATAGTTAATAATGGAAAATTCATGTGGAAATACCTCCATCAAACGGCATCAAATGGCAGTATTCCCACCTTATTGTGCAAAGGAATCTGCGGAAAGGTGTTCCACCCTACGTGTGTTGGCTTATCCAAGAGATGTACAACGTACCTGCAAGAATGTTTGGTTTTGCAAAGATATATCATTGTCACATGTGATGCTAGCAATACAATGCACTAACGATTCTCATAACGCCATTCTCGCTGATAATAAGCTTTTTTTTCAAAAAGGTATCAAAACAGCTCACCAAGTTCGATGACGTTATCAAAACTGCAGACGACAACAACTGTGCCATTGAAAACTTAAAAGCTGATTGTAAGCTTCAATTTGATGCCTTGTCAAAACAAATAAAATTGCTTCAAGAGAGTGTATGTGAAAATCAGCACAATGCGTTTAGCGAGTTAAAAGGTCTGACATGGAACATCTTAAAAAAACTGACCTCACAAAGACTACTCTGGATAATACCATAAGCTTAAAATATATATATATACTAGCAACCCTCCGCGGCCTTGCCCGCGATATGTTTTAATATAAGAAACAATGTCTTATGTAATTTGTTGTATTATTGTTTAAGTATTGTCTTATGTATTCAAAATTCAAATTATTTTAAATCTTATATTAGTTCATTATATTCGGTTGTTTTCTGATATTAGGAAGAATAAATTGATTGAATGGATTTCCTATCCTAAAAAGACCAAAATATTACGGAAAAACAGTTCTGCATTAGATAATCACGGACATTTAAAAGGATGGACCTTGTGCTTGGTTTTTTGTCAAAGTAAAACACGTTGGTACAGAATTATAAACTTAAATCCCCTTAAATGTGAGGGAATCAAAGGGATTCGAGGCATTAAAATATTTTCTCCTCTGCTCTCCTTTTCTCCTTCTAACCGAACTCCATTGCATACAATTTCGAAAGTAAGTCATCTTTAGTTTTCAGTGCATTGCTCAAGCATGAAGTAAACTTTATGCCAGTATCCAACTGTCAGAACTGTTGAAGCAAAGGTACCAGTTTATGTTACCGCGAAGTTGCACTCGAATATTCGTGCACAATTGTACAACTTGCTCTTTATGCCAAAATAATGACTTTTAAAAAAGCTTCTTTAAAATCGCCCGAAATCACCGGAATAAAACAAAATTATCCGAGCTTCATGAAATAAACGAATATCTCTTTCGTTAAGGACGATTATCCAAAAAACGATTAACAAATCGCAAGTCTAAATTAGAACTTGTGTACCAAAACGTAAGAGGTCTTAATTCCAAACTTTCTGCAATGTGCATTAACAGTTTTGATTTCGAATATAACATTATAATTTTCACGGAGACTTGGCTTCGCTCTAATATTCTAAATTCTGAAATAATGTGTAAAAATTATCAAATTTCCCGTAAAGACCGTTATAATAAGATCGGTGGTGGTGTTCTGATAGCTGTTCATATCTCGTTTGCATCTGATGAATTAACAATTCTCGACACCAGTGAACAGGAGTTTATTTGTGTTTCAGTTAAATTAAATAATTGTATTGCATATCTTACCTGTTCTTACATTCCTCCTAGTTGTGACATATCAATTTACTTAAGACATATTAACGCCATCGAGCAAGTTCATAATGTGTTAAAAAATAACGATGTTCTTATTGTGTTGGGCGATTTTAACCTACCCTTTGTGTCTTGGAATTCGACAGATGATTCTTCATTTCTTACACCTGTTTCCACTAGTAATTGGATAAATGATTTTTTAGATAAGTTATCTGACCTGTGTCTTCAACAAGTCAATAATACTTTTAATAAAAACCATAGAACGCTGGACCTTGTGTGTGTAGATAAATGCACTACTGTGTATCTCAATCGCTCAAACTCTGTATCTTTTCCGGAAGATGAACATCATCCAACTCTTGAAATAACAGTTTTACTTGCTCATGAAAATGAAAATAAACTTACACCTGATAAGCGAAATACAAAAATATATAATTTCAAAAGTACAGACTATGTTAAACTCAACGCCTTACTCTCGCAGACTGACTGGTCACCGACTCTATCTATTAAACCACCGTATTCATATTATGACGTCGAAACCTCGGTACAGTTTTTTAATGATACTTTGCAAAGGTGCTTCTTATTGTGCGTCCCAACAAAGTAAAATAATTCTAAACCTTTAACTCCACCCTGGCTAACAAGTGAACTTAAGTCACTAAAAAATGTAAAAAATCGCTTATTTAAAAAATATAAAAAAATCTGGTTCTAATATAGACTTTGCTTGTTATTCATCTTGTCGTTGCAGATACCAGCTATTAAATAAACAGTGTTATTCTGCTTATATAGCCAACATCAAATCTCAATTTAATGATAATCCGAAACTCTTCTATACTTTTGTTTATTCAAAACGTAAGGCTTCCAACTTTCCACCCCTTATGAGATTCAATCAAGAGGAATCGTCTTGTGACAATGTTATTTCCAACATGTTTGCAAGCTTCTTCAAATCAACTTACTCCAACATACCATTTAATATGTGTTCTGAGCATCCTTATTTACCTCCAGTTAGGTCTTTTGAAACTCCAGTACTAGACTCAATTATTGTTATGCATAACCTTCGTCAAGTTAAATACTCTTTTTCGACTGGCCCTGATGAAATTCCGAGTTGCATTCTAAAGGAATGTGCTAGCAACCTGTGTGCTCCTCTATCATCCATATTCAATATATCCCTGCAAAGTGGACATTTTCCCATTATATGGAAAGATTCATATATTATACCCCTTCATAAATCTGGCTCCAAAATTGATGTCACTTACTACCGAGGCATCGCCAAATTAAGCGCAATCCCTAAAAATTGCGCTTTATCCTAAAAAAACGTTTTCAAAAAGTTTTATATAAAAATTCTCTTTCACAAAATATTATGGTTGCATCTGGTGTTCCGAAAGGAAATCATCTTGGACCGGTTTTATTCTTACTATTTTTAATGACCTTCCCTCGGCAATTAAACATTGTGTCGTCTTAATGTATGCTGACGATTCTTACCTACAAGTCACTCGACGAACAACACCTTTTGCAATCTGATTTAAACAGACTAGTGGATTCGTGTAACTTCAACCTATTAAACCTTAACTTAAAAAAATGCAAATCAATGACCTTCTCACGTAGAACTGCTCATAGTACAAATTACACTATAAATAACATCCACTTAGAAATTGTTCATAGTTTTGTTGATCTTGGTGTAATTATGGATCCAAAACTTCGCTTCAATCTCCACGTAAATTTGGCTGTAAATAAGGCTAGAGGTGTTCTTGGTTTCATGAAAAGAGGGGCGAAAGAATGCAATGATGCCTTCGTATGAAACCCGCTTTAAGCAAATTTTACTGCCTTTCCTGAGAAGCAGAAGGATGGTGCTTAATGTCACCTTCCTATATAAATTACTTTGTGGTGATATTGACTCCCAATATATTCTCTCATCTCTTAACTTAACATCCCAAGAAGAGGATCTAGACATTTTGTGCTTTTTAAGTTGAGCCAGTGCACTTCAAATTTTGCCCTTCATGACCCTATACGATGTATGTGTAGTGATTTCAACAATAGCTACAGCTTAATTAATTTTTGTGATTCGGTGGATGCCTTGAAACGGAAAATGATTTTACATTTAAATAATTGATACATTTTAGAATTTAGTTTCAAACATTAACTCGGTTAATAATATTGTTATATTCTGTTAAAATGTTGGCTGAAGTAATTTCATATATTCGAGACCGTTTCAGTTGTTTTTCCTTTATAATATTGCGTTTAATGAAGTAAACACCATCGAATATGATATGTATGCTTAAACTTGTTTGTTTTTAATCAAAAAAAAATTTGAAATTTTTCTTATTCATTTGACTTATTAGTTATTTAGTTATTTAGGTGCGCAAGAGTTTATCTGTTTTCCATGCAAGTTTATTCCTGCGTTGGCCCAAATACATATCCTCGGTTAATAATATTGTTATATTCTGTTAAAATGTTGGCTGAAGTAATTTCATATATTCGAGACCGTTTCAGTTGTTTTTCCTTTATAATATTGCGTTTGATGAAGTAAACACCATCGAATATGATATGTATGCTTAAACTTGTTTGTTTTTAATCAAAAAAAAATTTGAAATTTTTCTTATTCATTTGACTTATTAGTTATTTAGTTATTTAGGTGCGCAAGAGTTTATCTGTTTTCCATGCAAGTTTATTCCTGCGTTGGCCCAAATACATATCCAATTAATAACATTAGCACGGTGTTCCAAAATTACATAGTGACCCATATATATATACACATGTATGTTTGTACATATTTACACGTATATATCTGCGTTATATTTGGAATTGGTTTGGTGTTTAAGAGTTTAATCTCTTTTCCACGTAGGATCTTGGGTTGGATAGTGGCCACAAACTGACTAATATTCATATTATTTATAGTTACTTTGGTCTCTTTGTTTTAGAGTTTTATGTAAAGTTTACTACTTATTTAATGTTGTTTACTTTTTTAAATTCAAATATTCTCAATAAATTCTTAATAAATTCTTTATAAATTCGTGTTTTTGTATAAAATTTTTAAGTTCCGCTGAAAAGCCAATTAATGTGCTTAGTGGAAATCCATACTTCGCCAACTGGGTGTGTGTTTTAGTTCGTAGGTGCATTCTGTCTGTTCCGGGGCTATACGTATTTATGAGATTTCTCACTCCTTTGGCGAATCCAAAAAAAAAAAAAAAAAAAGGACATTAATTCGTTCTTATTATTCTCGATTTACATTACATATGTATGTTATGTTACTATACAAGCCTTAAAAATAACCTACATAGCTTTTTAAAATAACTAATACCGACCCTGTGTAAGAAAAGTTATTGTGTGTTTGCGATTAGAAATTTGCTTATAAAACCCGCATGTTTTTGATTTATTATAACATTTTATACTTTTGAAACCCCACTTCTATGAAAACATTTTTTATTTTATCACGAAATAGCCGCGAAAAATTTAAGGGACTCTGTTTTATTTTTAAATATTACTGAAAACCAAAAAGAGCAACTTTGAAAAACTTTACTTACATTTTATACCTCAGCCTTTGAAATAAAACTCGTTGCAGTGGTTTTTTACAAAATGAATGACAATATCGATAATTTCCTTCTTTCAATAATAATTATTTCTTAATCGTTTCTGATTTAGCAAAAACAGAAAAATTTTAACCATTAGACTAAGTCGACTTTGATAAGTATCGAATCATTTATTTAAGAAGTATGACTTTACTTCTGACTTCTTTTTAAAGTAGGAAAAAATCTTCAGTTTGTCTATATATATTGCATTGACTACCTATATATCAATTCAATATTACTGACTTATTTTTAAAGTAGGAAAAAATCTTCAGTTTGTCTATATATATTGCATTGACTACCTATATATCAATTCAAATAAAGAGAATCCTAATGAAAAATAAAGTAATTTATGAGATATCATGTTAAATGTTCAACAATTGTTTAAAATCGTAGATATAAAATATTTGCACTTTTTAATTATTTAAAATTCAAAGTGAAAATTTATTTAAATCAATGATATAGTTCATGAGTTATTAAACAAACAAATAAAAAAAAAAACGAATCTTGAGATTAATTTTTATATAATTCCATAGATATATCCAAGCTCTTTTATACTGCAAGTTGAAACCATTTTTATACCATAAAAATATAAGGTGATGTGATTAACTTTCTGCAAACGTTTGTAACGCTTAGAAATAAGCGATTCCGGTATAGAAAAGTACATATATTCTTGATCAGGTGTCATCTCATGAGTCGATTTATCTTTGTCTGTTTCAGAAACCAAAAATAGGTCGTCCTTAGACAAAAACAAAAAAATATCATTCTTTAAGATCGGACGATAAATAACGAAGTTATAAAGAAATATGTCAATGCGCGACCCCTACGTTCGGTCAAAAAAAAAATTTTTTTCGAAACTTTCTTTCAATAACGCTTTAGATTAGCTGGTGTGCGGCGAAATTTATTTTTTCGATACGGTCTAATGGACACGCTTACCTCCCCTACAACCCAAATATTTAAAACTCCATACATAAGCTTATGTTTGGCCAAAAGAGACACAATTTGGTTTATATTTTATATCAAAACTAAGATGTGTTAAAAATAATGTGTGTAATACGAATAAACTCATGCCTTTTTAAAATATTAAACTTTTGGGAAATGAATACAAAAATAATTCTTTATCACTTAAAATGCTTACAAATAAACATATAAAAAAACCAATGAAATGCTTGTAAATATACATTAGAGCACCCATGAAATGTATGTAATTTGCAAAAGTGTTAAATTTTTTCGCTCCCCGCGCATTTTCCGAGAGAATGGGTGTTAAAAATAAGATCTGCAAAAAAAACTACGCATCTCTAGTGGTAAAAAGCCAGTCGCTTTTGAGTTTTATCTCAAAGAATACTCAAAAATTTTCTTAAAAAACTCTAATAACATAATTGCTTTGTATATTTTAAAATATCAGTATGAGGTAAACGCGATTATACAACTTTTCATTTAGAATTAATCAACAATGATGTTTTTGTAATTATTTTTCCTTTTTGGGTTTTTTTAAGCTCAAACTAAAATTTTTTGAAAAAATTTAAGACAACTTTTGTTTTAAAATGCTCTCATTTATGCTTCGTGCAACTTAAATGCAATATTATATTTTTTGTGAATAGCTACAATAGTAGTGAATTGTGTTTTTTCGAATACTTTGGACAGTGTCGCCACACACATTGTACTGCTGCGTGACCTGGCTTTAGACAATTCAGACATAATTTGTATTTTTGCACAAATTTTATACGATCCTGCACCTTGAGCTTTAGAAAGTTGTCGCATGCAAAGAGCGGATGGAATTTCTTTCCACATGACAAACAGAGTTTGATGTCAATTTGTGCGGCTGATGATGTTAAGACCTTTGCTGGCGTCTTTGGTTTTTCTCGTTGTCCAATAGTTTCCATGGTTTGGAATTGTAATTCCAGGAAAGCCAACAAGAAAATTTATGAGATAATGCTGTTATCTCATTTTGATAAAAAATTTCTAAAAAAAATTTCTGAATAAATACACAGGGGAATAACAAGATTTTTTTTCTGCGGCATATATTTTTACATAAAATTAAAATTCACTTACTATAAGGCCACCAGAGCATTAATGGTAACGAGAGGGCTGACGGACTAGCAAAGAAGGGCGTCGGGCTGGGATCTGAATTCATAAAACATGTGCGAATCCCGCTACAAGAAGCCGTATCGAAAACTCGCGATTAAATCATCATAAACAGTGAGATGGTATATGTGAGTCTGCTCTGAGAGACAGCCGAATCAACCTAATGAAAGATTAAAAAATGTACTAACTACCGCTCCACATGGGAAATTTTACCCTGTGTTGTGGCCAAAATTCAAAAAGTGGATGTATCAACTTCAAACTTGGTTCAGTTGGTTCAACTATTCAGTAGTGAGCTTGCCAAACTTAAATAGACTTGCCACGCCTACTTTTTCTACAGGTGAAAGGTTTAGAGTTGAGTTATCAACTTGAGTCTTGGGTTAAAAGTAGTAAGCTTACAATACAAATACTGAACTGAAGGTAAAGAGTTCAATAAAATATGTTATATTAACATTAGAAAAATACATTTTTTTCAATATATTAAACATTTAACAGTAAATTCGTTTTGATTTATATTATAAGACTCTTAAGCACTTGAAGCTCAATAGCATGACGAATTTACTTCTCATCCATATAGCCACATATTGAACTCTCTTATACCATTACTTTTTCTTTCTTAAATTTAATACAATACTTAATACTCTTTACATTAATCTCTTTAATCTCTTGTTAATCTCTTTTATTATAGTTGTTATTGTTATTATCTTTAGTTATCTCTTACTTATCTTTACTTATTCTTAATCCTAATTCTCTTTTCTGTTAGCTTTTAACTGTAACCTTTAATCTTAAGTTTCTAGCAATGTAAGTTCATTTGCAAGTTTAAGTTTAAAGACTGCTTTGACGTGTTTTTAAGTTTATAACAACAGAATTTTTACGTTTGCGATACGGCTCTTGTAGCGGAATTCGTACATGTTTTATAGACTCAGATCCCAGCCCTTCTTGCGAGTCCGTCAGCCCTCTCGTAACCATTAATGCTCTAGTGGTCTAATAGTGAGTGAATCCGAATTTTATGCAAAAATATATGCCGCAAAAAAAAATCTTGTTGTTCCCCTGTGTATTCATTTGGAAATTTTTTTTTTTTTAATTTTTTATCAAAATGAGATAACAGCATTGAATGTGAATTAAACCAAAACATGCCAATGGATTTAAATGAAATATGGCTTATTTTCTTTGTAACATATATGTGTTTTTATAACTTTATGTTCAAAAAGAACTATTTTGACGTTTTCGATTTTTTATGAATTATGAAATATCAAAAAAGTTTAAATTTTGTATAGAAAAAATGTTTTTTTCGGAAGAACTTTATGAATATTTCCGAAACTATTCAGCTAATAAAAAAACAGTGTGGTTGTAACTTAGAGGCAATTATGCTGCGGATTTTCGAATTTTTTATTTTACTAAATCAGACTTACTGTTCTGAAGTTATGTTAAAATCTCTGATGAAACCTCCTTAATTTTTAAAATAAAAAATATAAAATATAATATATAATATATAATATATAATATATAATATATAATATATAATATATAATATATAATATATAATATATAATATATAATATATAATATATAATATATAATATATAATATATAATATATAATATATAATATATAATATATAATATATTATATATTATAATAATATAATATATTATATAATATATAATATATAATATATAATATATAATATATAATATATAATATATAATATATAATATATAATATATAATATATAATATATATATATAATATATAATATATAATATATAATATATAATATATAAATATATAATATATAATATATAATATATAATTTATAATATATAATATATAATATATAATATATAATATATAATATATAATATATAATATATAATATATAATATATAATATATAATATATAATATATAATATATAATATATAATATATAATATATAATATATAATATATAATATATAATATATAATATATAATATATAATATATAATATATAATATATAATATATAATATATAATATATAATATATAATATATAATATATAATATATATATATAATATATAATATATAATATATAATATATAATATATAATATATAATATAAAATATATAATATATAATATATAATATATAATATATAATATATAATATATAATATATAATATATAATATATAATATATAATATATAATATATAATATATAATATATAATATATAATATATAATATATAATATATAATATATAATATATAATATATAATATATAATATATAATATATAATATATAATATATAATATATAATATATAATATATAATATATAATATATAATATATAATATATAATATATAATATATAATATATAATATATAATATATAATATATAATATATAATATATAATATATAATATATAATATATAATATATAATATATAATATATAATATATAATATATAATATATAATATATAATATATAATATATAATATATAATATATAATATATAATATATAATATATAATATATAATATATAATATATAATATATAATATATAATATATAATATATAATAATATAATATATAATATATAATATATAATATATAATATATAATATATAATATATAATATATAATATATAATATATAATATATAATATATAATATATAATATATAATATATAATATATATATATAATATATAATATATAATATATAATATATAATATATAATATATAATATATAATATATAATATATAATATATAATATATAATATATAATATATAATATATAATATATAATATATAATATATAATATATAATATATAATATATAATATATAATATATAATATATAATATATAATATATAATATATAATATATAATATATAATATATAATATATAATATATAATATATAATATATAATATATAATATATTAATATAATATATAATATATAATATATAATATATAATATATAATATATAATATATAATATATAATATATAATATATAATATATAATATATAATATATAATATATAATATATAATATATAATATATAATATATAATATATAATATATAATATATAATATATAATATATAATATATAATATATAATATATAATATATAATATATAATATATAATATATAATATATAATATATAATATATAATATATAATATATAATATATAATATATAATATATAATATATAATATATAATATATAATATATAATATATAATATATAATATATAATATATAATATATAATATATAATATATAATATATAATATATAATATATAATATATAATATATAATATATAATATATAATATATAATATATAATATATAATATATAATATATAATATATATATATATAATATATAATATATAATATAATAATATATAATATATAATATATAATATATAATATATAATATATAATATAATAATATATAATATATAATATATAATATATAATATATAATATATAATATATAATATATAATATAATATATAATATATAATATAATATATAATATATAATATATAATATATAATATATAATATATAATATATAATATATAATATATAATATATAATATATAATATATAATATATAATATATAATATATAATATATAATATATAATATATAATATATAATATATAATATATAATATATAATATATAATATATAATATATAATATATAATATATAATATATAATATATAATATAATATATAATATATAATATATAATATATATATATAATATATAATATATAATATAATATATAATATATAATATATAATATATAATATATAATATATAATATATAATATATAATATATAATATATAATATATAATATATAATATATAATATATAATATATAATATAATATATAATATATAATATATAATATATAATATATTAATATATAATATATAATATATAATATATAATATATAATATATAATATATAATATATAATATATAATATATAATATATTAATATATAATATATAATATATAATATATAATATATAATATATAATATATAATATATAATATATAATATATAATATATAATATATAATATATAATATATAATATATAATATATAATATATAATATATAATATATAATATATAATATATAATATATAATATATAATATATAATATATAATATATAATATATAATATATAATATATAATATATAATAATATAATATATAATATATAATATATAATATATAATATATAATATATAATATATAATATATAATATATAATATATAATATATAATATATAATATATAATATATAATATATAATATATATAATATAATATATAATATATAATATATAATATATAATATATAATATATAATATATAATATATAATATATAATATATAATATATAATATATAATATATAATATATAATATATAATATATAATATATAATATATAATATAATATATAATATATAATATATAATATATAATATATAATATATAATATATAATATATAATATATAATATATAATATATAATATATAATATATAATATATAATATATAATATATAATATATAATATATAATATATAATATATAATATATAATATATAATATATAATATATAATATATAATATATAATATATAATATATAATATATAATATATAATATATAATATATAATATATAATATATAATATATAATATATAATATATAATATATAATATTAT